>UYJD01000008.1:817661-1188588 GCA_900618795.1 Cyanodermella asteris | reverse complement strand
GTTGTGGGTTGTGGGTGGGGGGGGAGACGGGGGTGGATCGAGGTGTCAGAAAACGTGCGAGAGAAGGGGAGATGGAAGGGTTATAGAAGCAACAGAACAAAGAACAAAATGATTCTATCGGTAGTAAAGTTTTTTGTCCCGTCGCACTACTACTACATACTCGTAATAGCTTTCTCTTTTTTTCCCTCACCGTGGGTGTGTGCCATGGGCGGGCAGAGCTTTTGAGAGCTGAAGCTTTGCGGTTTCATCGAGCACGCCATCGGCCGGCCCTGGCGCGTGCAGCTCGTGAGGTTGCATTGGACGATTGACGCTGCTGCTCGCTCTCGACGCTACTCTGGCTAGGACCTTTGATGCTAGAGGGTGGCGTGAGGATTCGTTTGGTTCGTTTATACGAAGCTTCATAGGCAAGGTCGATGCTGGGGAAAACTTTTGCTCGTGAGCCTGCTTGTCGTTTCAGTCAGTTCTGGTGGAGGTCGCTTATGTAAGCTACGCTCTCATACAGCGCTCGACTCATAAGCAAGTATATTTAGGGAATGGAGCCATGAAGCCACAATCGGGCACGTGTTCGATTCGGTTGACAGCTTCAGTCCTTGCTCACTTGTTCAAGAGCTACTTTTGGCGTGGCTTGACCGGGCAGCGGTACCCTGTTCTTGGTTCCATACGCCACGCCGTTAAGTACCGTTGGTATGCCATGCGCAAGGGATCACAAAAAGTCTTCGTAGAGTATCATGCATTCGTATGCCTATACTGTGGTATCTCGTCCGAAACGTTTGGGCTTCCCAGGATCGTGAAAAGAAGCCCGCCGCTAACAACAAGGACGATCATAGCCGACTCCTCGAATTTTTAGTGCTCCTCAACTCATTTCATCATGCCTCGGTTTCAACATCAGGTTCGCGCCCGCTCAAGCTTCCAGTAATCTTGCCCTTTACCCTTCTTGCCGCGAATTTGGCATTGTCCGCTGCAAATGCGGCGTTTCGAACAGGCTTCCATTGCATCAAGCCCCGGTGTGTGCGAGCCTCGGTCCGTTTGTTCTCTGCCTGGCTGTTCTTGGAGCTTACTGTGCTTTCTCTGCCAGTATCCATACTTTGAGTTCCGCGTTTTCCAGTCACTTCTCCGTGGTTTGCATCAGCAACACCAAGATCAATGTCACTGCTGTCATCACTATCATCATCGTAGTCGTCAATATTGTCATCATCGTCAGACGGCAAGTGTGGGTCGTGGGGAGGGGCATCCTTTCCAGGCTCGGCGGCCTTGCGACCTTTTGAGTCCATATACGCCTTAGGGTCGTGACCAAAGGCTCCAGACCAGTCAGTGCCATCCTTTCCTAGCCACTTCTTGCGCTCCTTCGGGTCAGCATTCTTGAGAATATCATGTCCCTCGGTCAGAGATTTTTCATGCAATTCAGCGATGCGCTCGGGAACCTCGGCCTCAACAGAATGCTGACGCACTCCCTCAGCCTTGCACGCCTCCCACGTCTCAAAAGTCTCCCGTGAAGCATTGTCGACAACAAAGTGTTCGTGACTCTCGTCTGTACCAGCCTTGAACTGCGCACGGAACTGCAAACGACCGACCTCTTGAAGATCCTCAAGTCCGGGAACCTCCTTTGCTTTGAGGTTTTCCTCGGTGACGTAGCTTTGTGTCAGGCGTGCCCCATTCTTGGTTGTCCAGATCGGAATGTTCATCTCTGTAGGCTCGTTGTCGATCAGATGGTGTAGCCAAATGATGGCGTAGGCTCGGGCGCCACGCTTGCCAGCATCGTGGAACTCGAAGACAACAGGCGATCGGTAGCGATGTTTGACAGGAAGACGGGTCGAGTATTTGCCATCTTTCTTTTCGAGATCCCAATGGTATCCATCACCTGCTTCCAGCTTTCGGCAGGCGCGCTTGGAGATCTTTCCCGTCGATCCACCTGTCCTGAGCTTGATTGACGCAACGGTACCGTACCCGGTAGCTAGGATGCGGTCGGACATGAACTCAAATGTACCAACATTCCAGCCAAGCATGTTCGGGGGCAAGCGAGTCTCAACACTACGCCAAAGGAGGGATAGACGGATACGACCAAAGCCAATACCGCCATCGAGTGGGTACCATCTCGTCACTTGAGAACTGGTTGTAAGAAGATCGGTGAGACGGAGGGGTACGACGCCGATGATAGGGTCGTGCTGGCGGTTGCGTTGATCACGGACAGTGACGGTAAAGATCGCAGTGCGCCAGTCACGTACAAATCGTTCTGTGCCGGCATTGAAGATTGGCTTGCTGCTGACCGCCTTGCTGCGGGTGCGGTAAACCTGTCTTGATTAGTTTCGTTGGGCCGACGAACAAAAGACTGCAAGACTTACCAGCTCGTCGTTGCATAGGATTGTACAATAACTGGTAGGAAGCTTTTTGCCCTCCTCTTCGGTGTTTTCACCTGCTGGTTTCGCAGGCTCATATTCACGCCCCTTGCGGCTGCCCTCCGTTCCTGTGATGTTTTCCAATTCAAGGTTGACAATCTGGTGGACAATGATCGAGCACAATCCGGAAGGCCACAATGGATCAGGAGGAGTGTGGGAAACGGCATCAGCATGTTCAGTGTCGATGACACCCTTGTCGTCTTGAAATTCCTCTTTGTCTCGAAGTTCCTTGGGCAAGTTTCGGTCCTTGCCGTCTGTGCGCAGGCCCGGTCGGAACTTGGGCTTGCCAAAATAGCCCACCTCCCAGTGCAACTCGCCAGGCATCTCACTTTCAGCGTCCAGTCCAGAGAGCTTGCTGACTTGCGGGAACATCTTTCCCGGATGTTGAATCAACTTCTGCATGCTCAGTTCGACCTTGCCAACAATATCGTCTGCAGTGTGTCTATCACTGTCCCAGAGCTCGACGCTGAGCTGTTCGTCTGCTTTGATGATGGACGGCGTCACGAGCAAAGCAGCAGTCTCTTCCCAGATGGGGTTGAGGTCATCAGTAATGACACGGGTGCAGTACATTGGCTTCTGGTACTTTGAGAATGACAGTGTAATGTAGGGATCGGATCCGCCACCTTTCGAGCCACGGCGGTCTTGCTTGCTCAGGCCCACGGCGCGGTGGATACGGATCCACAACACCCCCAATGCCTCAGTATCCTTCTGTACGTCATCGCCTTGAAGAATGCTCTTGAGATCAAGCTGCATAGATTTAGGTGCCACATACATACTAGCGGCGGCACCAATTGCGTAGTTGACAAAGTTGGTGATGAGAGGCAGATTCAGCAAGTTGGGCCCCTTCTTGATCATAGGCACGCAACCAGCGGAGACCTTGGGGACACCCATGAGCGTGAAAGTCAAATTCTTGGCGAACGGAGGCTCGGGAGTCATCTGGAGGCGCAAACGAACGGTTCCGACGAGCTCTTGAAGCTCAACAAAGATTGGTAGTGGGACGCCAAAAAGACCCTTGACACCAAGGTAGAAGACGAGCTCCATGTGCATGTTTCTCGCTCTGTCTGAAGTACTCGCTTTTTTGTCACTGGGTCTCGAGTGGTAAGCAAAGGAGACCTCGAGATTGTAGTAGTCGCCACCTTCCTCGTCAGCAGCAGCTTCTTGAGGGTCCTTGGTCTTCTTGTTTTCCTCGTGAATAGACTTCTTCAAATCCTTAACGTGCGAGTCTGGTAGAGCACGCATGCTCAAGATCCTGAAGGGGTTGTTTCCCTGGTCAATCTCAGCCACGCGAACATTCTCAATGACACCGGGCACGGAGGCTTGCATGACATCCTCGAGGGTGTCTGCAACGGCTGCGAACATGTCAGGGTTTATCAAGCCCCAGACAATGGCCAAGAATCTGTTCATCCATTCGACAGACTCGGGAAGCAGATTGGCGACTGCTGTTTCTCCTCGCTCTTGTTCGCTTCTCCATTCGATTTCACGACCACTGCGAATCAACTCCTTGCCCCACAGGAAGAACGCGCTGCCAACGCACATGCCAAGCGGTATCAGACCTTTGAGCGAGCCGCCAAACATCTTCCCGATGACAACAATCGCTACAACAGCGCCAATGAATATACCAGTTGCTTGTGTTTCCAGCCTTGCAAACATCGGCTCGTAACTTATCGAGGGCGTAGGGTGGAATAGGATGTTTGTCTTCTCGCCTTGGATAGGAACATCGGACGTACTCCCGGGCTCGACCGGGTCTGGAGGTGCTGTGATGTCTTGCTTTTCTTTATATTCGGGGTTTGTCTGGCTAGCATCGGTCTTGACAGGAGTCGGGCGACCGAGGTTGGCATTGGGTACGGAGAGCTTGGGATCTCTGGCATTGGCGACATATTCTTTGCCAACGTTGGCGATCTAGCACTGTCAGCATGGGCTGAATCCCTTCGTTCAAATCATACTAACCTCGACCTCCGTACCAGTGACAGGATCCGTGACCTTCTTCTCGCCCTTTATGGGCTTGGACGGAGTATGCGGAACGGCGTCACCACTAGCAGATGCATTCTGCCGTTGAGACACCTGGGCATCGATCTGGGCATCCCGGCTCTTCTTGTCCTTGTCGAGAGATTGGATGAACTTCTCGACGGTGGGGATCTTGTTCTGGCCACTATAGTGGCCCTTGGGGGCTGCGTACTGGACGTCCTGGTCGGACATGGTGGGCTGCAACTCTTCCAGTCGAGCTTGCTAGTTGATGCAGCCCGGGATGTGAGGATGAGAGATGCAATCAAGGGAGGAGAAAGGATAGAGGCTATGGTATACAGGACGAGAGCACAAGGCAGGCCAAGGTAGTCTAGCTGCAGGCGGGATGGCAAAGTCCAGTTTCACATCCCGAATCGTTCATGTCCATCGACGTCATCGCATCGCATCGCATCGCATTCGAGTTGTCTGCCGACGCATCACTGCACTGCACTGCACCACTGGCAGCTTCGCTCGCTCGTCTGCACGCGTCCACTGTGCATATGCTTACCCTCAGATCAATCTTGCCGGCCTCAGGTTCGAGCATCCAGGTATGCACTCCTTCGTGGCTGTCAGGGGCAGGCTTCGTAAGGTAGGCTTCTGAAGTCAGCTTTTGAGGTCATACCCTCAGACAGGCTGGATCCAAGGCTTGGACAACAATCTGTTGGAGCTTGCCTTTGTGCACTGTACGTGTGGGCAAGATCAATCTGTGGACATGGCAGGATCCCTGCCGTCACAATGGTGCGCTCCAGCCCACTCCTTCGGTCAAAGCTTCTGTCGGTTGTGCCTCACAGCTTGCTGTTGACAACCGCACTCGCATGTTGCAATCAGTTCAGCGCCATTTCTATCGCACAATACGAGCCAAAACCTCGGGGTACCGAGTCCAAGACTGTGCGAACTTATCGCTCGAGACACGATTACGAAGCAATCGCGCTACTACCACGCGCGTCCTACCGGGGCTCAAATAAAGCTTTGTTAAAAAGAACGCTTGCGAACCCTCAATCGTGGACGCTGTGACCACGAGGGGCGAGTAAGAGGTATGGCAAGTCTTCGAGTCAGATCATAATTTGGCAGTTCATAAACATTGTGGGTAGGCAGTCGTCCTCCTTTCACTTCCTTCCCTGTGTGTAGAGACTACCTCAACAGACTGAGTTACATGGATGCCGTCTGACGAGGTGCCCGAGCTCTCAGCCGACCCTTCAATAGTCATCTCACGGTGCCCAGCATCGGCAGGCTGGCACTTGTCCCAACTGCTATCCTCCTTGTGTCCTTTCGAGAACCCCACAACGCCCTCATAGCCGTTCAAGGTAGCATCTCCTTCAATTTTGTTCTCCGATCTCAATGTCGGGATACCGTATAGCCGGTACCAACACCTCGTGCCGTTTGTACGGACCTTCTGGAGTGAGGGTCTTGCCAAGTCATCGGTGCGCTGGGTATATTCGTTTCTGACCGCCCGTCCTCGCATGAGGTCGTATATTGGAACGATCGTTGGCACGCATCCGGCGATAATGACCACATTTGATTCGGCCGAGTTCCAAATAAATGACAGTACATCCAGGTGAATCAAATCTGCGCCGCGTTGAAGCTCAATCGGCAGATAGGTGATCTTGACGACCGCGAGTGCAAAAGCGCTGTGGCTTGCGTCAGCTTTCAGTCATGTCGCGTCGAAATCATCAGGCACTTACAAGACACCAGTGCTCAGGAGCAACCCAATAGTGATCTTTCTCCTGAGAGGCATTTGCAGCTTCCAAATCATGTGCACGGGAATAGCCACAAGGGCGAGATCAAGGAAGGCCAGGTAAGCTGGAGCCGTCAGTGAGCCTCTGATGAAGATATGAAGTTCGAGATACTTACAACACGATGCGATGGCGTTATACGCTACTGCTGTGGGAGGAAGGCATGTACCTTCTGTACTTGGGTGCCACAGCTTGTACGACGGTTGGCACTGGGTGAAGATGAGGATGATTTGCCCAAGATTCCAAATGACGCCAATCAATGAGAGGATCCAAAGAATAATGGTGCGTATCCTGGACGGCGCTTGAAGGCGGAGGATGAAGGATGCGATGACAACTTTCCCAATAGCGAGACAGGCGATACAAAACGATTTTGAGATCCTGCCGACCAACTGAAGACGGGCAGTCTGTTCTTCGGACATAGCGGTATACGACGTGCCTCCCATGGATGCATAGATAGACCAGGCGATGACCTGTCCCCAACTAAAGGCCTAAGACGTATCAACACCTGTATGGGCGAAAAGCCTCCGCTCGATGATACTTACTAAGGTAACGAGCATCCAGAAGTCATCCCACCAGATGTGATAGTATCGGATTCGACAGAACATCCGTACAGCCACAAAGGCCGTACTCAGTACGGTCATAATCCATGTTGGCGCGAGGAGCGTCGCGGTAATGTTCTCGGTTGGTGCTTGAAAGCGGCTCATGGTGACACTACGTTCACTCTGTACATGGATGGTGAGTGCGCTTGCAAAGAAGCATCGGCAGGAGGAAATGCATTAAGAACAGCAGCAACGGCACCGACACACAGCCGGGACTTCAAGAATGATCGATGGGGGCCAGCCAGATGGCTCGAGCCTGGTGGTTGTCTGCCCAGCGACTCCAGCCGCACGATGCTACACACATCAGACAGATATCCTCACTGCTTGTCAGCTCGCGGACATCTCCTATGCCAATCAACGCGCACAAGTCCACAGGACCAAGCATGAAGTCCTGCGGCCACCCATCACCACGGCCGTGACTTTCTGGGGCCGTTGCCTTGCGATTTACACTTATGGAATTGATCAGAGACCCTCCGCAGCACAGCGGAGAGGACTTGGTGGTGTGGAATGAAAGCACCGGTATGCAGGGCAAGGAGGTGTGAGCGATGCGTTGCTTCAGATGCTTGCGTAAAGGGCAGCAGAGCGACCAGGATCGCACTCTCTTTTACTTGATCTGGAAGATGGTGTAGGTTAAACTTTGGTGTCCACCAGGGAATATCGACGCGACTCACGAGGCTGAAGGCCATTGCGAGATTTGAGCTCCACACATCGAAGAACCTTGAGCGAAGTGAGCAGAGATCAGAGAATACTAACTCGAAATTGCTGACTGCATGTTGTTCAGCCGCAAACCAGCATTTTGGCAAGAGTGTGGTTAGCTTGAGATGCGTGATGAGAAGTGTAGTTGCTCGGAACGGCAAGACGATCAGACAGTCCTGTTCATGCAAGTGGTGTCGATCACAAAGCCTCAGCCCCTGCCACAGCTGAAGTCAAACGCCCATCTTCTGACAAACACGAGGCGCGCTATCCAGACATTTGCGCATGTACTTGTCTGTACAATTGATTAAGCACTAGCCTGGCAAGTGTCTTGGTGGTCACTCATGCAAATATCTGGTCGCGCAGCAAATATACGAGTCACAAAAGTATTGTTCCGAGCACGTTGGGCAGCGTTGACAATACATGCACACTGATAGACAGTTGAGTGTCTCTGCAAAGACTTCGCCTAATTCGCCGTGAGTGCAGATATCGTTCTCGTATCAATCGAGCCAGCATGGTAGTGGAGCGGGCCGGCAGCCATGTCCATCAGCGGAGGCGTGACAACCTCGATCGACCAGAGATGCGCCACCCATTTCGGCATCTCGACGACTCCACCCAAGAATCTCACAAATTGCTCACACATATGCCCGACGCGCCGTCTTAGAAGGCAAGGATATGGTCCCAGACCCTATCGGGTCCCGTTTCAGAACATGGCAAGGGACTCCGCGGCCTGTTTTGAGGCCTTCGAATTATACTTTCCAATCCGCTGACACCCCACCCAGCAGTCGTGCAGCGAGGGACCATGCTGCTATGTTTTGGCCTTCGGCCAGCTATCAGCCGCGATACGTGAAGTTCCTCTGAAGTTGTCCGGTAGTAAAAACAAGTATTCATCGAGTGTTATTCGCAATAATTGTATCCTGACTTGATCACTGATCACCAAACCATGGAGGAGCTGCAGCAATTGCGAGACCTCAGGAGTCGACTTTTATCTCGACAAGACAATGTCAAGGACGAGGTCCGCGAAAAGATCCTGCAGGAAGCTCGTCAACTTACCCTGGACCTCGAACAGCCACCCGAAACCATCAACAGGGTGTGTTTCCAAGTATGTGAAATTCCCAAATGCGGACTGATCGCAGCCATCCATAGCTGACAGTCTTTCGAAAGCAACTGGAGACTGTCGCTGTCAGCATTGCGTGCCATTCTGGACTGTTCAAGTCTCTTGCTGCTTCTTCTCCTCAGAGCGTGAATGAGTTGGCGAAGAGTACTGGTGTCGATCCTCTCCTCGTCGGTGAGTAAACGTTGTCATCTCAATTTGAGCTTCTCTTTTATCTGACATTGTTCACTTCAGAGAGGATCATGCGATGTTTGACGTCCTATGGCGAAGTCGATCAGCTAGGGCCCGATACATACAGTGCGAACAAGTTCACGAAGCTCTTCTCGGGAGCTGGCCCAGCCGCTGCAGTTGAGACTCTGTAAGTCAAAAAAGTCCAACTTATTACTTCAGTTCTGTCTTCCTTGTTGCAACTTCTCCGAATCCAGTTTCCGTTAACATATCACTTTCCTTCCCTCCAGCCTCGAATTCCACGGCCGCTCCTGGCCCATCTTCCCAACCTTCCTCCGCGACCGCGGCTGGAAGAACTTCACGGGCATGCACGACACCGTCGCCACCATCGCCTGGAACATGCCCGAGGGCTCGACGCACTTCGACGTCATGAACGACAACCCGCACAACGCGGCCTTCAACCTCTTCATGACCATCGCCGGCGAGGGCCTGGCCGACTGGACCGACATCTACCCCGTCCGGGACCGCATCGCCGACGGCCTGAACACCTCCGACCCCGGAGGAGCTCTGATGGTAGACGTCGGCGGCGGTTCCGGCCACCAGGCCGTCCGCTTCCGCGAGAGGTTCCCCGACCTTCCCGGCCGGTACGTTGTTCAGGATCGTGATCACACGTTTCCTGACCCGCGGCCCGAGGGGGTCGAGTACGTGATCCACGACTTTAATACGGAGCAGCCGGTCAGAGGTGCCAGGTTCTATTACATGCGGTACATTATGCATGATTGGGCGCAAGATGTGACGACGAATATATGTGCGCAGATTCGGAAGGCAATGACGCCGGGGTACTCGAAGCTCATCATTCACGAGCGAATCGTGCCGGAGACGAACCCTTCTACGCTTGTGACTTCGTTGGACTTGATCATGATGGCGGCGACGGGTGGCATGGAGCGGACCGAAAGCTTGCATCGGGAGTATCTGGAGAAGGCAGGACTGAAAATCACGGCAGTGTATCAGGCACCGGATGCGGCGGGCTTGGGAGTTATCGAGGCTGAGGTTGCATAGATTTACAGAGCGGAAATATACGTAATGTTGGGAAGGAACTTGTTTGTAATTCATTTATTTGGTTCATCATCATCTTTTGTACCAGAAGTCCTTTTGTTATGCTTTTGTTTTCGCGGCGTGCTCATCAGTCGTTGTGGGACTTTTTTCTGTTTTCACCCTTCCTATCAAGATTTCGTGTGGTTTTTGCTGCTCTCGCGTCTCGATTCCCTGTTTTTAACGTTCGAAAAGACTTTTCCGGTCTACCGTTATCTACCTCGTCGGAACAATTCTTGCGAGTCTCCGCACTCGCCGCGTTATTTCAGCGGTCGCTTCCCGCTGCCGTGAAACATTTCCCTCTTTTTTCTATCTTCCTGTTAATGTGACACTGATGCCGGCAATCATCTCAGAGACTTACGTTCTCTGATAACTTTTCACGCGCGATTTTTGCTGCTCCCGCGTCTCACGTTCGTGCTTCTCTGCTGGAAGCCGTCAAGGTCGACACATATGGACAACTCAGCGCCAGTAATATCTTCTATAGTCGCCTGCCGATACCTGTCCGAAGTAGACACTGACGCCAAGGAACCCGCTTCATTGTGATGAGGTTTTGTATCGGCTGCGGTGGCGGCATGAAGCTCTCGAGTATGAGCGTTTGAGACGGGAGACTGTTGCTGCGATGCCGCAAGCAGAGCTGGATCGATCAGATTTGGGCTTGTACCGTCACTGTGATTGGTATTTGACTTGAGGTAGGCCTCTCATGAGTCGGGTGTTGTCAATTCAGACACCTGCATAAGGGTTGGCGGCGTCTCAAAGTGTAAGCCGCTGAAGTCAAACTCTTCGTCTTGTATGAAGAAGTCCGGTGATCCGTGATAGCCAATGCTGTTCATGTCCATTGCGTCGGACTACATCGCATTGAACAGTCTCGATGATGACCCCAATGAGTTCATTACCGTTGAGAATCGCTCGGAAATTCCGAACGTATGCGACCCGACCTTCCCATCCTCTCCTGTCCCCTTTCGGGGGACAGTCACAGATAACTCAAACCTGTGCTCGTGAAAGTCAAGAACCCAGACGGCTTGATACCGTGTTTGAACTTCTCAAAAATTCACGCTATCTGCTTTTGATGGTGCTCTTGCAATCGAGAACACTGTCTCTCCCTCCAGAGAGACCACCATTGAGCTCGCTCATCCTCGTAATCCTCGTCAATGCGAGCTCGGTTCACCGGCGGCTGGCCCTGGTTCAAACCAAGGAACGTCAAACAATAGGAGAGGAGGCGCCCAGTTGTAAGCCGAGTAGGCCATATCCAGGCGTGGCCCTGGTTCTAGCCAAGGGGTCCCAGACGATAGGAGGGGAAGAGCCCAGTCATGACTCTGGGTATGCCATGCTCAGGCGGGAAGCCCACTCCGCGTAGATGTCGGGTCTCGGGATCCGAGCAATCAGGTGTTGACCGTTTGAACCGAGATTCGGACGGTGCGTCCATCTCCAGTTCGCGCCTCCTCTTGCCTGCGGATTCTGAGTCCACAGCCGAGCCCAAAGCTCGGTGAGTTTCGCTCGATGACGAAGGCCGAGATGCATGTATGAATCTACGCCAGGCTGATTCTTTGCAAAATCTCTTTCATAACATCCACCGCTAATGGCGTCTGGGTGGAATCTCGCCAGTAATTCCCACAAACTTCGTCCATGGACGGCTCAGACTCTGTCCAGGCCCAACATGGTCATTAAACTGGCTCGCAGGCAAGGCCATGTCAGGCAAGGTTGCATTATCTGTCGTAGGATTGACAGGGCCTGTCCTCTTACCCTCGGTAGACGATAAGGCGGACGAGTTGAGCCGATTGAGGCGCCGGGGCGTAGCCATGCCGGAATGTAATCAAGTTCGCCATACAGCTTGCCGCGAGGAGATGCCTTGTCAACTCGCGGGCCATCACAAAGCCCCTGTGGTCGAATTTGCCCTTGCCTTCTGAGTTGGCAGCAAGTATGACATACTTGTGAGTATCATTGATGTTCTTTTTCCACATCGCCAGCTAGGTGCTCTTCTGGTCATGCTTGACTTCTTTCCACTTGTGGCTTTCTGGGGGTCCAAGGACGACAACTTCTGGACCTTTCAAAGACTTCGGTGCCCGCCATCACAACCCTCGAGAGTTGTGATCGTGGTTTGTGGGTTGGCGATTTCCGCCAACAACACCAGACGTGCGCCTTTCATAGCGATCATAAATATCGCTGCCGGATTCTTATCAATCCGCCACGGCAGCGTGATGTCGCACCGTCGCTCTGAAAAAGCGATCAAATGGCATACGGCGCCTCATCATTGCGATGCTCGTAGCTGAAAGACTCTGCTTTTGTTGATAACAGATCTTCCCTAGAGTTGGGAGATGTCAATTCGGACACCAGCAAAAGAGCTGGCGGCGTCTCAAATTGCAAATCGCTAACCGTATCATGTTCCAGTCCTCCTGGAATTTTGCTTTCTCGACTTGCGTGGAAAAGGCGCTGTCGAAGCTCAATTGAGATTGAACACGTCGAGGGATCGTGTGGTGAAGCCTGGCCGCCTAGTACCTGCAGAGCCTCTCTGTGGCCGACGGTCGTCAGAGTTCCAGTTTCGGCCAGGGCATGACGAACCACGTGTATCACATTGACATGAATCATGTTCTACGCAAGAAGTTCGTCGACCGAGCACTCGAATTGCTTCCTGCCGTCCCCCGTGTGTGATGCCCCCCGATGTGCCGAGACACGAACACACGCACGGGTTGCCTCGGGCCAAGAAAGAGCTTCAGAAGTATTTGCATCAGAAGGTGTCTGCCGAAAACAACACGCGGTTTTGTGCCTGGAGCCGCACTTCTCAGACGCCGTTCTCTTCAATAACTTCTGGTGCCATCCAGAACGGCGGACCAACGAAGGTGTACCGAATTGACTTCATCTCCGTGATCTGCGCAGTAACACCGAAGTCTGCCAATTTGACCTTACCGCCGAAGACGGCAGAACTATGGCTGATTTGACGTCTCGAGGGATCTTCCCCTCTCGATGCAAGTAATCGAGTCCCATCAGAAGCTCACGTTAGATGGCAACGTGGCTCTCGATGAAGGGCCTGATCTGAGAAGATGCAGTGCAGCGCTGAGGGCCTGATCGACCCTCGGCGTGCTTTCTGCTCGCCGGCAAACAACATGGCGTGCCGGCAAACCAGCCCGGCGACGTGGGCGAATACATCGGTGCCACCGGAGAGCCGATGGATCCGGGAGAGGTCCCGTCCGTCCAGGACGACGCGCCAGGTGAGAAGCCGACACGGCAGCGGACGCGCGCGAGAGATTGGTATGGGTTGGAAGAGGCGTTCCATTGGCTTCTTCGACGACGGTCAACTCACGATCGTGAGGACTGTGGTTCTTGCAGCGACGCGATTCATTTCGAATGCTGTCGAGCGTGCCCACACCGTCATAGCAACCGAACAGATCGCTCCACGGCGTCATCGAGGTCGGATGGTCGCGGTCGAGTCCATCCAGCCAGGTTAGCGTATCGACATCTTGGGGTATTCGACACAATGCGAGCGAGGCCAGACTTGAAGCTCTCCCTCATCATATATGCTGCCTTCAGAACCTGCACTAGTTGCTCCAAGTGCTGACTTTCTCTTAGCGTGCGTTCCAGTAATTCGACACGCTCGTCTTGCTGGTTCTCCGGCTTGTGCCTGTTGCTGCGATTTTGACTGAGGTTCGCTTCCCGTCACAGCAAAGGGTGGCACCAAGACAGGTACGTCTTCGTGATGGTCACGAGGCCAGCTCGAGTCCTTGGCCCAGCAGCCATTTTGAGTCTGGTTGTACATTGAGAAGGGGCACATTCATGCTGGTAGGGCTGTCGAGCAAGGAGCTGACACAACCTGCCGATGATCGTCCTCGCTGTGCCTTTCCCATTACGGAAAGTCGAAGACACCTTGGAATTGACCTGCCACCTCGCACCCGAGTAATTGACTGTCGTTGACTCTTGCTCAGCCTGGCGCCAAAGGCGTCCCACCATGTCAAGTCTTGACTGGAGAGGCGTTACTTGACTCCCACAACGGCCCAGCCGTGTGCGACCGTTCGTGTCGACTCTGTTTGCGAGATTGCATCTAATTCGGAATAGAAAAGTCCTGAGTCCTCTTGTCATCCCGAGACGAACACAGAGGCAGCAATGGTAAAACTGTCGCGATTGTACATCGGGCTGTGGCGGTTGCGGAACTGGTCCATCAAGCCCAACTTGGCAAGCTGTCCAGAAAGATTGTAAGGGTCGCCACCAAGGTGGTGCGCGAGAACCTTGGAGGCCTGCTGGTCCTCAGCGAAATGGCTATATTGGGCGGTAACCATTTCTCCCTACGCCTTCGAGCTGTGGGAGTCAATGTCCCTCAGGTCTCGGTAGCTTTCATAGCTTCGGCGATGCTCGTCGGCTCGATCAAAGGACCAGGTCGACTTGTTTTTGAACAGCAGTTTGCCGTACTGCAGTCCGCGATTCAGCACTGCCGTACATTGAACTGCCACCGAAGCCACCTGACTGGCCACCGGCTGCCTGCTTGGTGCACTCCCAAGCAGTCCCGCCGGTGAGGGCTGTGAAAATCCAGTTCAACCCTCCAAGGGGCGTCCTAGGATCTTTGGTAAGGCCGCCAGATTGGTTGTATGTGCCACCGTGCAGGACCGCTGGGTCAATCCTGCCGGAGGCGACACAGCCGTTGAAGCTGTTCATGGGCATTGCCCCGAAGCCGTTGCTTTCGGGATTCATGTTGGGCGGATCGTTGAAGTTCCAGCCCGAGAGCTCGCCCTTGATGCAAGGGCTGCTAGCACAAGATCGTCAAGCAGTCATTTCCAACCTTGCCATGCTTGGGTCCAGGGCCTTTTCTGGCGTTGGAGCCACTCGTACAGCGTTATCATGCACTGCTGTCCAAAATGTCAGCTGTTGGAATTAAGAATTATTGTACAAAGTACTTACTTGAACCACAAGTGGACCAGCAACAGCCAGCCGACCATCGATAAATGGATTGCTGGCCAAACTTCTTGCGCCAGATGAGGATTGCACTGCCACTACTTGACTACTCGTCAGTTGTTTGTCCAGAAAAAAGGCACCAGGAGACATGTTGACGGTACGTATCGAGGGTTAGGTATGGTAATGACTTTGGCGAACGACTTACCATCTGCCAAACCTCGCACACTCCACCGTCTCTTCGCGATATGGTGCTACTGCACCACCCGGCGGCTGTCACTACCGAAACCGCCCCAAGACTCCGCCTCCCGGCCGTTCTGGTGAGTCAAGAGCCCGTTTTCTTTGTCAGTAGTTGGAGGTGTAAGTAATTGTGCAAATAACTTACTTTTCATCCCTCACAGCGCGTACTACAATGCGAAGCCGAGCCAGTTTGCATGGTCTCATCTGATTGTCCCTCGGAGTCTGACGTCCCACTCGTGTCCTCCACGAGTTCCACAGCCGACTCCGTGGATTCCAGACGGACATCGTAAGAGCCTTTGTGCGTCAATGTCAATTTTGAACTCTTCTCCACAACGACCACGTGATTGAAGCATTTCCTGTGAGATTGTTAGTGATGAGGCTCGGATTGTTGTCAATGCAGATCAAAACCAGGATGTGAGAGGGCAGATGGATCAGACAAGACAGCGAGGAAGTATGTACAGAGTGATGAGAGCAGGTGAATGGGCAAGTTGATGCACAACCAGTTGGACCAGACGATGATCAAGTGCGCGATGACATGCACGAGGCAACGTTCAATCAAGTGCGTGTTTCACAAGGAAACAGGATGACACGGTGTGGGAGAATGTTGATGGTCAGGTAGGGTGCACAGCGAAGGTGTAAAGCAAGGTACGTGATTGAGTGCTTGCTTCAGCGAATGATCAGGTGATCTCCCAGCTCCCTGAGCCGGAACATTGGTAGCTAGAGTGGTGATGTGAGGGATTGAGCTTCCGGGCGAAGTCTCTCCCAAGTGCCTGAGCAGGAGCTGGGGGTAAAAGTGGGACGACGAGGCGATGAGGGGGATAAGACAGATGCAATCGCATTGGAGACTCACATGAATCGCCCAGGCAGGACGTATCTCGCCTATTGGATGGTCCTGGGTCGCAGAGACCAAGCTATGAACACCAATGCAAGCTCGCTTCGAGCTGAAGCTGCGAGATTTATGCATCTCGCGCAACAGCTTGTGATGAACGGCCGCATCGAGAGCTGACACCGTTGCTTGTCGTTAATTTGTAGCCTGGTTAGGAAGTAGAGGAGCTATTTGTTATTGATTTGAGGGTGGTTTGGGGATGTGGGTGGTGGTGTGGAAAACCAGGATGTGCGGAAGAGAAAGTTGGGCTGTGGGCACTGCGAAGAAAACTCACATCAGTAAGACATTTAGGGCTAGGACAAGCCGGAACCAGGCGGCGCCGTGGCGTCAGGGCGACTGTGACGGTACCTCTCTGAGCACGCTGGCTGCAGCGAGCCGCCGTGCAGGGCACAGGGCAAGCGGTGTTGGAGGGCGGCCAGGTCCACTCAGGGGCCATCGTCACCGGAGGCCTCCTATCTGATCGAGACATTCTGCGGATGCAGCGAGCGGAGCAGCATTTGGAACCAAAGAATAAGGATAAGATAGACCAGAATAGAAGATAGAGCCATTGTAGCAAATGTTCCTTGTGATGCTGTGATATCTGATACTTTATATGCAGTGAAACGATGCCAGTGACCCCGAAAGATGCATTCTTATGCAGCGCCTTCAAGCTCTGCCGTCTTCCCATCTTCTCATGAAAACGCCCAACGATGCAAGAATTTACCTTTGACTCACGCGTACCTGACGCTCTGATGCTGTCCGAAGCCTGAATATTGCTGCATGGGATAGCTCTGGTTGGCGCCTGGCTGCCCATACCAGTGCTGATTGGCGTCGCCCGGCCAGTTCGGCCCCGGCGTTGGACCATGCTGGGCGCCATTTGGTGATGAGTACCCACTACCATTCCAGCCAGCAGCTTGTGCAGCCTTAACGCGTCGGGCTGACTTCTTCCTGCGGCAGTAGCTGACAGCACAGCAAAGAAGCGAAAGCAGGATTAGTCCGCCAACACCGCACGCGATGCCGATGACGAGGGATCGATTCTGATCGATCCACGACTTGATCTGGCCACCAGCAGTACTGCCCTGACAGGCACCCTATACCCAAGTCAGCTTCCACATGATCAAAAAGAGGAGGAGTATGACTTACATTTTTACAACGGCCATCACCGCCACAGACAGTCCCGTCGAGGAAGTTTTGTTGCATCTGGTAGCAAACATTGGATCCAAACTCCGGGCTCCGGCAGGAGACCTGGCATGTTTGGTCGTCGCAGGATGTCGTGTCGTTTTGACCGTTCGTCAAGCTCGTACCCATCAACTGCCGGCACTGGAGAGTTCGGCTTGTACATTGTCCGGAAGCACATTGGTTGCCATTACCGCAGTCGTTGCCGTCAGGGGTAAATTGATCCGTGGGACAAGTACCGCTGTTACCAGGGCAGGTCTCTTGAGGATCACACTGGCCAGTTGATGCTCTGCAAACGGTACCTGATGAGGCGAATCGGCACTGATGGCAACAAGACTCGTTGCTGTCGTCGCACTGAGCATTATTCTTGAACTTGCAGGTGGAGGGGTCGCAGCATTGATTGTTGCCACAGTTCTGGGTCCCACCGCAATCACAATCCTCTCCTTCTTCGACTATACCATTACCGCATTGCTTTGCAGTGATCAGCGGCACCTTGACGTTGTCGACGAGACAGGAGCTGTTAATAGCCTTGGATGCCATACCCTGGCAGATGTTCCCGACGGTGCAGGGCGAGAACTTGTTGATACTATTGCTGCTGATGCTGGGGTTCATGATGAACTGGCGTTGAGCATCACAGCTATTCGCAGATACTGGACAGCAGCGCTGGGCATTGACGAAGTTGCTATCTTTGCAAGCGTCCGCATCGCAATCGTGAACGGCACCAAAGGTGTGGGCAGTCTCATGTGCCATGACCTGCCACTCCGTGCTTGTTTTGACGACTATGTTAGCACCGGTACCGTTATTGGAAGAGGTCGAGCGGGTGCAGAGAGCCCCAGTCCAGGACAGACCGACTTCGTCTCCAGTGGGACAATTCGAGAGCAACATCCAGAACGCATTTGTGTCGGCTTGTTGGCCTCTCCAGCCTGAAAAGGCACCCAATCGGTCTTGGACACTGAGTGGTTGGCAACCAACGTTCCAAGGAGTCGCCGCAGTCGCAGCGCTCGGGCAGGAACCATCAGTGATGGTCAGATTGGCGATACCAAGAGTGATGTTGAAAGTGCTTTCATATACTTTGGACGCCGTGCCGATTTGGGTGATGATGTTGTCCTTGACACTTTGGGACGAGTTGAACGTACTGACATAATTGCAGTCAGCAGCAACACCAATCAGAGCAACTTTCTTCTGTGTCGGACATCCTGCAGTATTGCCAATGGAGTTCCTCAAGTTCACGACGCCGGCATTTCCAGTCTGTGTGCCCCCGTCGATGGTCTGTTGGCGCTTTCCAAACAAGTGGCGAACGTTCATGGTACCCCATGATCCGGCATCAGCACGCACTGTTACATCTCGATCGAAAGCAATCTCGCTCTTGCGTCTCAGCTGTTGCTCCCAAGGTGCGTATATCTGCTCGTACACCGGGCCGTCGTTAAGGACCGACTGGCCTGCAGCGCCTTGAGGTCGGACCGAGATATCTTGAGTCCTCCAAACCAGCATGTAATCGTCGTTGGACGGTTCCAAGTCGACATCACTCTCGTGCTTCGTCGACTGGTACTTACTTCGCAGTTGGATGTTGTGGTCGTCGAGTCCTAATCCAAAGGCTCCCTCAAACAACGGAGAATCTCCATCTCTGTAGATGTTGACGCTGGCATCGCCGGCTTTCTCCCAGTGGCCTTTCTGCCCTCTCATTTCTCTCCAAGCGGTGCCTTTGAAGATTTTATGTTCGCTTCTGTCGATGGGCTCTCTTCGAAGTTCTCGGCCTTGACCATCGATGTATGTAATGAAAGCTCCGGGCGCCAGGACATCATGATTCGGTTCCAAAGTCAACCTGATCCTCTGGTCTCCGCGATGGAGCGTAAACGTTATGTCGAACTTTGAGTGTGCGTGGACGCGATGTGATGGGGTGTTGATCGTGGGCTCGTCGACCAGGGACAGATAGTTCAGAGGCTCTCTTCGTTTAGAGTGTGCACGGACCAGTGTTGTTATCGACAGTACAGCCGTGATGGCCGAAGCCAAAGGGAATGAGAACCGCATGGCGGTTTATCGAGTTAGTGTGAGTGCAGGGCCTGAGCCCGGTGTTCTTTTGTCTCCGACAGCGAGCCTTATGTGCTATTCCTATCTCTTTTGTTTCGATGTCTGTGTTAAGCAGTGTGTCGGTGGACTGGATACTGAAGGCCGTGAGATGATTCGTGATCGTCAGAAGGGCAAAGAAGTGATGCAAAGATTGGCGACAAGGTGTTACGAATGTAAGATACCTGCGCGAAATGGGGTATGTACAACGAAGGTCGAGTCCGATCCGACAAGACTCGGGAAATCGCAGCCGGCGCAGTGGTCAATGACGAGGCCGAGGGATCAGCCAAGAGCGAATGCTCAGTGTCGCCAAAAGGTGGCGGAGGGTAAGTACGTAGGTATGTATGTCGGATGGGTCGACTGAAGATGATTAGAGAAGATGGGTACCGGCCAGCGGGGCGGAAAGTTGGAGCAAAAGGCGTGGTGAATTGATCGTCTCGGAGGTTACTGAGCGCGGCTGAGGGCTGGCCGAGTAAGATAGGTGCATCTAAGACCTTCCGAGTCGAGATGGAAAGGCGCTAAAGGGTCTGGACTGGCGCTGAGCGAGGGTGGTGGTGTGGTGGTCTGGTAGGTAAACCAACACAAAGGTTGGGGGCATTATTGGGGTGCTGGTGTGGCAGGGTAAAGCATGCTGAAGTGTTGCAGGGGGCGTTGTTTGGAGGAGGCCTTTTGCTCACCACACAGCCTTTCGTCCTACACCATGTTGCGCCAATCTGATGGCCCTAATGCAACTGGTCGCCATCCTCGTCTGTCTGTCAGCCAATCAGCCAGGCTTCATGCAGGGAATTTGCCTCCGCCCAGACAACACCAAGGCTTGACTTACGAATGTGCCGGGCAGCAGCCACTCCCGAGCACAAGGTTCTTTGCCTGGCCTGGAAACGTGATCAGCACGAACGCTGGAAATCCCATCTCCGCACATCAGCTATTATTCGGCTAACGTCAGTTATACTCATGATTTACCTAACCAGTGAAATTGAACGTGGAGCGACATTTCCGACGCGTCGCGCTTTCTGGCGCTGGTTGCGTTTCGACTTTTCCGAGTTCAGGCGCCATAACCCTGGTTACTGGCACCTGGCAGCTGGCGACCGGCATCCGGCTCACCCAAAGATCTCGTCGATCCGGGGATTTTGACTTTACAAAGAGACCGCATTTCGCGATGCATTTACACATACGGCAGGGCTGAGGGAGAGCGGCGAGGAGTTTCGAACGATGCGCCACTCTTGTGAAACTCGTGCTTCTGCGGCCCGACCGTTATGCATGTCTCCATGCTACGATGATTCGACCAACGCCAACGTCGAGATGAGCTGAGGAAAGCTCACAGTTTCATGATTGCATGATGCTGTGGCGCACCTCAATCGACCTAAATTTGCATTGATTCTCGAGCATTGTCCTTTGTGATCGCCACAGCAAGTCTCTTGGGCGTACTTGGGCAGGTACTTGTGAATCTAGATCGATACTGCGAAGGTACAGCCGTGTCTGCTACCACTGCTATCAGCCACAGACTATTTGCAAAGACGATCACCGGCCTTCTATCTGGGCAAGCCTACATGAGCACGCAAACAAGCGACAAACTCCGCACATTCACCACGCCAAGAGGGTATTCGTAGACTGAATACCACGAACCAGCCGATATTTCCGAAATGCAAGGAAATGTCGTCTACATACTGTACGGAGCTTCAAGAAGCCTACGCGTACGCAATGTCATGAGACTCCGCCTACCAAAAGATATACGCGCACACCAGGAGAACCATCCGTTGTCTATCTATCTATCCCAGAACAACTTCAGTCAATGTAGGTAGGTACTATACGCCACCCAACGTCCCCCCGCCGATCTGCCGGTGTTCTGGCTGACCAGGCAGATTTCTGTCTGACCACCCACTTTCGGGATTGCCTGCAGGATAACCCTGCATCGGCACAATCTAGATCTCTTTAGCCTTAAAACTCACTTGCCCGAGCTTTGGCCGAATGAGATCGTGCAATGGGAAGTGAAAATGTGTTCGGATGCAAATTTAGCTACCGTACTAAATAGATCGGAAGACCGCACGTGGAACATGATTTCTACTGAAGTGGACTCATCGTGGACTCGGTGAAGTATATTTGCGACCAGTGGACATGAGCTTCAATCACGTGGGCTCCCTCAAATCCTTGGTCTAAGAACTCTTGTAAAAGTTCCACTTCGGATTTCGTTGCAAGGGACAATCATTGATTCAAGGACAATCGGTGAGTCAAGCACAGTGAGTCCCGAACGTGTTCCCGAAACGTGAAGTCCTTGTCAATTCATTGCGGGATACTCAAAAATCCTGCTGTCCTCTCCCTCTCATACCTGATGTCTAAAAGTACAATCCAGCAGTTCTTGCTGCCAATGCATCCAAACAAGTACGCAAGCAAGCAAAGAATGCCATCTATATACGCAATTCCTTACATGCGCGCTTGAATTGCATCGCCGCGCAATTTCTTTCACACTCTATTGTTCCGTCCTGACACGTCCGTCTTCCAGCTTTTCCCGTTCCTTCTCCGTGACTGTTCCGAAGCCGGGCCCGCCAACCTTCTTTCTTCTACCCTTGCGATCACCGTACTTTTCGTCGAAGCGTCGGATCGCCGTCAAGCTGCTCATGTCGTCAGAGATACTTGCGCTAATCTCCGACAGTGCCTTCTCAAAGTGGTCGTTCCTCAAAGTTCGTCGCTCGGGGTACTTGTAGGGCTCCTTGGTAGACTGTGACTCCTGCGCAGCTGATTCTTCCGAGGCTGGCTTGGTCTCGGTATCCTTTGTAGGATCTTCTGCAGTTGCATTTGCTGTGTCATCCCCCGTCAAGGCAGAGACGGTTTCACTCGCATGCTTGATGGCAGCGTCGGTCTCCTCGCGCACGCATGTCAGAGCAGCTGATACGCAAATGTTCTTTAGATCGGATCCGGAGTAGAATGGTGTCTTCTGTGCCAACTGTGCAAAGCTGACGTCCTCCGCTAACAGCTCACCCTTGAGATGTATTTTCAGAATCTCCTCCCTGTCCTTCTCGGTGGGCAAATCAACCAGAAGTCGTCTTGGGAGTCGTCGCAGCACTGCATCGTCGAGGTCGAAAGGTCTGTTGGTGGCAACCATAATGAAAGCACTCTTTTCGTTCATGCCGTCCCACTCTCGCAAAAACTGATTGATGATCTCACGATGCGTCGTCCGCGACCCACTGTTACTCCTCTGGCCGAAGATTGCATCAGCTTCGTCGATGAACACCACGCAGGGAGCAATCTTCTTGGCAAGGCTGAATATGGCACGCACGTTCTTCTCGCCCTCTCCAACGTACATGTCGTAGACATCTGAGCCCGAGACCTCAAGGACGGTCGCACCTGATTCTTTGGCTACTGCTTTGGCAAGCAGCGTCTTGCCTGTACCAGGTGGCCCGTACAAAAGTAGTCCTGGAATCTTCTCCTGGGCGAGAATACCATAAGTGAAAGCTTCAGGTCTTGTCAAAGACAGCGATGTCAGGTTTTGGAGAGCATCTTTCGTCGTCGCAGGGGCGCGCACATCTCCAAAGGTGGTACTGATGTTGACTGGGTCGATGACGCCGCTGAGCAGCTTCTTCTCGTGCGCGTTGCACTGCTTGCGAAGCTTCTTCAAGCGCTCTTCCTGGACTTCTTTCGAATCAACAGCAGAATTGGCGGCTGGCGACGTGTGCTGTTTCTTGTCCTTGGCAAGCCAATCGCCCTTTGCCGCGTCGCTCGAAGAGATCATGTTCAACGCCCACTCAACATGCTCGGCGGTCATCTCTTCGTCCCGCCGCAACAGCCCAAGCGCAGTGTTCGTGAGTCGCTGCATGTGTTCGAACGACCACACTTCCTCTGACAGACCTGCCGTAAACATTGACGATGATTCCAGCTGTAAGTTGCCGCTTCGACAGATGTTGTCCGTCAGCTCGGGTGAGAAAGTCAGTCTCCGGAGCATGTCTTGCAGATGTCGCACGTTGATGTCTCGAACTCGTATGTTTTCATCGCTACGGAAGATGTCGTCTACCTCTTGACTGGTGCAGGGAACGATAATCGTGCGGTATGGCCCGGATGTCGCCTCGTTCTGCACATCCTTCCAGCCATCCTTGGTAAAGGTGGGAAGGAGGTCTTCAGATGACGACGTGCCTAGTAACAAGACGTTCTGGCCAGATTTACGTCTCGCGAGTACCAAGTCGTGTATCGATCGCAACAGAGAGCTACCTGCGGCGGTTGAGTATATTTCCAGGTAATCCTTAATATGCAGAATGACGCCGCGAGCCACATCGTCCACAGGGGGCGGCGATGTAGAAACAGGTACTGCAGATGCAGTGCTCTCGGCCGGCTTCTTGCTTTCCTCTGTCGACGTGTTCTCTTCTGTTGGCGTAGCCGTTTGCGCACTCTTATGTGCCCGAGCCTGGCGCTGTAGATCGGTCTCATTGAGCAAGCTTTCGATGAGCTTGGCAACGACAGTCTGATCTGGCGGCGTAGGGTATGCGCGTCCGGATTGAGATTCTGCGCTCTGGGCCTGGTCTTCTGATCTAGCGTTTTGCCCGGGTGTCTTAAACCCGAGGGACTTGAAAATGTCGTTGACATTCCCGGAAAGAGACGAAACGATCATGGGCTGGCCAAGGAAGCTTGAGCCTTTGCTTTTGCCCGCACCAGATCTTGAGTGCATCGTATCAATTTCTATGTCGTCGTACGCGTCCTCTCCATCGTCTTCGGGCTCTTTGTTTTGCTCATGTGGGGGAACAACATAAGTGTCGTAGCCGAGGGTCCTGAGGGTTCCAGTGGTATATGGCGGTGCATTCATCGTATTGTGATCCGCCACGAATTCCGCAATGTCCTGCGCATCCAATGTCACCACATCAGCTCGACATCTCTTCGCAGCATTCTCCACAACTGCGTCGAGAAAAGCCGAGCCGCCCTCCTTCGGACTCTGTAGCACCAGGTGTGGTTTTGCGGCCGCGATACTGTCAGCTTCACCTGCCCAAGCTGGTCGCAACCCTGCGCTCACTGATGCTTGAACCTCGAACAGGACATCCCGATGGATTTGGTATGCGCCTCCACCGACAGTCGCGTTGGGATAGACTTCCTCGTCCGGGCGACCTGAAGCATTGCCGCCGTTGACCTCCTTTTGTATTGGTTCGTCCTCTGCAAAGGGCTGGTATAGCTTGATGTTGTTTTGAAGGTACTGAGGCGGTGCGGTTATGACAGTTTCGAGGCGAGCAACGTTCCGGCGCATCCTTCTCTTAGCTGATCCATATGGTCCTTTTGTGGGCTTTCCAGAGCCTAGCTCTTGTAAGGGGAAGGTAAAGGTCGGGTCATTTTCGTCTGGTGGATCTGGCGGTTGGTCTGATATCCGCGTTACCTCCTCTTGCTCGGCTGGTATGGATTCTGAAGTCGTAGTCGACTGTGTTTCCGACGAGACGGCAGCTGTAGTGTCTTCTTTTGCGCCCCCATTGTTTTTTTCCAGTCGCAGAGCGGTCCTCTGAACCGACCTGTATGAAGGAAGGGCAAAGCGTCGGCCAGCAACAAATCGGCAAGCTCGAAGTGCACTCCTACCTGAGAGCAGCGAGCGGCCGGCTATAGCATGCATATAGGCGACAGCTCAGCTTCAGGGAGGGCCGTCTCAGAATGGGGTTGGCCGTTGAGAGTTGCGTGGTACACGAGTAAACGGGTGTCGCAGCTGTTTTCAAGGGCCGGCAGCTTTCCTTCGGAAGCTCGAATCAACTCCGGCTGCGGCTCCGTTCGCCAAGCAAGGCCATCAATGTTTGAGGAAGCCATATACTTGAAATGCTTCTTCCTATGTCTCTAGAGACTTAGCTCACTGTAAGTCTTTCGTTTAGCGTCTTATTCTTCTATTGTAGTCTTCTCATCACTTGCATGAGGCAACTCTTTACAGTTGCGACTACATCTGATTTTGTGTCGAATCAAAAGTATCCAGCCAAACCATATTGTGGGTCAAACTTATCCATTACCTACCTTATGAAGATCAATGGTGCAGTCAATTCGAAACCTGTGCGCAAAACTGACCGCCAACATCAAGCTCGTTAGATGACTGATCTAGAATACTGCTGGAAACATATGAACCAGGTAGTAAGACTAAACTCTGCCGCGTTGCTACAGGAGCATGAGAGCAAGAACAATAATCTGTGTCTTTCTCCACACTGGTATTAATGAGGCAGATTCGAACAGATTGACACCTTGACGCGTAAGTTGTGATATTCAACGTGGACACATTGTTCTACTGCACCGAAGGTGGTCAGTATGAGAACATGATGACTGCCCAAGTGATGTTTCGCCTTGGTGAAAGCTGAACATGCCTGGGGCCGATTGGCGCCGTTCCTATGCTTTTCGGACGATCTTAAAAAGTTAATCAACAAACTCAGTTGGGGCAGTTTGTCTCGGTGCTCTTCGTCTGCGCTGGCGTTCGGCCTATACACGAAAAGAGCATTTCGAACAACCGGCTGAAACTAAGGGCGTGATCCTGGCTGAGCTTTAGCAGCAAAGACCACATTTACCATTGTATGAACCACGCGACACCTTTTCATCTTCAAATCTAAGACTTGTTCCCCCAAGCCACCCACAGCTGGTCGCTCGT
Organism: Cyanodermella asteris; assembly: GCA_900618795.1. NCBI lineage: Eukaryota > Fungi > Ascomycota > Lecanoromycetes > Ostropales > Stictidaceae > Cyanodermella > Cyanodermella asteris. The sequence goes on along the minus strand of UYJD01000008.1, from coordinate 1,163,001 downwards.
GACTTTCCGACGCGCTCGACGCTCTGACAGCTGGCCCACATTGTCTTTGCAGCCATCGACGTCAAGGCGTGGACTTCTCCGCTTTGTGCGGCTCAAGTCTTATTAGTCTTGAGGGGTAGGCCGAAACCAAGCTCGTCTAGGTGCTCGCCGCGTGCCAGACTGCCACAAGAGCGCGACAGGAAAGCGTGCGTTGGGGGCCAGCTGGGCGGATCTCTGGAGCTTCTGGACTTTGGTGGGAGCTAGCACAAGAAGCCCGACTCAACCAATTGGCGCCGAACGAGGTGCAGCAAGAAGCTCCTGCACAGTCTTCTGGAAAGACCGCAGACTAGCTTGGAGCTGTCGTCGTTGGAACGAACCACTTACCTAGCTGCGTGCGGGTGGAGAAGTGTGCGCGCGCACCACTCGTCTTCGGCCCATGACAGCATCCTGTCACTTAGCAGTGCTGGACTTGCTCCAATATAGACTACCTTCCTCCCCCCCCCCCCCGTCGCCGCGCTGGCTTCTCTCAGTCTTCACTCTCCACCACCCCTCCGAAGCAGCATTCCCCTAACCTCCGTCCCCGTCGACGTCAGAGGCCGGACATCAAGCAGCATAACCACCAGTCGCGCCGTCACCATCCCCTCCGCACGCCGGCCAGCAGCAGCAGCTCGACCCGCCGCAGGCTCTTTGCCAAATGCCGGGCTGTGGTCCGCTGGCATCCTGCTGCTCGTGATTCTCTGTCAATTCGTCTTCGCGCCCCTCAACTTTTCCATCCCCTCCGCCTCCGTCCTCTTCCCCGAATCCAGCATCCTTGGCGGCTTTCTGCGCACGGGCGTGGGACCTTCTGCCGTCAATCCTCAGCGTGTGTGCGTTGACAAACCGATCTTCCTGGACCCTTTACCAATCTCAAAAGCGAGCAAGATGTCGTTGAAGCAAGCGGCGCAAAAGGTGGCGGCCGAGTTTGACTACTCGGCCTCCGAAGTCAATGCTGGCGTAAAAGAATTCATCCGTCAGATGGATGAGGGACTGGGGAGAAATGAGACGACCATGGCCCAGATTCCCACATACGTGACGGCAGTTCCCAATGGCACGGAGAAGGGATTGTATCTCGCCGTAGATCTCGGTGGCACGAATTTTCGAGTCTGCTCAATTCACTTGAATGGCGACTCGACGTTCAGTCTGACGCACTCGAAGGTTGCGATTCCGAGGGAGCTCATGGTTGCAAAGACGTCCAAGGAACTGTTCGGCTTTCTAGCGAAGCAGATCGAGCTGTTCTTGCAGAAACACCACGACGAGCACTACAGAGCGCACATCCGCCGACGGAACACGGTAAGCGCACCTGATGGTTACAGAGATGAGGAGATATTCCACCTCGGATTCACATTCTCCTTTCCCGTTCACCAGGTCGGCATTAACAAGGGCACACTCATTCGTTGGACCAAGGGCTTTGACATTACGGACACAATCGGCAAAGATGTCTGCGCGCTACTCCAGGATGAGATCGATGCGCTTGGCCTTCCCGTCAAGGTCGCAGCGCTCGTCAACGACACTGTCGGTACTCTCATGGCTAGATCATACACCTCTCCAGGAAAGACAAAGACACTTCTCGGTGCCATTTTTGGAACCGGGACAAACGGCGCCTACGTCGAAAAGCTCAGCAAAGTTACAAAGATGGACGCCGTGCACGGCAACGCCGAATACGACCGAACGACCGGCGACATGATCATCAACACCGAGTGGGGCAGCTTCGACAACGGCCTCAAAGTCCTCCCAAACACGCCCTACGACGCCGACCTCGACCGCGAATCCGTGAACCCGGGCGTGCAAATGTTCGAAAAGCGCATCTCCGGAATGTTCCTCGGCGAGATCCTCCGACGCGCTCTCCTGGCCCTCAAGAAGCGCCGGGACGTGCAGCTCTTCCGCGACGACAGCAGCAAGGCCAACGACATTGGCAGCACGACCACCATCCAGGACGCCAGCCCGCTGTTCGTTCAATGGGGCCTCGACACCAGCTTCCTCAGCATCGTGGAAGCGGACAACAGCCCCGGCCTGCGCGTCACGCGCCAGGAACTCGACCGGGCACTGCTCGTCGACGCCGCCAGCGTCGAGGACGCGGAAGCCGTCAAGATCATTGCTCACGCCGTGGGCCGCCGTGCCGCCCGACTATCCGCCGTCGCCATCGCCAGCATCGTCATCGCGACGGGCCGGCTCAAAACCGAGGACTTTGTCGACATTGGCGTCGACGGCTCGCTCGTCGAGTACTACCCGGGCTTCGAGGACCACATCCGCACGGCGCTGCGCGAGATTCCCGAGATCGGGCCTGCGGGCGAGAAGAGGATTCGCATCGGGATCGCAAAGGACGGGAGCGGCGTGGGCGCGGCGCTGATTGCGTTGGTGGCTTCGAACATGGATAAGAACGTGGGCATTGAAAAGTAAGGGAAAAAAATTAAAATAAAATCACCTTGAGCGCAAATCTTTTGTTTTTATGAGAGCATCCGTTGGCTAACTTGTGGGTTTTCTTTCGCGTTTCACAGGGCAAATGAGCATCCTCTCCATGGTAGAGGCGGACACAAGCGGAGAGAATCCTGGTGGGATGCCGTCAAGAACTGGTGAGTCGATTCCAGCGTACATTACGAGAGATTTGATACTGACGAAAATTTTCAGCCGCATGCTGGTATCGCATTGAGATTGTACTTTGCAAAACGTCTGCACATAGCAAGAACGGCCGAGTACAGTGTACATGGTCTTTGGAAAGGGCGAATAGCATATGCCATTAGCATTGATTGGGGGTGGCTGTATTCAATGAGTGGTATCATCCTGAACGCCGTCATAACTTCGTAAGCAAAGCCAGCCTGGTACCAATCCAGCGAGGGCCTGCATTCGTTCCAATTATACAATGCTAGCGCGCTTCTAGTCATGCTTCTCCTCTTCGTTGCCCTTGTTGCCCTTGAGAAACTGATGCCCCAACATGGCGATCCACGACCTGAGCGTTCCGGAAGACCCGACATCCGATCCGCCCTGTGGCCGATCGAGGATGGCTCCCACGTGCTTGGCCAGGTTCAGATGCTTGCACGCCGAAGCAGGGACACCGGCCCCGGCACGAGGAGTTGGATCCGTATCTCGCAGGCTCGAACCCGGGTAACCGATCGAGTCCGCATCGCGGTTCTCGCCGCTCTTCTAGAGCACCTTTTTCAAGAAATGCTCGGGAGCATGCGTGGTCTCGTAGTCGATGTGCACGTAGGCTCGCTCGACGTCCGGCAGACGCTCGAGCTTCACCTGCAGATCCTCCGCCACATCGTGGGCCTCCCTCAAAGACCTGTCGGGATCCATGACGATGTCGACTTCGACGACGAGACGAGGCCCGGAGTGCCATGCGCGAACGGTGTCCACGGCGCGGATGTCGTCCTCGGAGTGCGTCAGGGCGATGTAGGTGACGTGCTGGAGGAACCATCGGTCACAGCCGATGCCGACGAGGTGCTGGAAGTGTTCTTTCGACTCCAAGCCCCACAAGATGATGATGATCACGGAAATGATGATGGCGCCCATGGGATCAATCCACCACGCGATCTTCCTGCCGGCCACGCTGGTAAAGAGACCGAAGCCGTTGATCAGGATGTCGTTGCGATGATCGGTATATAGCGTGTGAATCTGGGTGTAGCGATGTCGCAAGGGCAGGCATATGAAGAAGAGAGCCGTCTTGACCACAATGGACGTCGCGAGCACGCCGACCTGACGCCATTCGATCTCGCCCTCCGGCTCGAGCTGACCTTTCTTCTCCTTTTCGAGGTTCTGGCTGATCTGAAGGGCGGAGATGGCGATCAGAATAGCCGACACGGCGGTCATTATCCAGCAGAATATGATGTTGCCCACGTTCTCGAACCTGCTCTTGCCTCCCGGGTACCTGTCCTTGTCGATCTTGTTCATGACCCGATTCCAAAAGTAGAGGTTGAGGTTGCTCAACGGGTCGAAGATGGCGTCCGCCGCCGTGGCGAAGACGGAGTAGGAGTCTGACCTCCCGCCCACGGCGGCGAAGACTTGCAGGATGGCGAGGACGATGTTTCCGGCCAGGGATCCGTGCTGCGCTAGCTTGTAATGCCAGACCTCGCCGCCCTGCTGGTTGCGAGCCTCCTCGACATGGTCGTCGACCGTCTTGGTCAGGCGGTCGATGTGCTCGTTCTGAGCCCGGTAAAAGTCCTTGATCTTGCTGCGCTTGCGAAGCGTGTTAGCTTCGATTTTGTTGAGCTGCTCTTCGGGCACCTTGCGGCGGACCAAGCCGAGCGGGTCGCGCTGGCTGAAGGCGGGCATCTCAATGTCGACGGAACCCGGCATGATTTTCGTGCTTCTGTCTACCTTGGCTAAAGCTGGAGGTTGATGATGAAGATGCCAAGGAGCTCGGGAAAAGACGCCTCTGAGATGTTGGGCGCCTGGCAGGGTCCGGGGCGCGCTTTGGGCGGTGGAGCAAGAGGTGGAGTTTGAGGATCAGCCGACACTGAGTGAAGTGAGATGAGATCAGCGCTTTCTTTGTCGCTGCCAAGCTTTCAGATTGCTGTCATTAAAGCTATGTCGTACTTCAGAGTGGCAGCGGCCATTGTGCGCGGGACAATGAATCCATGCGTGCTGTGTATAGGATGGCAATAATGGAGGAGGGCATGTGTGAAGTGAGAAGCGCGATGCGAAACCGCGTTTCGCCTGCGAGTTCAGCATCGTGGCTGCTTCAGAAATTGCTTCCAGAAGACGTAGGTGGTTGCAGTGGTGCGGACCCTGGAGTCGGCGACGGTCCCACGGTTAAGTATCCCCATGAAATCGTGCTCGCCGCGCTTTTCACATGCATGCCGTTGGTTCGACTATCCATTTTCATGTGCCACCAACTTGCAACTCGCTCAATGACGACTTGTCACCCTGCAATGTGCCGATCGAATGTCGGTTAGCTTTGAAAACATATGGCATGGCCGTCGCCCCGTCAGATCCACCTCAGACATAATAGTGGCACTGATTACTGCAGCTACATCACTTGTTTCGCATTCACCACGCAAACAGATTGGTGACGCATGTGATCAAATCGATATTAGAACCAACATCGCTCAATTCAGCCTGACGGTCGACCTTTCGCAGATGCAACCCGGTCAGACCAGACTCTCTCCGCACTATCATACAGACGTAAGCTGTATTGCAGGTCCGTATGGCTTCATGCATCCAATTGATCCCAGCCCCTATCTTCTTGACAACCACCTCCCCGGCATTATATACAAGTACAATCTAATTTCAAGGCCTAATTTGACCCCCTGTGCCAAATTTATGCACGAGAAATATATATCGAAGAAAAACTTTCACGCGGGCGGCAGCATTTCTGCATACAGCCCGGTCTGGATGACGCCGTACATGATCGTCCATCTTGCGTAGAACCAAGGAATGAAGCGCCGCCACCCTTTCACTGCTGGCCCGTCCTCGTGCGCATACTCAAGATGCTGCACAGCTAGCCACCAGTACCACACCGGGTAGCCGGAGCTCAGTCGGGTGATGATCTGAACGTGTCCAATAAACAGACAGACGAGGGCGATCAGAGTCTGAGGTATCGTCAATCGCATAATGAGTGGAAAGTCGATTTGTTGAACGGGAAAGCTCTTGCCCATACCGCCGGAAATGCGTTCCAGGGAGGCTGGAGACGGTGACTGAACCAGAGGTTGACGATCTTCTTCGTGAGCCTGAGAGGTCGGCGGATCGCTGAAGAGGGTGTAGACCCAATATGTTGACCAGAACATGGCGACAAGTACCGGAGTAGCCAGCAAGAACAGTGGGATCTGTCGTGTTTGCCAGTAATGCAAAAATCCATTGTCCCTAAAGATTGTTAGCCTTGGAGCTGAATGGCGTCAGTGATTCTCGTACCAATATTTCTTCTGCACGAAAGTGTAGATACTAGGCGGAAATTCGTAACACCACGGTCGCTTAACCTCGAAAGGATTGACATCCGTACAGAACATGCGCCATGCGATGATCTGTGGATAAATTTGCCCGAACCCAGTCATGAGGCCTGCCGCAACGGTGGCGGCAATTTTGCGAAAGCGCATGACGTCTCCCCGGTACTTCAAAAAGTCCAAACCGTCCTGGATGGCGTCGAGTAGCAAAATGGTCCCACTAAGAAGTCCATTGCTGCGGAACGTGCATGAAACTCCCAGCAAGCCGCCAGTGAGGAGGATCTCCAGATCACGTTGGAGGTAGTTACCCTCGTTGTGGTCGAGGCGTGCGGAAGCGTAGGCGAAGTAAGCACCGAAGCATAGTAGAGAGAATGGTGCTTCGGTGTATGGACCGCAAATGAAAATGCCAGCAGGCGAGACGATGTGTAAGCAGGAGGTCAGGAAAGCAACACGTTCGCTCCTCTCGTGGTTGCGGAAGACGATTAGGGTAAGGCGGTAGAGAAGTAAAGTGCCTAAAAGGTGGGTGATGTGCGAAATGAAGACGCCGAAAAGGCCCTCCCACTGAATGGAGTAGTAGAAATCATCACCGCCCCAAATGTCTTATCGAAAACTAATTAGCAGGTAGTTTGTGGGACGACGGCGAAACGCGACAAAAGGTTACAGACTTACATTGACCGAAAGCGAGCAGATTGGTGTAGCCGTAGCCAAAGGCGAAGTCCTGTTCGTACTTGTAGCCACGCTGTGCTAAGTTTGTGAACCAGATGCCGTCCCATTTGACAAGCTTGGACAGGGGACCGCCTTGGGGCCAGCCGGAGAAAATGGTCGATTTATCAAAGCCATCGTCGGGCGAGCAGAAGGCGAGGGTGACTAGCAGACTCTTGTAGAGGCAGAAGAGAATGCAAAGCGAGGTCTGGGGACTGTCGGCCGACTTGTTCAGCAGGTGCCCAAATCGAGCGGCGATTGCGCCGAGGAAAGAAGACATGGTGCCAACCTCTCAAAAGTAGACTCTGGGGCAAAGAGCATAATAGACGGACGCGAGCTCGCAGGTCGGGTCGGGTCGAGCCAGATAAGGCCGGGAGGGCGTCCGGCGGCAAACGGCTGTATACAGGGATGCCACGCTGTCCGGAAAAAAAACCTGAGCGGCGGCTCGCGTTTGGTGTTGAAGAGAGGGAGAAGGGTTAACGCAAAGAACAATTAGTGTAGAGTAGTAGGAGGTCGCGAAGTATGGTCGGCGGCCAGGGCAGCAGAGCAGGGCAGGGCAGAGCAGAATGCAGACGAGGCTGGACTACTGGACTGAACGGCTGTTGGTGCTGCAGTGACTGAAGGGCGTCGGCTGGTCTGGTGGAGAATCTGGATCTGACACCGTCGTAGTCAATCTGCAGGAAAGCTCAATGCGCCGCGAGGAAGCTGCTGCTCGAGACTCGGGATCGCCGTGGCAGAAAGGAATGGCCGGATCGACTGCGAATGCTGTGAAGATGCTGAAAGCCTAAGGCAGGAGTGAGTCTGAAGAGTGGACGGCCGACGGTGAGCGAAATGGTGCCTCCTTTTGCCAAAGGCTCAACGTGTTCAAGTTTCCTTTAAGCTCAATCCAATTAGCAGGACGCTCAATTTCTCTCGCCAAATTAGGAGCGCTGCTAACACGGAGTTATGCCTCGTTAAAAATATACGATCCACTTTGCGGCTCGACTGCAGATGATGCCAAGTCTACATTCGTAGTCCTTGTTTAAGCCTCGAAGCCCCGTGCACGAGCTGCTGAGCTGGTCTACTTCATGGAAATTAAATCAACATGCCATACAGCTACCAAAGTGTCGGTGCCGATACTGATTGAATGTATGCTTCAGGACCTTGTGCGATGGTGAGCTGTGTTCTCGGCTGAAACCCCAGCCAGGTCCTTAGCTGCTTAGCAGGGTCGTTAGTTGGTCAGTTGGTTGCACGGCTGAACAAGGCACCTGCGGAGAATTCTTTCCTCCCGCCTTGGCCCCCCTATTGGGGCCCCCCTGTAACCGTCTGTTCTCCATTCCCCAGCCCTCCCGGGCCACTCCCCGATTCGCTCACGCATCCCGAGGCAAAGTGCTTAAGCCGCACTGGCACAAACGCGTCTGCGCTGCCGAGTGCCCGATTCTGACGCGCCAAACCGTGACGCTCGAGAGTCTCCAAAGCGAAGCTTCAATTCACGAACAACCACCAAATACGTCCACTCATTCGACAGACCCACCGAATAAATACTCCGCCTTCTTCACCAGCCCTTTCTCATCTCTGCGCGGCTTCTTGCAGCATAATTCACACTGCCCTTTGCACAATCATCGACGCTCCTAAACCTTTTTTCTCTGCGCTGCACCCTGCCGACCTCAACTGTCGCTCCATTCCTTCTGACCCGCTACCACAATCACTCTCACAATGGCTGCCTCGTCGGCGCATCCCTCATTTCCGGCACGGACCTACGGCCTCGGCGGAGCAGCAGGAGGTCTCCAAGACAGGACAAAAGGCGCAACCTTCGGCCAGAACGCCGCCGCGCAGCAGCGAGAGCGCGAAAGACAAGAGCGAGAACGCCTGGACCGCGAGGGCCAAGACGCTCTCAAAGCGTTATCGGAAGAGCAGAAAGACGAGATCAACGAAGCTGTAAGTAGCCGTGCCGCGGGAGCATGGTAACCCCCCCCCCTTCCCCACGCCGTGTCACAAACAATGCTGATCGAAGAATTTTGACCTAGTTCCGGCTGTTCGACCTCGACAAGGACAATCACATTGACTACCACGAGCTCAAAGTTGCGATGCGCGCCCTGGGCTTCGACCTGCCAAAGGACGAGATAATCACCGTTCTCCGACAGTACGGCGTCGTGGATCCGAAGGAAGTCGGTGCCGGGAGCGCAAAGCACGTGGAGATTCAGGACATACACCCGACGCGTTTGCGCATGCCGCACGGGCAGTTTGTCACGGTCATGGCGAGGCGCATACACGAGCGGGACCCGAAAGACGAGATACTGCGAGCCTTTGAGCTTTTCGACGAAGGGGGGAAAGGAAGAATCACAATTGAGGATCTCAGGCGGGTGGCTAGTGAACTGGGCGAAGGGCTCGGCGACGAGGAGCTCCAGGCCATGATCGAAGAATTTGATCTCGACGGAGATGGTGCCATCAATCAGGATGAGTTTCTGGGAATATGTCTACAAAGGTGACGGCAACACTGATCGAGACGAACCTTTTTACGACTTTACGAGCGCAGGCGCAGCTGGACGGTATTTGGTTGGGGAATTTTGCATTGATTCGTACGAGAGGCGGATGAATGCCCTCGTATTCTATATTTTGAATGAACACTCCAATGAGCCAACTCACACCGCGCGACTTTGTCATCGTCGCTCCTTGATGCCGTGGGTGTGGGCGCAAGGCCGCTGACTGACCTCGCCGAAAAGAGCGGCTTTATGGCTCAAATGTGATGCGTGAGAGCGACACAATGCTCCCGACTCCAGAAACGGCTGACGTCGCACCGGTTTGTTGCTGCAACTCGTTTTGTCCAAGATTCGTAGTGCTGGCATTCGAGTGCCTACCTTCGCATTCCGCTAAAGTCCTTGAAAATGTGTTGCATATGCTTGTTGGTGAGCTTGCCGCCACGGCGAGCCTTGCGTTTGGGCTTCTCCACTTTCGCTGCCATCTTGGTCGCTTTCTTGCTTGTCTTGCCAGCAGCTAGCTGGCCGCCCTTGTCCAACTCATCAATCACGAGCTGATGATCGTCGGGAATCTTTATCTTCGACCAAATGTCCTTGAATTCCGGCTCGACTGCCATGTAGAGTGAAGGGTCATCGGCGTAGACGAATCGAGGTGCTCCATCTTTCTTGTTGCGCACCACGTTGATCTTGTGTTTCGACTCCAGCTCATCGATGGTCGCATCCACATTTTTCCAGCCCTCCCTCAGCTCTTTGACATCTACGCCCTTGAAGGTCGTCAACTTTTGCAGGTGCGCAAGCAGCTCATCGGCAGTCGAGACATTATGCTTCGGTCTGAATTTGTAAGTGTCGTTTGTGCTGTTGTAGTTAACTTGCGCGTGACGTTTGAGAATGATGGCTATCGCGTCTTTGTAAGATTGCTCGGCATTGCTCTTAGACAGGTATGACAGGACTTGGTCGAACTGGACTTCCTGCCCGATTTTGCTCTGGAGGTACTGAACAATGTAGACCAACTGCGTCTGGATATTCTCGCCTTTGCCCGTGTCCATAGGCTGCGAGAAGACAGTGTTGTATTTAGGCATGGCGGCTGGTGCACCGGGCTCCGGCGTTCGCTTCTTCTCGGAAAGTTGCGATGATACTGGCGCCGCAACGGAAGCGATCGCTGGCTTTTTGGCATACTGCTTTGCAGCCGCCGCTGCAGACGCCGCAAAGGCGTTCTGCTGCTTCTTGAACATCTTCACTGGGTTGTGATGAGACGGACCGAGGAGTGAAGGAATATAGTGGAATTCCGTGAGTCGAGAGCCTGAGCTCGGACAATAAAGGACGCCCAAAGAGTCGTGACTCTTCAGAGAAAAATGGGGAGAGACCTCCGGCAAGCGGTTGGACGAGCCGCTAGAACCATCAACGGCCGTGTCTGGTACTCGACCTCAGCGTCAGTCCATCAATCAGTAGGCGATTCAGGCAGATTGATGCTCGGCCGAGCTGTCTCCGCACTGCCCGATAAAGGTGAGAATACACGAAGCAGTTACGCTTTGCGTGTATATGACTAGCTGCGTGAGGTGTGTTAAGTCTGCGATATGGTCATTCGGACGGGTAATGCGAAGAGCACGAAGTGAAGGCACGGAGCCTCAGGGCGCTGACGTAAGCTGTAAGGCTGTAGCGCGGCTCTGAGGTCGCCACTGAGTCGCGCCTGAGCTACACCAGATTTGTATTGCACTTCGGCTTTGCTTCCGAACATGGTACTGACTCTGACCACTCGTGCAATGTCCTTCATCGCTTTGTGAAGACTATACCTGTTGTCACAGGCAGGGATTGATCGTTGAGTGCCGAACAACGGCGAGGCCGCACGTCAATGATTGCCAAGACACTTAACCGCAAGCGGCAGTGGTCGGAACCAGCCATCCTTTGACGCAAAGGCGCGTTACCTGGGGCATCGCGAAGTCAGCGCTCTCGCTGTGAGTTCACCTGAACGCCCTCCACGCCATTCCACCCCCTTGCGACTTTTTCTTGTACAACTTTCTGACACTCCTTAAAGAGATTCCCCTTGTCAATCGACTGTCTACGATACCACCGCACGCCTCTCGTTCTAGCCTCAATCATTGGGCCAAGCGAACACTGACCCTTGAAGAAGCTCACCAAGACAGGTACTACTTAAGCACTCAGAACATGCTGGATTGATCACACAACACAAAGCCTTCAGCAACGATGGCCGCGGCGCAATTAGACGTCCCACGTCTGGCTGCGTACGTGAGCTTCCCTGAGGAACACCTCAATGCGTTGGCAATTGCGCCGACTGCCGACCTCGTCCAGGCCTTCTTGGCGCATCTTACACATAAAGCGGCCCAACATGAGCAGCTTGTTGCCGAGAAACTTCGAGTCGAGGTCGAGCTCGAAAACATTGTGAGGTCGAATGAACAGAAGGCGCGTTTGATGAGGACGAACCTTGAAGGAGCCAAGAAACAACTTACAGAGCTTACGCAGCAGCTGCAAACAGAGCAGGCTTCTCGGCAGGCTCTTGCGACAGAGCTTGACACGATCAAGAGCTCTACATCCACTTCCGGCGCCGAGCTTTTAATGCTGCAGCAGCGGATATCGTCACTCGAGAGCTCGAACCGAGACACATTAGCTTTATTGGAATCCAAGAGTCGGGCACACGATGGATTGGCACAAGATCTCTCTGCAAAGCACCAGAAGACTGTCGAGTTGCGCAAGGAGGTTTCCGACCTCGAAGACAAAATCAGGGCTGCCAGCACAGCGGCCACAAGTGCCAAATTCCGCGAGCAGGCGCTTGAACAGGAGGTCGAATCCTTGAAGCGAAGTAACGACTATTTAGACACTGAGCTCAAGGCCAAGACTGCAGAGTTCACAAAGTTCCGCAAGGACAAGAATGCTCGAATCGCGGAGCTCCAACGACAGCATGAGGACGACACAACAACAATCGGGAGCCTGCAGAGAGCCGAGAAGGCACTGCGTTCAAGGACAGCCGAACTCGAACAAAAGGCCGAAGACTACTTAACACAGATTGGCCAGGTCAAGGAGGAATTGACCCGCCAAGAGGAGAATTTCCGGTCCGAGCTTGACACGGCGAATCGCTTGCAGGAGCTGATGAAGGAGCAAGCTGAGACTGAGAAGAATCGACGGGCCGACCTGCAGGAGCAATTTGAGAATGTACAAGAGGAAGCCCGGGAAGAGTTCGCAAGGATCGAGGAGGAAATGCGCACCATCCAACAAGACAAGGACACTGCAGAGCAGCGCATCACCGAGCTTGAGGCACAGGCTGAGCAGCTACAAGCAGAGATCGCAACAATGGCTTCTGCTCCGGTCGCGGCGACACCCCGTCTCAGCAGCAGGGCCCCTCCTGGCAGCGCTCCCAGAACACCTGTCCGAGGCATGTCTCCGACTGCACCAGGGTCTGCGTTGAGAGGCAGCATGAACGGTACCCAACTTGTGACACAATATCATGCAGTCAGAAAGGAACGCAACAGCCTAAAGCGACACAACGAGGAGTTGACCGAGCAACTGGACTCGATGATGCAAGAATTCGAGCAACGCAGACCTGCCCTTGATCAAATGCAACACGAGCACGAACGGCTCCAAACGGATGTAGCTGAAATGTCCGCTTTGGTCGAATCTATCGGCAACGATCGCGAGGCCGCAAAGAAAGAGGCGCGAACATACCAGGGACAGGTCAAAGGTCTCACGCGAGAGGGCGAGTTCTTACGGCAACAATTACGCGACCTCAGCTCGCAGATCAAGGTTCTCTTACTCGAGGTCAACGCGAGAGATCAGGGTCAGGATTCGTTCAGCCCCGACGAGAGGATCAGGTTGGAACAGCTCGCTCGTAGTGAGGACGACAGGGACTACAACAATGACACTGATCAATTCATTAGCCAGAATCTCGTGGCATTCAAGAACATTGCTGAGCTGCAAGCGCAAAATGAGCGGCTTCTGCGTGTAACTCGCGAGCTTGGCGAAAAGATGGAGGGCGAAGAGGCACAAGCCCGCCAGACACAAGCTGCTCAGGACCACGAGGAGGTTCAGGAACTCCGCCAAAAGTACGAACGAGTCCGCGAGGAGATGAAGACGATTATCACGCAGTCACAAGCATTCATCCGCGAGCGTGACATTTTCAGGCGAATGCTTTCCCACCGAGGCCAGCTTCCGCCCCAGAGCGATCTCGAATCTGCGTTCGGCCAGTCCGTTAACGGCGAAGTGCCCATAACTCCAGCTCGCAACGGTCTCCACGCTAGTGTTGAGATGTCTCCAAACTCTAGAGACGCCGCTGACTACACAAAGGTCATCAAAGAATTGCAGACCACTTTCGACGGATACAAGCAGGAGGCGGCGTCTGAACGTGTACAATTAAAAGACCAGGTCACCAGCTTGACAACCAAGAACGGAGAATTGCGCAATGACTTGGCTCGGAAGAATGGTGAGGTGCTTTTGGCCACAGAGCGGTACGAAATGTTGCAAGGAAACTACTCTATGCTGAAGAACGAAAATGCCGAGCTTCAAAAACGAAGTCAGGCAAACTCGGATCGCGCCACGCAGCAAGATCTTCGCGTGCAAGCCGTTGCCGAAGAATTGGTTGAGACTAAAGCCTCAGTGGAAAGCCTGCGCAATGAATCGGCCAACCTGAAAGCCGAGAAAGAATTCTGGAAAACCATTGAGAAGCGGCTGACGGACGACAACCAATCACTGATTGCAGACCGCGACAGGCTCAATACTTTGAACGCCAATCTGCAGAATCTCCTCAACGAGCGAGAACATTCCGATGCAGAAGGCCGCCGCCGGCTCCAAGCCCAGGTTGAAGCTCTGGAGAACGAGATTCAGATCACGAAGCGGAAGCTCTCAGAAAGTGAAGAAGAAGCAAAGCGGCAATCACTTCGCCGAGAATTCGACACGCAGCAGGCGCAGACTCGAATTGATGACCTGGTCAAGACTGTCGGTGCTACGCGGGAAGAATTGTCTGGCCTGCGGGCGACACGCGAACAGCTGCAGCTCCGTGTTGACGAGCTCACGATCGAGCTCCGAAGTGCCGAGGAGCGCCTGCAAGTTCTATCTGCTAGACCTGCTGGAGACAATACAACAAGCCTCGACAACACAGTGACCATCGGCCAAGACCAAGAAATGGCTCTGCAGGTCTCCGAGCTCAAGCGAGACCTGGAGCTTGCAAAGAAAGAGCTTTCCAGCACGCAAGAACAGGTCGAACAGTACAAGCAGATCAGTCAGAGCTCAGAGGAGGAGCTCGAAAGTCTCAACAGCAGCCACGATCAGTATCGAGAAGAGATGGATCGTGTGATAGAAGCAAAGGAGACCAAGATCAAAGAACTGGAAGATACGATTGAGACTATGCGTCGCGAAGCAGACGAAAGCACGACGGAACTTGAAACCTTACGCGCTGAAAAGAGAGATCACGATCGTGTTCTTCGCGAACAGAAGGCGCAGATGGATGCTGAGCTCAATCGTTTCAAGGACGCCGCCGAGCGCGCCGAGACTGCCGCTCAGTTCCATCAGGAAGATCTTAAGGCTCAGGCCGAGATCGCTCGTCAGGCTCAAGAGAATTACGACACCGAGCTTCAGAAGCATGCAGAAGCCTCCAAGGCTCTACAGACAGTCCGAACCGAACTCAACGAAGCTAAACTAGAGCTCGTTGAACTCAGATCGGCCCGAGATGCTGCCCGGAACGATCTCTCTCTCGCGGAAGACAACTCTAGTGATGCAAAGTCTCGGTATGAGAACGAGATAGCAGAAATTCGTTCCCGACGCGACGATGTGGGCCGTCAAAACAAGCTGTTGCATGAACAGCTGGAGAAGGTCAACACCCAGATCGCCGAGCTTCAGCGTGCCCGTTCCGCCGCTGGGATGCCATCTGAATCAAATACCGCCAGCTCAGATGATAGCAATCTGCAAGAGCTCATCAAATACCTCCGCCGTGAGAAAGAAATTGTCGATGTCCAATACGAAATGGCGAATCAGGAAGCCAAACGCTTCCGTCAACAGCTTGAGCACACTCAGAGCCAGCTTGAGGATGCCAGATTGAAATTGAGTCAGCAATTGAGGTCCGAGGAGGATCGTGAGCGCAGTACTCTGAATCACAACAAGCTGCTTGAGACCATCAACGAGCTCAACCTGATTCGCGAGAGCAACGCAACGCTTCGTCTGGAACGGACCCAAGCTCAAAATGCATACACTGAGCGGGCCAAGGAGATTGAAGAGCTACAGAACCAGCTTCAGCCGCTGCACGCCAAGGTGCAAGAGCTTGAGGAGATTTCCGAGTCTCAGGAACAGGAGCTTCGCATGACGCGTGAGGCCCGTGAGCGCTTCGAACAAAGATATCACGACTTGCTCAACAAAACCGATAGCGTTGACCCTGCTGAACTTGAAGCCCTGAAGGAGAAGACCACGACTCTCGAGGCAGAGCGCGACGAGCTGAAGGAGCTATCGACCTCTCTTCAATCTCAGCTTGAGACAATCCCTGCCCAGATCGAAGAGGCTAAGCAGGAACTCAGAGACCAGAACCAGGCATCCAGGGCCAAGCTCGTCGAGCAAGCTAAAAACAAGAACTCGCAGCAAGTAGCCAGAATCCGTGACTTGGAGGCGACCGTCGCGGAGAAAGACAAAGTTCAAGCACAACTTGACAATGTCCAAGCTCAGCTGGAAACGGCGATTCAGGAGAAGAGTGATCTTTCTGCCCAGCTCGCCCAGGCCCAAGCTCAAGCAGTTGTAGCTCCTGCTCCAGCTGATACTGCCGGCTCGGCTTCTGCAAATGCTGAACAGGTCACGGCCCTTGAAGAACAGCTGTCAGAAGCCAATTCGCGCGCCCAGACTGGCGCAGCTGAGGTTACCGAGCTTCGCGAGCAGCTTTCACTTGCACAAGCTCGCATTGCTGGGCTTGAGCAGGAACTTGCGGGCCTCCACAGTAACCTCGAAGCTGCTCAGGCACAAGTTAAAGAGCATGTCGCCAGTGCCGCAACCAGCACTGCCGGTGCTCAAGGCACTCTCGACACAGCCCAGATTGACAAGCTTCGTGAGGAGCTGGCGGCTGCTCAGAAGGACGCCGAGGCTCTGCGAACTGCTGCAACTGTTAACGAAAAATCTGCAAACATTCAAGGGGGAGCCGACCAGCCAAGCATTGCTGATCAGATTGCCCAGAACGTGGAAGCCATCCGCGCTGAACTGGAGGCGAGACATGAAGACAGGGTCACAGCGGCGGAAACGCGTGCCAACGATCGCGTCAAACAGATGAAAGACCTACTGAACCAGAAGATGAGGGAGTACAGAAATACCGAATCTGATCGCCTCAAGGAAGAGTATGAACAAGAAATGACCAAGATCAAGGAAGATCATCGCGTTGAGCTTGAGGACTTGCAGAAGCGACATGAGTCAGAGATTGAGGAACTCAAGATCCAGCTGAATGCCGACGCAGCCAAGAAAGACGTCAATGGCACGGCGGATGCTAAACCGCCAGCTACGCCCACCATGGCGTCGTTGCCGGAAGATGCCGATGCAGTCAGAAAGCTACTTCAGACGAGCGAGATCGCCAAGAGAATACTTGCGGGTAATATCCAAAAGAAGGTCGCCGAGGCCCAGAAGGAACTCACAGACAAATTGATCAAGCAAGAAGCAGATGCTGCTGCTGCCCAGGAAGCGGCTGTCAAGCAGGCTCGTGATTCAGCAGCCGAGATGGAGTCCAAACGTCAACAGGTGAAACTTAACATGTCCCAAAATCAGGCGAAGGCTGCCAAGGTCAAGTTGGACTACGTTCAGTCTGCCGCTACAGAGACCCCGGACAAAGCTGTCAAGGAGGTTTGGGCAGTAGCAAAGGATTTAAAACCAGGACCAACCACTGTTGGCTTGGGCAGTTCGACTTTTGCTCCATCCACAACATCTTCACCTGCGCCCAAAGCAGGTCCCACTGGTACCCAGGCACCGCCGCCAACTGCTCCTGTGACAAATCTACCTGCACAGTCGGCGGGTGCCGCGGCAGCAAAGCCCTTTGGCGAGACATCGAATACCGCAGCGCAAGCACAAGCACCTGCGGCAAATGCTTTCGCACAGACTGCTCCACTAACAGAATCTAACAATCAGCCTAAGGAAACTGAAGCACCTACTCAGACACAGGAACCCCAGGCGGAAGAGACCGCAGCAGCCATGGGTGTCGCTACACCTCAAGAAATAAAGGCACCTGCGCAGAGACCGTCATCCTCGATGTCACGTCTACCTGATGCACCACTTAGCTCAGGCATTGGTCGTGGTGGCTCCGTACGAGGAGGTGCGCAATCCGCCTTGCCGGTTCCTGGTGGCCGTGGGCAGCAGTCACAGCGCGGTGGCATACCTCGTGGTAATCATGGTGGCCAGAGAGGAGGTCGAGGTCGTGGAGGTGGGGGTGGGACAGGGATTCCTCAACCTGGAGGACAAGTTGCAGGCGGACTGAACCCTAATGCTGGGCAGTTCGTGCCCAAGAAGAGAGGATTAGATGCGAGTGAGCACGCTGGCCCGAACAAGCGCAACGATCGGGGTGGAAAACATTGAGATGGAAGATGGCGAGACTTGATACGATTAATGTGCGAGACACTATGGGATTGAGCTATTGCTTCGGAGTTAGAACACGTGGGCTTTTGATGAGTACTTGCCCCCAAAATCGGAGGCTCTTCTTGACAACTGCATTTTATGTATTGCATACTAAGGACAAGCGGAGGCGCAGGTAGCTTCAATAGCTAGATTGAGCGTTTGCACAGAGTGCTACAATGTGACAGATATTTGACTGCTGCTTTCAATAATACCTCTACTTTCAATCCACTTTGCAGACCTTCCTCGTGATACTCGTTCAGCTGCTTGTGACCACCCCTTGCTCTGCCGGAGACTCTGTCACCGTAGGAGCCGCGACCTGTCCACCATACTTCGCCAAATCACTCTTGATCAACCTCCTCAGCCCTTCCAACTGCTTCTCGTGCGCAATCCTCCTCACCTCCCCCAGCGCCTCGACCCCAACCCTCTGATCCCTCCTGGCCCCATCCCCGTAAACGACGCACCCATCCGGCACCACCTCCCCCCTCCCCACCACGCAAAACTGTCCCACCCTACAATTTGCGCCCACGACCGCTCCCGCCTCCACCGTCGCGCCCGCGCACACCACCGTCCCGTCCCCGATCGACGCACCGGAGACTTGCGCCCCCGTCTCCACCACCACGTTCGCGCCCAGGACCATTTCGGGGGCCGGGTTCTCCGGGGATTCGGACACGAGGCGGGGCTCGAAGGGCTCGAGGAGGCCGATGGTGGCGCGTTCGTTGATTATGCAGCCGGCGCCCAGGCGGATGGGGCCGAAGGTCGAGATTAGGCGGCTGCGGGGGTGGAGGACGGTGCGCGGCCCGGTGGTGATCAGGTGGGTGCCGGTGAGGGTGGCGTGGGTGTCGATTACGGTGGTCGGGTCGAGGTTCGTGGGGGATTTGGGGAGGAGGGAGGTTGGTCGGGGTCGGGAGGACATGATATGAAATTCTTATTGTGATTGTTTCGTGGCTCCTATTGCCAGATTTATGTTGGAAGGAGTGGAATTGAAAGCGTTGTGCTGGGAGTTTCGAGCGAGGAGAAAGGAGGGTTGAGATGGTTTTGTGATTCCTAGCAAGCTGGACGACGCGGAGTCTTGGGGTTATGAGGTGGCTCGGCTGGTTGTAACTTGTATGGGATTGCTTGAGTCTCTGAAGTAATGCTTTGTAGAGTGCTAGTTGCCTCGTTGACCACTGAAGGCAGGACGTGGGATTGAAGGCCAGTGACTCGGACAATCGCGTTCAAAGACTCTTTCCTTGCTCAGTCATGTGATTAACATTCGGCTCAAGTCAACGCCTCTATTCAAGCTCGAGAGATTGGAAGTGGGCGTTGTGCGTATAGTACATGAATGTGTGTATGGATTCACGAACAGCAGCGTGTCGCGTTAAGCTGATTTCCCTTTTCGTACTAGTGTCTTCAATTTACCTCTCCTGTCCTTCATCTCTGTGCTCATGTTTTTCTGCGCTCACATGAGCTCCCAGCCTCCCATGCTGCCCGTTGTTTCCTGTTCTGGAAAAAGTTGCTGTTCATCCACCCATGTCCATACGGGACCCCTGGTCCCGATCGTAGTGCTGCGAACGTGACCTGGTCCCCAAGAGCACAAGGATCTTCATGCACTTCCCCGCAAAAACAGCGGAAGGCGCAGCGGGAGTGGCTGGCAAAAATAGTGCACCGTTTGTCGATCTGCAGAAGAGATCTTCACGACCTTCACGAGCCCGCGTGCCATATTTACGAATCTGCTGACCCCATGTGCCCTTGGAGCCCGTCATTGTCTCCAACTCGGCCAGCTCTCGAGTATTGTGGGTGCGCGGGCTTACCCCGGGGTCGTTCTATGTCACGGGAAAATCAGCTGTCGTCTTTGTGGATTATTCCACGTGGGAAATGCTCCCTTCTTCATGACATTGCACGAGGAATACCAAGGGATGTAGCTACTCTACTGAACAGCCCAGTTTGCAAGGTGGAAACCCTAGACCGACAAGTTGCGTCCAATACACGATGTCACCGATTAAAGACTGCTATCGATCAACACGAGATCAAGCGAGTTGCTGACCGCCACAACATCATGTTCCGACAGTTGTGTCCTGGAAGTCTGGGACTGTGTAGGTTATGGCTCAACGTCTCTGCCATGCAGATGCCATATCTTCGCGAGATGGCGCAGACAGTAGCCGCATGTAGTCGCAATTCAGGACTTTCGTAATCCCATAAGGCCGAAAGAAAAGGAGGCTACCATGAAACTCTAAGCGACGCTCGCCGTCGTGAGCAATGATGACACTCTTCACTGCATCGTCATCGCCAACCCCAAACAAGAGCTCATACAAACAAGGGACCTGTACAGCCTCCTTCGGTTCCGTCTACGGACACGCAATCATAGGGCTGACAGATCGACGGAGTAAACGAAGCAACTCGCAAACTCATACCAACCCATACATACCGAGATGTAGATCATCTTGCTCTTGGCATTCGATCATGATCGACTGTAATGGAGGCGGCTGCAAATAGCCTTTTCTCTCCACCTCGTATACACCACAGAGCGAGAAAGCCCAACCTGACCACGGATTGCGTTGCTGCCGATCCTTGGACTAGAATCCTTCCATTCACGCTTTTTTGCTCCTCAATCTATACCGAGCATGGCGGGCCACAAACAATGGCTCGAAACGAGTCCATGTTCGAGGCTGCTGATCTGCCAACCGCGGTTAGTCAGACTCAATCTCTGGTCGAGTTGCGGAGCTGGCGGCCGTGTCTCACGCCGAGTATGGTAAGGAAGAGCCCAACTTCGTCCAAGCTTGCTTGGCAAGCTCTCTGGTTGCGAACAATAAAGTCCTACGTGATACGAGAAGCTTGGCAGCGGTGGTGTTGGCAGAAGGACTGAAATACGTCACTTCTAGACATTGTCGAGCTTTCGACCGAAAAAGGACTTGCAAGTGAACTACTGTCTGTGCATGCGAGTAACGCGCAGAATAAACGAACTTTGGGGTGAGATGCAAGCAAAGTCGAACTCCCTGGATTTGATTACCGGGTCCAATCATATTTCTCACAAATAAAGCAAGGGGGGAATCGTGGTCGGCGGAGGGGTACAGAGCTGTCAAAGTTTCGTAGCATCCCGCAACTGCCCTCGTGGACTTGCGGAAGACAGATCAGCTGGCCCTTCGACCCCAGCAAGCATGCACGGCTCTACCTTCCCGAGCCCGCCGATCCCAGATGGATTGATGGGCAGCGGCTGAAAGGGCGAAGTTCGGATAGGTAGCTTGCAACGTGAGGAATGAGCACGGGTCATACAACACGAGGACGGCAAAGCTGGTAGTCTGCAGCTACCTCCAACCAGCCGTCACAGCCCACCTCAAGGACCAACTTCCCAGCGAAAAGAAAACCACTCCTCAGGTGCACCTCCCTCTGGCAAGAACATCGAGCTTGGCATGCGTATATAGAGAGCGTACGACCCCCTGCCATCCCAGGCTCTTTCCTACCCACCACCATCATCATCAGCATCGACTCGACTTCAGTCTACCACCCAGCAAACCACCACCACTCACACTTAACCCAACCCAACCCAAACCAACCCAACACATTTCCACAATGCAGTTCACGACCCTCACCCTCCTCGCCCTCCCCCTCCTCACCACCGCCGCCCCCTCCCCCCTCCGGCGCGCAACCCAACTCTGCACCGACCCGTCGGGCAACAGCCAATTCGAATGGTTCATCACGCCCAGCCAGGGCAGCGACTGCAACACGGACATCCCGGCCCACCGGCCCAACTCCGGCTACGACGACGCCGGTGCCAGCTGCGAGGTGCTGTACAACCTGGAGCAGGACCCGGACGGAGCGACGAAGTTCACGAGCGCCAGCGTGACGACCCCGTGCGGCGGCTGGAACGTGACGCTGTACGGCACGGACGACTGCTCGGACGGCGGCGTCGTGGTCGGCGGGACGAATAGCGCGCCGGCTTGCGTGCAGGCGCCGGAGAATAGCCCCTTTACGCACTTTTCGGCGGTGGCGGCTTAGGAAGGGGGGAGGGGTGTTTGGAGGGGATGTGAGATGGGATTCGATTGTTTGTGTGTGAGAGGAATGAATGAAGAGGGAACGGGAAGTGAAAGGAAAAGGTTGGGGCGTGTGGCTTCCGCCTTACATAACAATTTTGATGGTTGAAGAATGCAGCGACGAAGAACATGGATTAATGACGTAAATAATCGAGGCTTGGAAGAAGAGCGGAGTGTGGAAACACAGGAGAGGTACGATCAATCCTTTAGTTTGGCAATGAAAACTCAGTGACAGCACTTCCTCCTATAAAAAGGTCCAGTAGCAACGTAAGCTGTGCCAAAGCCCAAAAAAGAGCACAAAACTTCGAGCGTTTCATTCAAAGTACGAGCTCATGCTCTTCAGCGGCTCAGCTATTGTGCTGTCACTAACCTATGTAGGTATTCCTCCTCTTATAATGAGCATTACCAGATCCTGATCCAACGCCATGCAACCTGGTCGGTATGTATGCAGCTGGATAATAAAGCCACCATGTCAATCCACTGACGCAACTGCCTGATTTTCTCTAGCCAATCCAAGCTCTGATAGAGAGCAATGATGTGCAATCTCAAGATCCAATTACTGTATTCCAAGCTGCGTTGGAGGGCCTGGGCGGAGTGATATCGAACATCCCAGCTCGACTCAAGCGCAGTTTCTAGCACGTCAAACCTCCCTCTTTTGCGTTCTCCGCGCGGACTCGTATGGCTGATGGGTGGTCCGGGATTTTGACGAAGACATCGACGATGCTTCTGTAGAAGCTCGAGACACATTCGACAACAACATCATGGAAGCTGCCACTCACACACGATGGCGTACAGCTTCACTTCCCGATATTTCGTCATGGACCAGCCCTACTCGTCTTCCCCATGTTTATGTGACCGCTGGTCCTCCTAAATGCCAAATGCGTTCCTCAAATGGCTCAGGTTCTTCGGCGGCATGCGCTGTGTGAACGCATCGAAATCACCAATCATGCTTTTGTACCCAGATATGACCTTGTGATTGTTAGCTAGCGCTTTCAGAAACTGTGGTGCTGTAGCTCACCTCTTTGAAAGAATCCCGAAGCTCTTTCGACCCATTAAAATGATTGACTGGATCAGCGAACTTACTCGCCGCAAGGAAGTATTCAACCAATGCCCCCTCAAGGGCCTGTGGGTTTTTGACGATCATGTGATTAAGACCAAGGAATGCCTGAGCCTTCTCTTCTGTATACTCGACCGGCTTCATTGTCGCCACGAAACTCTCACCGAACTCGTTAAGCTTGGGCGCCAAGGCATCAGCGTTCCAGATGCCGAGTCTACCCAAAGCAATGCATGCATTTTCCTGAACGTGAGGCCAAACGTTGGGGTTCAGGATGATGGCGGAAAGTCGCTGGTACAGTTGTTCTAGGTAGGGGGCGATTGTCTCCTTTTCAATGAGTGCAATCTCGCCACACGACCAACAAGCGTTGTTGATTACCGCAAAGCTCTCGTCCACAATGTCGTCTGGTAAATTGTCGGCGTCTAGCTGGGCCATGAGAAGTGGCATAATCTCGGACAAGCGCGGCTTGATGCATTGATAGACATATTTTGCAGTGTCTCCGAGCAACGCAAAAGCAGACTGTCTGGCATCATTTTCCTGGTCCTGCATGGAGAAGATAAGAAGCTGTGTATATGGCGGGCTCGAGTTTTCAATGAGGTGCATGCTTTTTTCTGGCGCAATGGCCTGAATGATCGAGCTGAGGAGATCCAAGGTCGTAATTCGAAAGTCCTTGTCTGGTCGATCCCAAGGTGCATTCGTAGTCTGAAATTCTTCCTCCAAGCTTCTGTGCAGAATCTTCACGCATCGTTGAAAGCACGGAGTGGCATATGGTCCAAATGAATCACCGAGGGCCGGCGCGACATAGCTGAGGCATTCCAAAAGAGGAAATAGCTCCTGGCTGTCGTCGGAGACCTTGTTGAAGCGGTCCATGAGTGTCGGCATTAACGTGTTGATCAGGGCAGGTTGCGCTAGGTCGCTGCCCAGATTCTCAGCAAGTGTCTGAATGCAGTCGTACAGTATGTACATGTTCTTGTCCTTGTAGACCGCAAAACATTGAACAAACTGTTTTATGACCACTTCTGTGTATGGAACCAGCTGTTTCCCAGATGCTTCTTCCAATGCAGAAAAAGCCGATGCAGCTGCTTCTTGCACAGACTTGTTGCTGTCAAGCATGCGCTGAAGTAAGCCATCCATCATTGTGAGATAATATTTGTTCTTGTCCGCCTCGGAAGGCAAGAAAGCAGCCCACTTGGAGTAACGACCGAGTGTCCAGCAAGTTATCTTTCGGACCACGGGTTCTTGATCGCCAAGTAGATTGATGAGAAACGGAATGAGCTCTGGCAGATTTGGCGAGATAGCTCCTATGCAACCTTCCGATATGGCTCCAATGGCCAGAACAGCAGCCTCACGCTTGGGCCATTCGGGGTTCACGAAGTTGGCTCGTAGCCAGGGCAAACAGGTGTCGAACACTGGGCCGTGAAACTTGGTGGCGAGCACATCAAGCGCAGCGGCTGAGCATTTTCTGAGCGTCCACTCGTCTTCGGGGTCGCCGCCATCCTCATCCTCATCTTCTTCGATTTCGCCTTCGCTGAGGTCTCCAGCGTCGGCGCTGTTTGCGCCGTTCGCATCCTTCCGAGCCTCAGCACCCTTGGACTTGGACTTGGCAAATACTGGCTTGATGTCTTCGACCTCGTCCTCCTCCTCTGCGTCGTCTCGTTCCTGCTCGTGACGCATTTGATCTTCTTCCGAATACACCATGCTTTCGAGTAGGACAGGGATTATTTGGTTGATGTATGGTCCCAACTGTGGGACTAGCTCTGGTTGCTCGCCAAAGGCCAACCAAAACTCGGCAGCTTCCAGTGCGACCTGCTGGTCTTCGTTCCTTTGCTGGCCAATCATGTACGTAACGAGCCCATCCAGCTGTGCGAGGAGCTTGGAAGGATCCACCTCAAGCATTTGCACCATTGCTCGACACACGAAGCGTCGTACGTCAGTATTGTCGTCCATGGCGAGTTGGAAGATGTGGGTACTCAGAGGCTCAATATTCTTCAGAACCGCTCGAGACTTTCCGGGTATGAAGATGTTGAGCGCCTCCAATGCATGCGCACGCACCTTTGGTGTTGGAGACGTCGTAAGGAGGATCAACTCTGGAATCAGGTAGTCGAGAGCTCGAGTGCCATCTTGGTAGGGGTGATCTAAAAGCTTCGTGTTGTCCTCGCACAACTTGACCAGGGCACTGCTAGCTGCTTCTGACGTCTCCGGTCGCAGATTCCCCTTTTCGTTCTTGGCAAGACCGACGAGTTGTGTGACGATCTCCGGCCAGCCAAATATTCCAGTTGTCAAGACAATTTCTGTTATGATATTTCCGGTATAGTTTCGTACGAGTGGGTTTGTGTCTTGCAGCAAATGTACCACTGTCGTCTGTATGTATGCCTGACTTTGCGGCTGTATCGACCTGTACCTCGCCTTGACGTGATTCTTGAGACTTATTGCGGCAGCTGAACGAGCCGTATCTGATTGCTGCTGGTCCATACCCAGATCTGCGGGTGTCTGTGAAGCAAGGATGTATGTGAGGTAGTTTGCGTAGTCAGGAGAGGCCATTGCCTTACCAAGCATCTGATGAGTTCTGTGTCAGCGAGAACAAGCCATACGCACACGGTCCGACGAGCATCAACTTACCATTGTCGCATATTTCTGCGCATTCTGATCCTTGCCCTGGAGCGAATCCCGAAGGAAGCCCGCCAGCTGCCGGACCTGCTCAGCGTCCGGTTGCCACGCCATTGCTCCTGTAATCAAGCCTGTATTGTGCCACTGATGGTCGCCTCACAACTGTCAAACACGTTGGCGCTCAGGATCTAGCGGCCGCACATGTTGAACAATACGACACGGAAGTACAAGGGTGGAGAGCTTGGAGACGACCGGCCGTGTTGAATAATAGCAAACTGGGGTAGAGAATATGGAAGGGTCGGAAGCGTTGTGAGTATGCGTGGGTTGGCAGCACCAATTGTCGGGCCAATTTCTGCTTCGTAGCCTTACGTGTGTTGCAGAAGTCTGTACCAGGGTTGTAGGGAGGTTGGGGGGCCACTTGACGGTGGTAGCAATCAACGGCGTGCCTGGTTCCTGCGAGCTGCCGTCTGGTGTTCGGTGACGGTGCTGGGAGAGCCCCGGCGGAAGAAGTGAACAAGCAGGCGTCGCACTAGTGGGGCACGGCTGAGCAGGTACGCTGCTCGAGAGGTGTATACGGCGGCGACGACGACGGCCGAGCTGTGACCAAGTGCGAGCAGCCGAGTGGTGAGAGAGGGTGGTGGTGGTGAGGATGCAGCAGCGAATGTTTGATGGCAGAAAGATATCTAGCTCTGCAAAGTGGGGTGCAGCAGTCGACGAAAACAGTCGTCGTGCGCGCCGGGAGCTAAACGCTAAAAGCATCCACCGCCGCCCTCTTCCCCTCCTTATCTTCTGCCAGCCCACCATGCAATACTGGCGCCATTGAGTCCACTTTTGCCCACGCAACAGCACATTGAAGACAGACCCCGATAACATTCTAACCAAGCGTGCTTTGATTCGAGCTCTCGAAAAAACTCGCCTGGCGGTCGTTCGTCCGTTCGCGAAAGCTTGTTCGCTGACACTGCACTTCAGGGCCCGCTTGGAACACCACCTTCACCGATCTCATGGAGCTTATATTGCGTTGTATTGGCCCTTGTCGGCTTCTACCGATAATCATGTTTATGCAATTGCTATGCTGCTGCCACCAATATGAACACTACACCGCTGACGCTGCGGTGAGTCCAGATTGGTGTGAAGGTGCTTACGGTACGCGCTGTGATTCCAGGCCATCGGTAAAGTAACCCACCCCCTAACCCCGGATGCCATGCAGTCCTGGTATTATCCTTGAACGCCATGCTCTGCCTGATGTGGATATACCTGCTGCATGCCCATGATCGACACCCAGGGCTGTCGCCTTCTGCCGCTTACTGGTTTTGGAACCAGAGCCGAGCCCATCGCCTGAATATAGCATGTCTTCCTTTACCCTCGCTATCCACGCTTGATCCTCAAGCTTTGTGCTTCGAGCTGAGGACTGATCATTTGCTTGCACTTGTGCTCCCCTTTGGCGCAAGACTTTTCCACATGCTGCCTGGGCGAATTATTGAAAGTATTCGGGTTTACCACAATTCTGGAACGGGGGGCCATGTTCGCGACCATCACTGGCAGTCCCCAGGATACTGGTGGAAATTTTGGCGACTTTACCGCATTGCTCTCCATGTTCCCTCGGAATTCCTCTCACGTGCGTCTGGCGCTAGGTTGGGATGCCTCCTCTTTCCGCCATTCTCGAGCTTCTTTCGTGCCCAAGCTACCAGTTCCTCCCTCGCCTCTTCGTTCCCAACCGCCCAACCTCACGACCAGGCAAGTGGCATTGTCGCCTGATGTGCTGACTTCGGTGGCAAAATTGACCACATCCTTGGCCCCAGCATCTGGGGTCTTGGCTTCCTTGACGATATCGACGACCTCTTGGTCACTGAGTGTACCGCTGATACCATCACTGATGAGCACTAAGAAGCTGTACTCTGCGGCCCTCATTTCGATTCGTGTGACTTCTGGCTCTGCTGAGACACCAATTCGTTTGCTTCGCATGTCGCCAAACGCGCGGGAATTCGCGAGGCCCACGATTCGCTCCTCACCAAAGCTATCGGTCACAACTTGACCCGAGTAGCGACGAAGACGCTTTTCCTCGACCGGATTCGATGGGTGGTGGTTGCTTGTGCAAGGGACAGCCAATCCGTCGGATGTGCGGCAAAGAAGAATTCGCGTGTCGCCAACATGAGCGACGATCATGGTAGCTGGCGTCGTGGGATGCCAAAAGGGCGTGGGCGTGGGCGTCGATACCATTGCCACTGAGCAGGTACTACCGCCCTCAAAACGTGTCGGGCCTCCAATCTCGATTGCAGAATGTGCATCGATGGTGTCGTCTGCGTTGATAGCGCGGTCCGTTTTGACTGGATCGGCTTCAGTCTTTTTCGAAGGCTTCTTCGCTTGGGCCAGGACGAAGTCAAGATCTGCCCGTAAGAATGCATAAGTCAATATTGTCGAAATATCCGCTCCGGTTCTACTTTGGTCCGTAGCATCGTAGAAGAGCGCCGGCTTGAAGCGTCGAAAGTACCCGCCAACTGTCATCTTCCAACTCTTCAGTAGATCTGTCTCCAATGCCTTCGCCTTATTCTGGTCCACGCCCTGCTCGACCGCAGCGCTGCTTTTGGGCGGACCTGAATTATCATCCGTTCCACTCGTCGGGTGCTTGCGATCATCTGGCTGTGCCGCCGCCTCCGGCCGCCTGTTCGTCTGCTGCCCGCTCTCAGCTTTCACAGGATGTAGCTCATTACCACCATTACCATTCTTCTTCAAACTCGACTTCAGCCCAAAGTCCGTTGCCGCTCTCTCGACATAATTATGTAACTGCTCGCCCAAGAACTCGCTGCACTCCGAGCCCCCATGGCCATCAAAGACTCCGAAATAGAAGACCTGCGGATCTCCGGAACTGCTCGTCGCCGCCGCAGCCTCGTTGTTCCTTTCCTCTGCCCGTCTCTCCCCCGCGGTCTCCGCAGTCCCGTCCTCCTCTCCATCCGCCTTCTCCTCCTCCTTCTTCCTCTCCTCGGCCTGTCTCCGCCTAAACTCCGCAACCGGACTCTCCCTCGCCGCCAGCGCCCGGGGCCCCGTCAGACTGATCGGCGCCCTCTTCGCAAACGCCGGGATCTCGATCACGCCCGCCTGGTACACGTCCTCGTTGTACGGCCTCTGGCCGCGCGAGACCGCGGCGCCAAAGTGGTGTTTGGCGGAACGAAGCGGTATGCGCACGACCGTCGTCTCCCGGTTGACGCCCGGGACCGGCGCCGGCGCCTGAGACGAGGTGCCGGCGGGGGGTTCGTGGGGGCGGGAGGCGGCGCGGGGAAGCTGGTGGCGGGGGCCGGCCGAGGAGCGGCTGTCCGGGTGGAGGCTGGAGGAAGGGAGGTGGGTTACGAAGTAGTCGTGAAAGGCGCGCCCGGGCTGGTGAGGGAGGAGGGTGAGGGGGCTCGTGGAGGAGGAAGTGGGTGAGATTGATAGAGCGCGCGGTGGTGGACGCATGATGCTGGCTCCATAGCGGTCAATGCATTGTCGAGGGGTATCTTCGATTGGCCTGTCGCGATCGTGGAGATTTGTAGGTTGGGAAGTTGCCCTGAGGCTTGGGGGGAATTTTGGGTGAGAAGCTGAGGATAGGTCCGCGATGATGTCGCCCGCTGAGCCGCAGCTCCGTGAAACTCTTTTTCCCTAGCCAAGGGGGAAGCCAAGCGTCGTGGTCACGAATCTGTGGAACAATGGATGCGACGAGCAAGAATTGGTGAGATCGGTAGAGAGGATATACGGTAGGGTGGTTAGTCTTTGCGCATGCACAATAGGCTGCAGGTCAATAGTATGAGTATCCAGGAACAAGTCCCCG
Source organism: Cyanodermella asteris (assembly GCA_900618795.1). NCBI lineage: Eukaryota > Fungi > Ascomycota > Lecanoromycetes > Ostropales > Stictidaceae > Cyanodermella > Cyanodermella asteris. The sequence continues at coordinate 1,133,914 of UYJD01000008.1, read as the reverse complement.
CTGCAATCGAAGACGGCACGCCCCCACGGAATTTGTTGCAGGGCTAGTTTGCAAGTTGGTAGACGCTATTCGCAACTCACAGGGGTTAGAAATAACCTATCATTCAACACTTTTGCGACATGATCTGTCAGAAACAGCACCTGATTCGGTGGAAATCGCTTTATGATTCGCAATCCGTGTTATTGTACAGCTCCGCTTCTACCCACGCCGCAGCTCCGGTCGTACCTCTATACGACTTTAGTTCCTCCGAATGCCTCCCCAGATCTGGCCTCTCTGACGTTCTTAAAGGATCTGACTGAATAGCGCAGATCATCAGATCTTGTAATTTCTGCATGGCATCATATACCAGTGGAAGCCCCATGCAGAGAGCTTGCCAGTTCAAGGGCAATCCCGCGTTTTGAGATCCTCATGTTGATAACGCCGTTTTCACGAGATACGGTTACCTGCTTGCTCATGCGCAAACGTCAAAGGAAGATGGGGTTATTGGCTTATTCATCTGCCTTCAACCAAAATCCTTCACTCTTTCTTGGCACGGGGTAGCCCTTGAGCCTTGCGAGTGGCAATGTCACCCTCCGCTAGCCAAATACTCGCGTTGTATAGTTGCACACAGTTGATCCATTGCTTCACGAGCATGAACAACCCTGAGGCCGCAGCCAAAGTCCAGGGAAACCCACTGTCCATTTTGTTTGCTCTTGCCATCTCAAGCGCACCGGCACTGTATGGATTTGGGAAAACTTGACGCCAGCTAGGGTTCGCCGGACTGCCGGGTTGGGCAGAGATTCCTTGAGATTCGCCGCCCGTGACTGGTTGAAGCAGTGATGGCGACAAGTAAGGTGAAGAAAAGGAGAGAAGGTAAAGCGCGATGAAGAACAGCTCATTCATGGCACAAAGCGTGAAGAGAACGTTCTGCGGACGTCAGCATGCCGACAAAGATCAATCAATTGGATAGAACTAACCTTGTTTGTATAGTACAGATGCAGGAGCCAGCTTCGCTTTTCGTCCACCTTCTTATGACTGTCGCCCTGTCCTCCCATCGTCAAGGTCGCATACATGTGCATGTAGTGGCTGGCAAGATCAAGACTGATGAGACCCTGGAAGACGATTGAGAATCTCGGCCAAGCAGCGCTGAGGAAGACGAGCAAACATGTTGTTGTGCACCTGTCCGTCACCATGTCCAGCACAGCTCCAAATTTTGTCGACTGCTCAAAGTGGCGTGCGGCAAGCCCGTCCAATGCGTCCAGCAAGCATGAGATGCTGTATAGCAGAGAACATGTCCTCGGGTGAAGAGGCATGTAGTAAAGCGAGCCGGTCGCAAGGATGATTCGGATATAGCCTATCGTAACTTAGTCACAACCTCACGAGTCTGCATGGCGCAAAAGGCAGCTCACCGATAATATTCGGCCAGAAGAGGAAAATGTTCTCCTTGACTTCGTTCGACAGAGCACCGCCCGGTACTATTGATCCATTCTCTTTCGCAGCTGAGTGCTTCGCCTTGGCCGGAGTGCCATTTGGGCTGCTTGTAGGCGTATCGCTATCGAGTCCCATCTCGCGCGCCTGCTGCCTCGTCCGAACGCTACCCATCGTGGTTGGTCGTTGGGCGCACCAGATGCTCGAGAAGCGTAGAGATGTTTGGAATAAGAGTTCCAACGGCGGAGTTGGGCGTGTGCGGGATGATAACGCTGTTGCGTGACTGATAAACTTTGGACGGACGAAGGAGATAGAAAGGGCAAAGGAGCGTGGAGGGGATCTTATCTGTCAACAGGAGGGGCAGGCAAGCCAGTTGTGAGATAGTAGATGCGAGAAGCACGTTTGCGCTTTGGCTCGTAAGAGAGCCAAAATGTGTCAAATTGTCGGCGCGTATGAATGACGTGGTGTGCCGAAATGTCGGCTTGCCTTGAGGCCGCGACAAGGCTCAGCTGGTTTGCCCACCGTAGGGGCCCTTGTAACGCCGGCTGTGTTGGGGAATTAGCCAAAGGCTTTGGTGGTCCTTGAGCTGCCTTGGGCATTTGCATTTCTCATCAGTTTCCGTTATGCGCTTTGTGCACTCCGACTGCCACAACAATCAAGTACAATTGAGTTTTCTTCCAGAAAAAGGACGTTCCGGAATCCCGGCTGCTTCGTGCAAGCTTTCGGTCATTTTATACCTCATTGAACACTGCTTGTCCCCACCGGGCTAATTTCCACAATCACTACCATCGACAAAGAGCTCTTGTTTCGCAGCCTGAGTTTCTGGCCATCAGCGATGATCGCGTTCGAGTGAGGTGTTGTTGAGCTGTTGAGTGATGGCAGTCATGTTTGCGATGTCTCTAATAGGACCATGCGCGGTTGAGAATTCACGTACGCTGCAACTCGCTATCCAGCCTAAGATGACCACGGCTCCCGAGCTTGTTGGCTCACATATGTGTGGGAGTATGAGGCAAGGAGCGACAGGATGTGGCATCATCCAGTTCAAAAGGATGCTACTGGTGGAGTTTGCAAAAGATGAGGTGAGTTAGACCGTTGAGGTAAGCGTTTACAATTTGTCTTTGCAAGCTGAGCCCACGTTCGCCTGGCCGCCAGATTGACGAATACTCTCGTGTATAGTGAGCCATATGTCTCTAGCTCTGGTGGCCAGATCGGCGTTCGTGGCCTGCTGCTGTACAGGTGAGGTCCTGTTGCTGCCCCTCAGGAAGAGGCCGCCAAAACGGCCGAGCTGAGCTGAAAGTATAACATGCAAGCACTGCCTGCGATGCCACCGCGGGACTTGACCTGTGTGAACAAGAACGTGGGACAGGCGGCTCTAGCGCAGGCGAGTATGTCATTGTATCGACCTTGGTGGTCAGCAGGTATTTAAGGTTGTCCTCGCCCTACTGTTTTTGCATTGTCTTCTTTGAGGATTTGCATTTTTGGCACCAACGATCTCGTAAGAAGATTACAAGCCCCAAAACATTACCAACAGAAATACTGTGAAGGTGTTCTTAGGTCGTTCTCGATGATGGCCAGGAATTACGACGTGATTATTGTCGGCGGAGGCACCGCCGGATGCGTGCTTGCTGCTCGACTCACCGAAATCTCAACCCTGCGGGTACTTGTCCTCGAGGCTGGAAAGGACCACTCCGACCATGCTGTAGTTCCAATTCCGTCAAGTGGTACCGTGCTCTGGCAGGACCCAGCAGTAAATTGGAACTACAGCACAGTGACTCAGGTAAATGTCAAACACCTGGCATGGATCGGTGCATCGATAGGTTCAGACTGACTTGGCCGCAGGAGATGTACGGAAGTCGACCGGTTGTGCACCCAAGAGGCAAAGGCTTGGGAGGTTCGACGCTGTTGAACTACAACGTCATGGCGTTTCCCGACAAGCGCAGCGTGGACAACATTGCCCGGCTAGGAAACGAGGGTTGGTCCTTCGAAGAAATGGTTCCGTATTACCGCAAGTTTCACACATTCGAAAAACCGGATGCCGCTCTCAAAGAACGTCTCGGCCTTGATTATTACGATCCAGATTTGTATGGGACGTCTGGGCCCGTGCAAGTATCTTTTGGACGTCAGCAATCAGATCTGAATGCGTCTTGGGCCCGCAGTTGGGCCAAACTTGACCGCAAAAGCCGTGCGGACCCAATCAGTGGTAATGCGCTTGGAGGCCTCAATTTGCCCTCGGGTTTGAGCCCTGATGGCTGGAAACGATCGTCCGCAGCGGCTTATCTCTCAGTAGAAGTCAGGTCTCGCCCCAACCTTGAAATCATCACTGAGGTGCTGGTTGAGAAAGTGCTTTTTACGGAGCGCGCCCCTGGGGAGTCCTCCCCAGCAAGCGTGAGCGGTGTTCAGTACATGGCAACAGACGGTACATCTCACGTGGTATCGGCATCAGAGGTCGTCCTGTGCGGAGGCGCATTCGCCTCGCCTCAGATTCTAGAGATATCCGGCGTTGGATCACGAGATCTGCTCGAACGCCTGCAAATTGACACGATCGTTGATTTGCCAGGCGTCGGGGCCAACCTACAAGACCATCCTCTCAATGGACTCGCCTGGGAGTCAGTTGCCCCTACCTTTGATTCGTTCCGCGATCCAGCAGTCGCAGGCGTTGCATTCGAAGACTACATGAAAAATCAGTCTGGTCCGATGGCAAACGGGACCTGGTCCTTGGCATTCCTGCCCTCCGAATATACGCAGGCAGAGAAACAAGCCCTCTCGGCCTTATTAGACAAGCTCTCACCCGACTCCAAAGACGCAGTGGGAGAAAAGAAACAGTACGAACTCATCCGGCAGACAATCGAGGATCCAAATGCCGTTGCGGGCAGCTACATTCTCATCCCCATAAAGCCAGATCCCGAACACATGCCCATGTCAGCACCTGACGCCACAAACGAAAAAGATTTTCTGGGAATTTGGGTGTCCGTCTCACATCCATTCTCTCGCGGAACCTGTCACATCAACTCTAAAGACGTTCGGGTCCATCCTGTCATTGATCCGAAATACCTGACACACCCCGCCGATGTCGAGGTCATGATCAAGCACGTCCAGTATCTCAAAAGGATCGTCGAAACAGAACCTTTCGCCAGCCAACTCAAGCCTCAGGGTTTGAGAATCCCGGACAATCTCGACGAGATTCTGACAAACGTTGATCTGGCACGTGAGCATGTGAAGACAGGAACCACGTGCTACCATCCCTGCGGAACTTGTTCGATGATGCCTCGCGAAGATGGCGGGGTGGTCGATGCACGCACGAGGGTGTACGGAACGAAGGGCTTGAGAGTCGTTGACGCCAGTATTCTACCATTGATCCCTCAGGGCAACATTCAGACCAGCGTATATGCGTTCGCTGAGCGTGCAGCTGATCTGATTAAGGAGGATCTCCAAGCAAAATGAGCCTTGATCTCCGGCGAAGCGTTGAGCGAGATTGCCACCGTCAAGAAAAGAACAAACGCCGTGACCTTAATCAGCGCTCCAACGGTGGTTCTCAACAAACCCAGGTATGCTGGCAATACATAGCTGATTTGGGCCGCCGGTCGTGCGTACGAATTCACCCGGTTCTGAAGCATGGTTCGTCAGCTTCTTCGCATGCTCGGACCGTATCGTCTGAGGCCGAAAATCTCACCACCCTATATCACCGCGAATAGCTACGAAGTTCTTGCGACAGTCTTTGATTCTCGGACTGCGGGACCAATGAGATGGTAATGCCGTTTTCTTGCAGCTTCGCCGATTCTGACTTCGTGATATCGGTTTCCCTGACAAGTAACTCGATGTTCTCAGACACATATCCGCCAAAGCGGGATCATCAGAATTGACAGTTACCCGCACTCCTTCCCGAAGCAATTATATGATCTCGGCTCTTTTGAACGAGCCCGCCAACACGATGTTATTACTGATCGGGCATTCCATCAGGCCAATACCTTTGTCTTTTCAATACTCCACAAATGCATCATCTTTCACGATTCTTTCTCCATGACCAATTCTATCCACCTTGATGCCGTGCAATGCGGATCTGATATTTTCACCGCTGTTCTCCTGGTCAATGTCACTGTGCATCGTGATCCTCATGATTACGGTGACATCTCACCGCTCTTCTCGCGGTAACGTTTCAGCACCTGACCTACATCACAAGTCACCGTTCTCAAAAGGCAATTATGGTTGCTCTTCGATCAGCAGAGGCCTCACTCTTCTTATTACAGCGTGGACGAGTACAGAATGCTCGAAATGCGCGCCGAGGCTGTTTCGACTTCACGGTGGATCATGTCTGGAATCCCGATCCGAGATCAGTCTCAGAAGCACTAGCGCTACCATGATCATCGTCATAAAGTTTTTCAGTAGCTGATATAGTGCTGTGGGCCTCAACAGCTCCGTATCAGCTCAAATGATCATATCCAAGTTGCGAAGTTACAATACAATATCAATTCGAGAGCCGAGTGCAATCCTCGCTAATCAGACCGTGAATTAATCATGTATTATACTGCTATCTATTTGACGAAATCTGTTTTTCCGAAGCGACCAGTGCTTCGTGATACTCACATCGGAGACGTCGCACATGCGTATCCACACAAGACCTTCGTTTGTGCGAGAGCATGCCTTTGAGTTTGCGCACCGCAAAAGGTTAGCCCTCAAGTCCCAGAAATCGGCCGACACACGATGTAAGAATCAAACTTGCCTACCTCCCCCGCCGGCTTACGCTTGCAATACAGCTCTGTCTCCGATCTCACCAACGTGTATTGGTAGTCAGACAGCCCATCCCCCCGTGTCCGCATCGAAGGCATCAACCAAGAAGCGTGTGACGCACTTGAGGCCCTTTGTAGGTTCCTGACAGGCCTTGCGGCACCACTTTGGTCGCTTTCATCTTCCCGCGACTCACCTCCCTCGCAAGGGAGGCATCCGGCGAGCCTCGACCTCACGCTTTCCAGCGATGAAGTCCAGCTCCCGGCACGGCGTAGTTCTGGCTTGACGATGGTCACGAACGGAGCGTCCTTCGGACCGCGCTCGAGCCGGCGCTGGTGTAGCGGAAGGGGCGTCACGAGAATGCTGTCCGAGTCCCCAGATTCGTTGGATTCGTTGGACGAGACGCTGAACGGTCGTACAGAATGGCGGCTGTCGCTTCTCCACAGATTTGCGAGAGATACTTGAGATAAGCGGGCGATGGCGTGGCTGGGGAAACTTACAGGTGTTGGCTCAGGTGCGATCTCTTGAGTTGGGGGTTCAGGGAATCTTGGTGGTGAGGTGGAGGCTCGTGGTCGAGGGTGATATTCTGGAAATAATTCCGGCCAGAATGTCTCGGCTGGGTCAGCTGGCTCGTATGTATCAGGGCTGTTTCGTGCAAAGTCCTCAAGGCGAGGGGGCGCTGAATCCCTCCGCAAACGGCGCACAAGTGTCTGAGCTGTGTTCACATAAAATTGATTGAGGTCCTTGAGGGGGGAAGCCAATCTTCCCAGGTGAGACATCTTGCGAGGGTGATAATGATCACAGTGGTTGTTTTGGTATAGGTTGGACTATGATTTCAGAGGACAATGTATTGAGATGAAGACACAATTGGATTTCGTTTCGACCAAGTACGATCGTCCAAAGGGGAATAGCAGCCATCGGGGATTAGTGCTTCCATATGATAGCAACGATGTGCGAGACAAAAGGGACTGTCAAGCACAATGACAGCCGAGGGGAAAGAGACAAGGTCATTGTGTGTACCATGGCCTAAAGTGTTCGGATTTCTGTGAATTGGACAGCTGTGGCCTTCTTTGTTGACATTTAGCCGACAGCCCGACGCACAATGTAGATCTCGGAACCACCTCATTTTGGTATATTGACGGATGAGGATGAAAAAGGACAACTAAGCATTCTCATTGCATGAAAGGTATCTTCGCTTCAAGACACGCAAACTAACGCTATCAAATCCAAAGTCATCACCAACGCCAGCCGCGATACCCACTCCTAAGAAAGCGCCACAAGCCCAGGCTCTTTGTACAGTGTTCTGCGCATGCTATGTCGCGATTCCGGTTCCGCTCGATTTGTACCCACTGCTGTTTGTTTTCTGGAGCGACGGTGCTCACATCGCAGGCGCAGATTTGCTGCTGATATTCCTAATCTCAGCCTTTATTGGTGTCCGGGCCGAGCTGTGAGCACTGGTCGCTCGAACAGAGCCGTGAACACTCCTCGCCCTGCCACGGCGCTTCTTGATAGCCTCAAGAGCCTGCTCGCGGGTCATTGTTGCACCAGGGCTAAAAGGATAATCTTGCTTCTTGACGGGACTTTCGCCCGACTTCAAAGGAATGGACACCGTCGTAGTATGGCTTGTGTAAATGGGCGACGGACGCTGAGGAGGAGCCATTTTAATGGGCTCTGAGATATTAGCTGAGATTTGTCGTGGGGTGATCGAATATGACACGGAAGTTTCGATGTCTTCTGACTTGATAGAAAGGAGGGACTGTTCTGGCGCGATCGAGGCATTCGAGTTCTCCTTGTCGGCTTCCAAGTCAAGGAAAGACGGTGAGGTGGATGGTATAGTGGGAGCTAGAGAAGTTGGCAATGCATCTTCTTCAACTTTGATCGGACGTGCAGGGCTGAGTTCGTGGTCGTCTTCGTGGATAGCGAAAGGTGGAGGCTCCGACCGAGTTGATGGTGAGACGTTCTCAAAGTCCACATTATCCGGGGCGTCATCTGCATGACCGTGGTGAACTATTGTGTCCTCATATACCAAGGTCTCAGCGCTGTCGCCTGTCGGCGTCTCCGAGGCAGGTGCGCCAGAACCAAGAGGTGCGTTCACGTATTCGCTCTCGCCCTGCTCGACGTATCTCTGAGCTTGAGGAATGATCTTGGCGCAGCTGCATGGCTTGTGCTCATACTCAGTCTTGAGATACGAGATCATTATTTCAGCCTCCTGGCGGCGCTTCTCTTCCACCCATAGATTGCGCTTTGCAATTGCAAACTCATCACCTTCCTCGGCTGCCCACATGATGTCAAAGATGTCATTGCTGGCCCGCCAAGCTGGATCCATATTCTCTTTGAGACTCTCGCGTCGCTCTGAGATTCGACGCGCTTTTGACTTCCTAGGAGATGCAAACTCGTCGTCTGGGTCGGCGGCCGGAGGTAGCGGGAGTCTTCCCTCGGCCGCAACACGAGCAACATGCTCTTCACCAAGGCTTGTTCTCAAAGCCTCGCGCTCCTCTTCTGTAGTTCTCAACTTTCGCTTCAGTGTGTTTACTTCCTCCTCCATAGTAGCGACCGCGAGCTGAGCATCAAAAGCTTCCTGCTGATATTTCTTGCCTCTGTGCCTTTCGATGTTCGCCTGCTCTTGTAGTTCTTCCATATGACCTCGGGCTTTCTGGACATCCTCTTGCGCCGAGACGAGTGCACTAGAAAACTTGAACGCCTCTTTACGCGCTCTTCGGACCTCCTGCTCGGAGATCTTCTGGCATTTGTGTTGGTGGTCAATCAGCTTTCGCTTCTCCTCACCGGCAGCTTCGAGCTTCATTGCTACTCTCATGTCCCGTGATCTTGCTTGTTCCAGTTTCTCACGCAATGTGTGGTTCTCTTCCTTCAGTCGTCGCGTCTCGGATTCTGCTTCTTCGCGTCCAAGCACGGCTCTTCGCAGTGCGGCTTCGTTGTCCTTCCTCTTTTGTGAGGACATCTTGCTAAGATTGTTAAATTGTACGACCTTGCCCTGGACGTCGCCAGCTGGCGTCCTATCGAGAAATGGGTCCATGGTTGGTGTTGTGGGTGATGTTACTTGGCTCGGCAGTCTGTTGACGCGCTCTGGAGACTTAGTGCAGAGCGGTGCGCTGGGCGGCGACATGATCTTTGCAGGAGACGCCATGGCTCTGACGCGGCGAGAATGCGTCTGCAATGTGCAGGGATGAGTTCGTTAGGGATATTGCTGCTTGAGTGTGCACACACGTGCGGGTGTGACGGAGACTTGAGCTTGTTTTCGGTGGAGCGCCTGCGAGTGTGGTTGCCCCAGAAACGACTTACGTCAGCCAACTTTCTTCAAGGTCTTGGCACCAGAGCTCCGATTAATGAAGACGGACCAGAGTAAAGTGACAGACGGTGACCAAGGACTCAAAAATGAATTCGCAACTCTGCCGGCGCTGCGCGCTGACCTCCAGGAGCATTCGACAGTCTAAGGCACCGTCTAATGTTTTTGGCCAACGATGTCTACACGCTTCAGCTATTCGAGCTGCAAATCCTTTGCCAGTAACCGGGTCTGGCCCGCCACCCGCAGCGCCAATGCCTGCTTCATCGGAGGGAGCTGAAAGGCTTGCGCGACAGAAAAAGCAGGCGGAGATGTTGAAGCGAGGCCAGGAGTTACGGAAAGCCAGCGAGCCAGGTGGAGCGTCCAAACCAGGCAGCGCCTTGAGGAAGAGATTCTGGAAGGACGTTTCGGTGAAACAGCAAGATGATGGCGGCCATACAATCCACCTTGACCAGCGACCTGTCCGAACCCCGACCACCAAAGACGTTCTCCCTATTCCTCCAACAAAACCCCATTTGGCTACTGCCGTTGCGTTGGAATGGGACAGCCTAACTTCCGCACAGCAAGCGCTCAAGGGGCACAATATACCACTCACATCCATAGTATCGAGGGCCATTGATATTGAAGCCGCGGATGCACATGTTGGCAAGTCTGGTTCAACGACGCTATCGAAAGTTCGCGAAGATGTTGTCAAAGTCATGCTGCGATACTTGGACACCGACACACTCTTATGCTGGGCGCCGGAGCGGTCGCCTTACGATACAGATGCTCCTGGCGCGGACCAGGTTACGATCAAGAAGAAGAATAGCCTTCGTGATCAGCAAGTGAGGGTGGCACAGGATATCATCGCGCATTTGACTACAACTGTCTGGCCTGGCGTTGCGATCAACCCCGTTCTGGACACGGATAGTATAATACCAACTTCGCAGCCGCAGGAGACTCAGCACGTCATAAGGGGCTGGGTGAGTGGGCTGCCGGCTTGGGAACTGGCTGGCCTTGAACGAGCTGTGCTCGCTACTAAGAGTCTTTGTGTTGCAACAAGATTGCTTATCGACTGGGCCGAAGCATTCCGAGACATGCACACAGATATCACTGCAGAAGGTGGCAAGAGGTTTGGTATCGAAGAGGCAGCCGAGGCTTGTAGTCTCGAAGTAGCTTACCAGACGGGTCTATGGGGTGAGGTGGAAGACACACACGATGTCGAGAAAGAAGACTTAAAACGACAACTGGGCAGTGTTGTCTTATTGGTGAGCGGTGTACATTAGCCAAGAGGTAGAACTCTAGCAACACGGGCGGAATCAAAACTATGTTCCGATGCACATTATAATGTTGGAGCGCTTAGATCATCATGACAGCGCGTCACGATCAGACTCGAGAAAGTGTTCTCAAAGGGTTGATTCATGTGTGCTAAGTAATCCTGGTGCTTCTCAGGCTGCATCCGCCGACTTTTATGAATCATCCCCAAACTCCGCAAGTGCTAGCTATGTCGTGAAGCCATGTCATATCCCGTGAACAAATCCGAAATGAAAGCCAGAACGTATCTCCCCGTCCGCACGTGACCTTTGCCTAAATCTCATCGACGTCGATTTCCTTGTCGCTTTCGCTCTCGTCACGGTCCTCGTCGAACTCGACGCCACCCTCGGCCTCGTCGCCGTACGTGTCGGTCTCGTTGATCTTTGCAGTCTCGGGCAGCTCGCCGTAGGCCTTCAAGCTTCTCGCTTCGTCGGCAGAGTATTTGAGAATAACGTCGCCCTTCTCGTCTTGATAGTCGCGGAGCGAGAGTAGGATGATGTCGCCTTGATTGATCCACACCTTCTTTCGCAGCTTGCCGCGGATGTGTGCCAGTCTCTTCTCGCCATCAAAGCAAAGAGCTTCTAAGCGGCCGTTGCCCAACATCTTCACAACCTGGGCATACTCCTGCCCCTCCTCCTTGAAGGTGAGTTCTCGCTTCTCATTGTCGTTCTCGTTCTTTCCTCTGCGCCTGTTCTTTCCTCCCTGCAAGGTGGGTCAGTAGCATGATCATAAAATAGGCGTTGCGGGGTGTGTGCGGAGGATTTTCCCACCTTTCCCTTGTTCTTCGGCATATTTGCAAGACTCTCTCAGTGGTGTGTAGTGTTTGATAGTGTTTGGTAGGATAGGGTTTTTGCGAATGAGGTCAAGGTGGTCTGGTTTGTGGGCGAGTGGGCGAGTGGGTATAAGGACAAAGAAACCGAATGGGCGAAATGTACCTAAATGTGACTGCTCTGGTTTGGCGGAACCGGTGACGCGGGGCTGCCGTTTGAGGCGCAGGATTTCATTGTGGCGCTCGACCAGGGGCTGAGTCATTCACCGGTCCTGGATTGATCTGACTCTTTTGCCTGATAATTTCGTACAGGTTACCGTACTAAAGACTTTCCTTGTCTGGCTCAATATTCTCTTGTAACAACAGTGCGTGCTTTCGCATGCTTTATGTCTTTGCTATCATGTAATTCTACCGGCTTGTACAACATTCTCGATGCCCAAACACGTCCCGAAGGCAACACCCAAGGGGCTGGTGGCCACTTTTAATCTGCGCAAACATCAGCACATCAAGCACTTTGGCTTTACGTTCCAACCACAAAACGTTCCATTCTATATCTCGAAAGCTCACATTGCCGGTGAAAAGGGCTATGGAGCGAGTTCTGGTACACTAGCAGCACGGAGCTGGGCAATGCGAGCGAAAGGGAACTTGTGGTGGTCCACGATAACAAACACACTCAACAACAAGAAGACTATGCGGAATTACTGTGCAAGGAAGCTTGCTAATGCATTCATCTCAGCTCTCGAGGAGCACGGCTATGCTCGTGATGGTTGGAGTCTACGAGGCCGGAAGCACGGATCTTTGTTAGGGACAGTGGAAATGCACCCTTACAAAAGCATGTTAGTGGCGAACTATGAGGAGGTTCGAGAGGATGCCGATTCACTGGTCAAGTGGATAGAGATGATGCAAGATGACAGAAAAATCCGCACTACCAAATTGGGGGTTCAAGAACCGGCAAGGCCCGCAGAGTCTACCCAACAGAAAGGCTTCCACAAAAGGACAGACAAGACCAAAATCGTCACCGGGAGAAAGTCGCATCGGAATCGGGTGCAAGATGTTGTTACTACATCTGCCAGATCCCGCGACTGAAAGCTCCAGCTAGGCCTGCTGGATTTTGCTCTGGCTTCATACCAAAAACCCATTGCTGAGGTCTACACAAAAGCCCACGTTCAACCTCCAAATGATTGCGCAATGATTGCGCAGCCCTCAACATCGCCTCGAACCTCAGATCCATGCGCATTTCGCGGTCTCGTTTGACTATTTGAGCTATCTCTTCGTTCAAGTGCTGAACGCAAGCAGAATGTCAACTCACCTCTAGAAAATGTGTATAATTAGATGAAATGATTTACTTAAAACAACAATCTCAGCGCTGAACAGAGGTTTGATACTCATGCATGAACTCGAGAACTCCATCAGAGCCGTAAGCAAACAATGTTCGTAAGAGTTCAGACCAGCAGACAAGCATTGTGCCTGACTGGAATGCCAAGCATCGTCAGCAGCACTCTGCGTCAGCTCGAGGGCAGCTCCGAATGCAGCACTAAGCTGCGTATGGCGCTCGCGCTCAACCAACCCAGATCCCCACCGATTGCCTGCATATATTGAGCGCAATACAGGGCAACTAGCGCGAAATATTTGAGACCTCTTCTTCCTCCCCTACAACCTGGCAAACTACAAAGAACACGCCTGTCAACGGCCAGTACTGCGGCTTCATCCGGCTCCTTCGCAACTGAGTGACTTCCCTACACCAAAGTGCGCTCAACATGTTATTTTCTCTGCAAGTTGGCAAGGTCGACGCTGGCGTCGCAGTCCTCCTGACTGAGGACATGCGAGTGGTAAGTCTGCGCATGTACAGATTCAATCACTCCGGACACGTCTGAACAGCCCCAGATTGAGTTCCCCTCCATACTGCTCCCCGAAGGAATCAAGTCCGGCAGCGTCGTAGATATCAACGTCGCTCGGAATCATGCCTCTGAAGCTGCCAAAGAAAAGGAGTTTCGTTCCCTGCAGCAAGACATCTGGGAGACGTTCGGAAAACACACGCCCAAAGCCCCCATCCTACGATGCCGGAACACAACTCAGACCGCCGTCGTGCTCGAATGGGATTCCTTGGAACTTGCGAGCGCAAAGCTTCGATCTTTGTCGATTTACCGCAATGGCGAAAAGATGGGCAACATCCCCGACCCTTTACATAACACATCTACGAAGATTTCGGGATTGGCTATTGATCGGGACTACACATTTCAGCTGGAATTACGGACGAGCAGTGGACAGTACAAGAGCGAGCTGTTGAAGGTTCACACACACAAAATGACAGAGTTGAGTGGAATCAGAGTTACCACAGGCGTGATGGCGGAGCAGCTGAAGGAGAGTTTGGAGAAAGCTGTCGAGAGAATAGGTGGCCAAGTTGTGGAAGGCGTCAAGCTAGAGACTACACATTTTGTATGCACGGAAGGCAAGGGGAAGGACTACGAGAGGGCATGCCATTTGAGTTTGCCCGTGGTGCGACCTGAGTGGGTGGAGGGTTGTGAGAGGGAGGGTAGGATGGTTGGCGTCAAGGACTACTACCTAGACGCGAATCCGAAGCTGCGGCAAATTGGACCAGGACAATCGATCGCCGGAAATCAGAGCCAGACGAGCCAGGCAGCCCCAACACAAGCACAAGCGCAGGCATCCAGAGAAAGCGTAGCGAGTCCGGCGCTAGCATCGAGTCCGGCGCAGGTAGAGACGTCGCAGGTACCGAGCGGTACACCATCGCAGACTTCGCTGAAGTCTGAAGACCCGCGAAAAGAGGATTCAAGCAGTGATCACAGTGCTGAAGCGAGACGAGATGAGGATGGGAAGAAAAATGAAGACGACGAGGACGAGGACGATGGCGATGTGGGAGGCGGTTACGCGCCTGCACCGCAATCTGGAGGACCGTCCGGGGGGTTGCGACGACATGACGACGAAGACCGCGATCCAGGGACACCGAGCAATTTTGAAGACGTTGCGCTATGATCGCCTTACTTAAATGATGTGTATGTTTAAGCCTGGAGTTGGGGCCGGCCATGAGCCTGAAGACAAAGTTAGGTGTGCCACAAAAGTAGAATGGCAACCTGAATATTAGGGTTTGACCAGAAGACTACCGTTCCACAGCTTATACGATTTTGGCCTGATCGAAAGAATGTCTCAAAAGCACCTCTGTAAGCTCATCACCCGGAAGTACCTGAGCCTGGTGATGTGTGGACACATCTCAACCCCCATTCTTGGATGTCGGTGTGCATGAAAAAATTGTAGGAAATAAATGCAGCACCTTCAAAACGGCCTCGGCCGCGCCCATCCCGGACTGTGTACACACTTGATCAGAATGCAGATGAATTCTGACTTTTTCGCCTGAAATACCGCGAATCATCGTCATCTGCTGGCGTAGCTTCGAGAGTCGTCAGGTCAAAAGGAAAAGGAAAATAAAGTCCGCCGAGTCTTTCGCGTTCCAAATCTCAATCCGAGCCAACACAAGTCACACCTAGCCTAGGTTCTCTTTGTACACAAGACAGTAAGCTTTTGGCAATGTTCAACCACTCAATTCTGGGCATGTGTGAGTCCACGGCGGGCTAACAGAAGGCATTAGGCGCTCAGTCTGCCATCCGTCCACGGTACTACTTTGGCAAATAAAGTGTGAGCAGTAACCATTTAAAGTTATGAATATATTTCTCAGCCTAGCTTTCCAGATAGGGTCAATCGTACTACCAAACCCACTTACATGAAGATGATTCAATGCCTCGCCGGAAAGACTTTCGTCAGGTTGTCAGACAGCCTTGAGCCAGCAGTCCGTGTGAAACGGGTCCAGTACAGTATCAAGTTCGATCATCACCCGTGGCACAGGCTGTCACACTCTACTCTGTTCGTCTTGGCACGATGATCGTTGTCATTCCAGCAACCACACCTAACGGACACCTCGCCCCTTCTTTGCAGGGCCGCTACAAATCCATTTTCACAGAGTTCTGGACCCAAGCCTCAGAGGACACTGAGATGGCACAGCTCGTGTTGAGGTGTGGAACGTGACGGGCATAACGATCCCAACTCGACGACTTTCGCAACTACCTATGAGTAGGCACGGTGACATGTCTTGGTGTGGGCCTCGCTTCACTGCCCTGGCGAACGATGGTCGAGGTGATGATCTTTGAGGTTGATTATGATTGTTTCCGGGACCCAGCAGGAAAGTCGTCGATTGTTACATGTTTACTCGAGTCTAATTGTTGCACGATCGTGCCACCTTTCGTTCATGTATTTGTGATTTCTTATTATACGCGCATTTATCAAACAGTACCATTGAGTACAGTATCATCATGGCTGATGTTGCGCCGCCGCCCTATAACGCCATAGATACCTCTCCCGGGATGTTTAGCCCGGCTACTGAAGGACACACGCTGCAAAGCTCCGAGCATCTCCAAGAGAGTCCCGATCGACAAAGAACATTGCTCACCATGCTCAGCGAGACCAGCGACGCAGTTGAATCACACGCACAGCAGGTATCACAACACGATGATTTCGAGACTCAATTGGCCCAGGCCAAGAGAAGTCTCCTGTCTTGCACCGAAATCCGACGACGCGAAGAAGCCGAGTACATGCGCTACCGCAACAGCAAGGTCAAAAAAAGGCCTTCATCAGCAAAGCCAAATTCGAGGACCGAAAAGACAAGGAAGAACGCGAATACCTTGCTGCAGCGGCATCGGAGGAAGAAGCGCGTGACCGAGTCGAAAGCGTCAAGCAATTGATTGCCGAAGATAGCAAGGCCAACGCAGACCTCGAATCACAAACGACTCGGCACAAGGCAGCTTAGCAACAGCTCGAAGACCGGTACGGGAGGCTCTTCGATGGGCCGACTCCGGAAGCACCAGAGGAGGACCACCTCGAGCACGCATTATCGCGGAAACGAGAAGTTCTGGAGCAGGCCAGCCAGCGAAAGTTTCGTGAAGAGACCGCCGTCCATTCGAGCAAGGAAGCCGAATTAAATCTCAAACAAGCCCGATCCTTCACAGAACCAGCGCTGAAGCACAGCAACGCCGATCGCTACGGTTTCGACTCTGCAGGCTACAAGATGCGAGGTTTCATACACAAGGTCGAGATGCGATATCAAAGCGCTAGGCACTGTATGGAAATGGCACGCCTGTCACAGCCTCTGGCCGGCGATATCGGGGAGGTGCAGCTGGCCAAGTCGTGGGTGGGCGACGTGGTGTTTGACAGCTATTTCAGCGATACGGAGTACCATATTGAGATCAAGGAGACGGATGGGCAGTTGAGGAGGGCGATTGAAAAGATTGAGCCTTCGGTTCAGGCAGCGCAGCAGAGGTTGTCGCAGGCGACGGGACAGTTTGAAGCTGAGAGGAAGAATACGGAAGAGGCGAGAAGGGCTTTGCAGGACGAGCGAAGTCGAATGTTCGAACGTGTTTTGGGGCTCGCACTGAGTGAGACCAGCAATACCGAGCCACAGGCTCCTTGCATCGAATTTATATGTCTCTTTCATGTCTTTGATGTTGTGTTCTGCTTCTTACCTTAGGTGGTTTCCCTTGTGACTTTTCTAGCACCGTGTTAGTTTTGGATGTATTTATCGATGTCTGGAAATGTGCGCAGGCGATGGGCCGGTGTACTGGCATATGGCCTCCAAAACGGTCAGCTGACCACACAGCTGTGGTCTTGAGCATGGCCTGCCGATGTGACCGAGTGCAGCCAAATCCCAGCTGGAGAACTTCTCTGCTTTCGCACGTGTTTCATAGCTTTGACTTCCTTCTCATACCTCCCTTGATTTCTGCTCTCAGGAGCGGTCAGAGTTTGCATTTCACAAGAACATCTTTGAACGCACAATGGCTCCGAACAGACCTCTTGCAGCTTCGTTTCAGGGCTCCTCGCCGCTGCTGAGTTATCAACCTTTCAAGGCCATTTGGACCCTATACTCGTTGACCAAATTCCTCGCATTATTGCCATTTCGAGGTCTATATTTCCTCATCCCCTCGAACCGGGGCACCCCGAAACGAACTGTAAAGCAAGAACTCAACTTCTGCATGCTCCGCGCAATCTTCAAATGGGTCACGGATATCACTTGGGCCATGCCCCGCCCGATGAATCCCGGCAAAGCCTGGAAAGACCAATTCGTCCTCATCGAGCCTGCGAAGGAAGACACACTCTACCAAGGCATCGCCCTCGACAAGTACATCAAGCCCGAGCCGGTCCCCGCAGTCTGGTTCCCACGCCGACCTCGAGCTTCCGAGATCCAGGACAACCAACGTGTAGTGATGCATTTCCACGGCGGCGCATACGCAACCGGGTCCTACGACCCGCCAGCAACGGGCACGACCTGCGATATGCTCGTCGAGAAGCTCTCGGCATTCGTCTTGAGCGCAGGGTACCGCAAGTCGAGCACTCCGGGGTGGCATTTCCCGGCGCAGCTGCAGGATGCCATCACCACGTACGCTTACCTGCTCGAGCAAGGCGTCAAGCCGGCGAACATAATCCTGTCGGGAAGCTCCTCGGGCGGACACCTGCAGTTCAACCTGCTGCGGTACATGATCGAATATCGCCTACCCGGTCTCCCCAAGCCGGCTGCTGTTGTGGTGAGTAGTCCGTGGGTCGATCTGCTGACAAGCGACTATACGACTTATCACTCGAGACCGAACTTCCCGAAGGATTATATCGACATGCCTTTCATATCGTGGGCGAGAAACGCGTTTCTTCCGCCGGGAATCGATGTTGCGAGCCATCCTTACCTCTCGATTAGGGATCATCCGTTCGAGATGGGAGGAGTGCCGGCTTGGATGTGCATCGGTGCCGATGAGGTGCCGTCACTCGATCTCGTGAAGTTTGCGGAGGCGATGAAGGGCGTGGCGGGGAATGATTTCGAGCTGTTCAAGTGTCCTGATGCGCCGCATGATGTGATGTGGACGGGGACGCAGTTGGGCTTTTTGGAGGAAGCGAGAGTTTGTGTCGAGAAGCTAGTCGAGTTCTTGGAATCGAGGCGGCTATGATTCGAATTTTTCGTTTCTTGGACCGGATTCGGCAACAATGTCTGGGATTTACATCAGGGGAGTTGCGAAGCCGGCCGCGCAACACAGCTTCGTGTTGAGCTACGGAGCTGGCTGGCCAACAATTGCCAGTGCCGGCGCACCAACAGCAGCATCAAGTCTGAGAAGTATTCAGTCAACAAGCCGAACGAAATGGGTCATTGGTGTTCACTTAGTCGGAGTTGACATCGACCAGTGTGCGTCATAGGTTTTTTGTGAACGTTCGGCGCCCTCGAAACAAGGTTGTGATAGTTTTGTGATACTTCCCACTAAGCCCTCCACACTTTTCCTCATGAAACCTAGAGGCCCCTCCACGGGAAGAGCCATGAGCGGGCTAAAGTTTGAAGCTGGTGTTCATGTTCCGATCTCGAGCTTGCTCAATCTGCAGGTCGAGTGTCGTGCTTTGAGCACGTTCTCGGTTTCCCAAATACGAGGTGATTCAAGTAGGGTGCCGTTTCGCCATCCGCAGGGAAAGTCACGCCCCTGGTCAGTAGCTTAGCCGAGCCGAAGGAAAATGTCTTCGGCTGGATGGTGGGACAGGCTGGTGGCCTTTGAGGACCGGTTCCGCGCACAGGCTGACCAATTGGTTGTCACTATTCACAGTAGTGCGAAGCTTGTGGGTGATTTCGTCGCTGGTGGCCTTTTCGGCAAGTCATAACATCCTTGTCGCTCGCACCAGCGTGGCCTGTTTTTGCTTTTCCACCAACAGGTTTTCAGCTTCCGGATTCAGTTGGTGGCGCTTGACTTTGCGCATCGCTGGAAGTGCTGGAAAGCCGGGCGGGTTCGGCCATCGAAATGTCGATTACACTAACAGAATTCGGTCACTGCACAAGTCACTCGATCACCATTTTCACGAAGCTCGGATTTTTGGGGTGCACCAAGATTTTTACATTTATGTTTTATATAGAACACATCAGCTCGTTATTGGCCTTTATCTCGTGAGCGTCTTCAGATCCAGCCTGTTGTCAAAACTGAACCCTTTTTCAACATTTTGACAATCCCATAAGAATCCGCTACTGAGCAGCCGGAATCTCGTAGTCTCGTATGTGAGATATTTACGGGAAGCTGGCCTGAGCGGTGGTGAAGTCAGTGTCGATGGTCTTGGCGGCGGCCTGAGCAGCGGTCTTCTGGTCAGAGGAGGCGTCGGCGATGAGGGTGGCGGAGAGGGAAGCAGTGCGGTTGCGGAGATCCTTGAGGGTGCTCTGAACGGTGGCGTAGAGACCAGCCTTCTGAATGTCGGCCTTGCGGGCGACGATCTGGTTCAAGGTGGCCTTGACAGTGGGCTCAAGGGTGCCAGTAACGTAGGAGATGACGGCCTTGGAGTCGGCAGAGTTGGTGATGACACCCTTGGCGTCCTTGTTGGCGGTGTCGATGTCAGTGCCGACCAGCTTGGCCTGGTTCAGGATGGGGACGGCGTTGAAGACGGTGCCGTCCCAGGACTTGACAATGGAGGTCAGCTTGGTGGTGTCAGTGTTGATGGTGGCAAGGTCCTTCTTGGTCAGGGTAACGTCGCGGGGAAGGACGGCAGCCATAGCCGCAGTGGCGAAGGTGAGGAACTTGGTGATGGCAACCATTTTGATTGATTGATTGGTTTGTTGGGAAAGGTTTTGATTGAAGACTGTTGGATTGATCTGAAGATGTTGATGCTGATGAGGAGGAAACTTGAGACGGGTCGGTTGTCCATTATTTATGTTCATCCGATTTCATGCATGTGAGGTCTTCACGATGCATGTGCTCTTCGGTCCTCGGCCAGGTTTGATGTGGCGACCTGCTTCTCCACGAGTTGAGGCTTTGGCCTTTCTCCGCAAAAGGCGTCAGAACTGCGTTTCGGCATGCAATCTCGCCCGCTCTGGGCCCGTTAAGCCTCCCCCTGGGCATGGTAGGAGCGTCACATCGTATGGGCTGGTTGGACGGCAACCACGGGGCCGATGCTGGGAGCTGGGTTGCTCAGGTAGCCTGTGGTAACCTTTCCGGAGAGCCACGGTAGGAAGATAGTATTTTGGCCATCGCCAATGGCTGCAGATGAGGCTCTTGGCTGGCCTAGCTTAGATCATTTGGTGGAGGGGATACGTTTCTGACAATTGATTTTACCCAATAGTGCCACAAAGTTCGCCGCTAGGGCCGTCCAGATCGTGGGGTAGTCTCGGGTAGAGCCACGCCGACTACATACCAAGTCGGGAAAAGGTTTTGGATAAGCGCTTTCTTCGCAGTTGGCCGGCACCAATAACCTCAAGACGAGAACCGCGCAGAGCCAGCCAGTGAATGAGCACGTGGCTTGCAAAGCCAGACTCCTGAACAGCCTGGAAAATGGGCCCAAGTTGCGATTCCTTCATGAATCACGATTATGATTATGATTTCACAAGCGATTCCACGCCATGTTGACGATTATCCAGAACATTCTCCGAAGTTCGTGGACCTAAACCTGCTCCGCTTACCAAAGGCTTCGAGTGGCCGAGGAGACAAAAGCTTGTCTGAAGGTGCACATGTCGGCGCCGTCACCGGGCCGCATGTACATCTCCCGCCGAGAAGGCTCATTAAGCAGTGCTAGGTGGGTACGCGATCGTCGTGTGCAAGAAAATTTCGCCACTCGTCCAATAACGGTGTACTATCGCAGGATCACGACTGGATTGGACTTTGTAAATTAGCTCAGTCCTCCTGCCTTACTCTGCAAGACAAGGACACATCAGGCAGGGCCTCGGACAGGCCAGCGGTGGACCTGCAGAAGCAGTGGGCAGGGGGTGTTCTGAGGAACATGCGGGGCAGCCGTTCTTGGCTTCTTCACTTTATCCAGTATGCGGAACAGAAGTCAAAATAGAAATTGCGTCAGCGATAGCCTCCACGACCGCTCAAGAAAAAGAAAAAAAAGTCACGCCATGCGACATGGGTGAATATCTGAGCGCTGGCTGGTCGGTTGACGACGGCGGAGAGAAACACCTGGCAGATGCTGCAAACCGACTGGAGCCAGCGTGCAGCTTGGCTTCCAGGCAAGCTTCGGCTGTTGTTTCTCTGTCCAGACACTTCGTACACGCCCGGGCCCGGGCGGGGGTCTCGCTCGCAGTGGCGTCTGGGGATCCTGGGCCTTGACGGCTTCACATGAATCGAATTCATGCAATCTGCATGTGGCCGCCATGTGAGCTTCGGTTTGCTTGCCCCAGCTCGATCTCTGAAGAGATGACCCGAGTCCAGAGCCGATGCAGCCATGTAAGCGTGGTTGACAAGGACCAGGCCAAGTTATAAAGTTAGCGCACCCCTGAAGCTAGATGCTGCACTCACTGCACGCTGCAGATCACGCGGAGATG
Organism: Cyanodermella asteris; assembly: GCA_900618795.1. NCBI lineage: Eukaryota > Fungi > Ascomycota > Lecanoromycetes > Ostropales > Stictidaceae > Cyanodermella > Cyanodermella asteris. The sequence goes on along the minus strand of UYJD01000008.1, from coordinate 1,112,092 downwards.
TTCGAGTCTTGCAAGATCTTGGCCCGACAAAGGAAAGTGCACAAAGCCAGCCTCCAGGCGACCCACATAAACCGCATACGGGACCAGAGTGAACCGGGGATAAGCCAAGTAAAATCACCATCGATATTCAAGGCCCCTGGCACGCGGTAGATGGTCTTGTGGCTTATGGCTGGGGATCTGGCCAAGCACACACAATCCAGCGCAAAAGGTGGAGAACAAACGGCAAGTAACCCGTTTACATCTTGGAAGACTCGAGAGTAGCGATCAAGGGAGCGGTCGAGGGCTGCTTGGTCGCATGTCTTGACGTCTGAAAGAAGTCGACGGTGTGTGCCTCTTGTCAGCTTTGGCCCCTGTGAAGGTTAGATGTTGTGTGGTACCCTGTGACAGCATGCAGATGTACCACCGCGCTAACAGTAAGGAGAAGCCGAGACAGTTTTTGGCCTTCCCGGCATGTGCACGAGGTGAGATCCAGTACTTTACCCTTGTCCAGCAGCAATCCTCCGCAAGCCACCAGCCGCTTCTCACTTGTCCCAGTGTTTGCAAATCGATTTCGTACTTGTCAACATGATCGTTCGAGGAGCCGAGCGATTGTCAAGGTCAGAAAGAAGAACAGAAAGATGAACGCGCACAAGAGCTTTCGAACTGGCTCGACAGGTCAGCGACAGAGGCTTGTCTGCTGCCGTCCGGAACCAAAGCAGCCTGTCTGGCAGTCCCCGTTATCTCGTCCCGTCGAGGATGCACCCCCTTGCCCAACGGCTTTGCGGGTGTGACGACTCTCACCACGATAAGGATTGTCCGGAGACCCAACCGGTATAGCCAAGCTTTCGGTGGATTGACGGTGAACCGGCCGGTATACTCTCGACTCTCGCCGGCGCTTCATCCTGCCCGAAAGCAAGGTCCACACCGTTCGGGTCTGACGACACATACCACGATCACTCGAAACGAGGGTCCCACCAATATCAAGAGAATACCCAATAATGCGTTGTCTGGCGATGCGCCATGAGTACCGGCGAGCTCCAGGTAAGGCAAGCAGTATGCTTAGCAGCATGGGCATGGAAAAAATAGCCTACGCTAGCAGCCTTTGCTAGATGATGCGTTGAACCACCAGTGTGCCACGCATGGCCCCAAAAAGGTGACCGCGCGATTGATGGGCAAGACCGAACGTTCTTTGCTCTCCTCAGAACACCTCGAGCAAGCTTCTGATGCGGTCTTGCTTTCGCTACGGACATGCCATCCACACGCGATCCTGCAACCAGTCACGAAAGCATTCCAGGTAAGGATAACTAATTTTGACGCGACTAGGAATCGCCTGATCTTTCGCTGCGATCATATACTGGCTGGAAAATCTCTCTCTGCGATGAAATCACAGCAGAGCCTCAAACATGAGAATCAGCAATCTATCGTGCTCGCTAGGCTACAGATTCTCAGGCAGCAAAGACGAGCAAAGTCTTCGACCAGGCTGTGCTTGTAGGGTAATCAGATATACCCAGCCACGCCGGCCGCGTCACACCAGGCAGTGGCAAAAGAGTATCAAGGCGGGCAAGACTTGCCAGCGGTAGCAAGCATAACAACATCTGGCCAAGGACATTTACGCAAGAGCAAACAGAACGCTGATGGATTATAACAGTGCAGACAAATCCTGACAAACAGCTGAAACAAGCCGTGCCTGATCAGCAGGAGACACTGCAGTCTGGTGTTGGCAGTCGACGGCTTACTTAAGCCTCAACTGCGCCCCCTCCAAGCAACAGAAAATAGCAGCACTCAGCACTCGAGGCGAATCCTGTCGTCAGCTCCAAGCATTGCGGAGCAGCGATTCACGAATCACGACTCACGACTCACGACTTACGATTGTCTGTGTGAGGCAGGACCTCGTGCTGCCGGCTGATAGCTCTTCTCTTCTCTCTTTTGTACTCCTCCATTCCCGCATCACCGTCTCACAGCCCAGCTTTCCAGCTCTTCTTGTCTCTTTGCATAATTCTACACCCTCGCTCACGACCGCGTTTCAGGCCAGACCACCTTTACAGCTGACAATTTGCAAGACTCCATTCTTCTTACTCTCACCAAGCATCTCAAACTCATCACGGCTCCGACGCAAACCCACTCACCATCACAATGTTCACCAAGACCATCCTCGCAGGCGCCCTCTTCCTCGCCTCCACCCTCGCACAGCAATCCGCCACGCCCGCCCAGTCTTCTTCAGTCGCCAGTGCAACTTCCGGCACGCGCGACTGGCAGGCAGATACACAAAATCTCGTCAACTACCTTGTGCCCTCCGCACCTTCCTCCCTCTCCCCTGCGCAGGCCTCCAATGTTGCCCACGACGCCTCCGTCTTCCTCAGCCAATATACACAGACAAACCCCATTGCCTCGTTGGAGCAAAACGCTATTGTCAACCAGGGAGTTGCGGTCGTCCTGGGGGGAACATCACCGTCGCCGGCACAACAGTCGTCAATTGAGGATCTCTTGAACCAGGCGGGCACCGCTGCGCTCGCGAATCCAAGCGGGTATGTGAATAGCGTGGAGGGGCTTGTTAGGCCTTTCGCATTCGCTGGTGCTGTGACAAGCTACGCCGATGGTCTCATGAACGGACTGAGGACCGTCATTGCGAGCGAGCTGAGCGTTGCAGTGCCCACACCAAGTTCGAGGAGCAGTACTGGTGGCGTGGCACTGCAGGCGGTGCCGACTGGTGCGGTCGGTGTTGCGGCCGCTGCCGCTTTCGGTGTTGCTGGCATGATTATGGCCTGAAGAGATGGAAACACGCAAGAGCAGATGGGCAGATCAATTTAACGACACGACACAGCATCATGATGGCGTTTGGGAGACTGCATATACCGTCCATGGTGGCACGAGATGCCCTCGGGAATCACGCAGCTAACACTGCATAAACGACATAGAGTAAGGGCATAAGATTCGTGTTTCTTCCAAATCAACCCTTTGAGCTTTTGAAAGCATACTGTTTCAACATACTATCCCAGCATTACTGCTGAATGACCTTCATAGTGCTCTTGTTTTGTGTGATTTGTGAACGTGATGGTCAGTCCTCCGACCAGCTCCACTTATCCAAACCCGAGATTGTCCGACCTAACATGAAACGGCACAACCTGGATTTCAAATAGCAGAAGTCGGTGCCTTACTCTTTATCCTCATTGCAACGTCAAGTGTGTACAACGTATGCGATCGTCCGAAGTCTTGTGGCCAAGTCACCTGGAATGTCTGTACAACGACCCCTGGCTTCAAGCACACGCCACCAAACCGATCACAACCGGCACGAACGGTGCCTACCGCAGGCAATTGTCATATTTGTGTATCTCTGACACGGGATGGCTGAGACAGCGTACGAAGGTCCAGCAATGTGACTGACCCTGCCAGGTTACAAAATGAGCCAAATGAGCTTACCAGGCATGGTATGTTGGCAGCCGGACCTAAAGCTCTCTCATCTATATCTCCCATCCATCGCCTTCTACGCTGCTGAACCTCAGGCACCACTAACACCAGCAGCTCGCCAAGTCCACCCCCGGCCCCGACAGGAGAATCTCGCCGACGCCCCTCGCCACTCATTACCATAATACCTTGGCATTAGCCTGTCCACTCGTTCATTCATTCATTCATTCACCTCACTCATTCCAACAATGTCGTTCCTTACCAAGACCATCGGCGTCGCCGCCCTGCTCTCCACCTTCGCCACCGCATCCCCCGTCCCCGCCCCACAGCTCTCCGGCGACTTCGGCACCGACCTCCAGAATTCCGGCGAGATCATCGTCGAGGGCCCCATCTACATTGAGAACCCCGTCATCATCGAAGGCGAGGACATCACCTACGAAGGTGGTGTTCCGGGCCCGCAATCCACCCTGTCCACCACAATCTCCCTGGCCGGTTTGACCATCTTGCCATCTTACTCCGCGACCTCGTTCCCGTACACCAGCTACGCGCTGGGAACAGGCAGCGCGGGCTCGACGATACCCTCGGGCACGGCTGTCGCCTCCGGAACGGCGCCTTCCGGGGCGGTGAGCGCGTATAATCCCGGTGGACCGATGAGTAGTCCCCTGTACCCGTTTACGAACTCGACCACGGGCGTCGCTCCGTCCGGGACTGCTCCTGGCACCGCTGTGGGTACTGGTGTCGGGACCGTAGGGACCATTGGGACCATTGGGACCATTGGAACCATTGGGACCGGTATCGGTACCGGTGTCGGCTTCACGCCGTACCCGACCGCGCCGTCCGGGTTCCCGACACCGTCGACGGTTTCCGGTGCGCCGACGGCGAAGCCGACGCAGACGTACGTTCCGACTTCGACGGAGCCGGGTTTGCCTCCGGTGGGGCAGAGTGCGCTGGTGGAGATTATTGCGTTTTTGACGCAGTGGTTGGAGGATTTGATCGCTGCGCTGAAGAGTGAGTGAGCGAGCTGATACAGGTTCGGAGTGGTGGGAGATGCTTGGATACGGTAGATGAGAGTCGTCCGGAGGCTTGGCTCGTGAGCTGTGTTATCTCTGCTTTTGATAGACGGCTAGATTTTTGATAGAGGTGTAATGCGATAATGGCCCCCTTTTGATCGACACGAACTGCTTCGCGCCCATCCCTGCTCAGCTGAAGTCAGCCAAGACAGAGCGAGGAATCGAGTGCACTGTGTACCAATGATCCCGACAAATGCCAGTGCGCACGCGAAGAAACATGTTCGGGCATGACGTTGTAAGCAGAGATGCCACCGTGTTTACTTTGTCACCAATACTAAACTTTGGAATCAGTATGCTGCAACAATTCGGTGAGGTCGTTAAGGTGCCCATAGTCGGCCATCGCCTTGCCGATACCGATTAGCTGACCCATAAGCGAACCGAAAATGGTTTCGAGTCAGATCTAACAGACTCTGCATCCTTTGTTCTTGCTGTCTGTCGATCGAGAAGCTTAAATGACTAACGCTGGCTCAGAAGGACATCGAGTTCTAACTTGACAGACTCAAAGATGTGCAGTACTCACAATGGCCACCAAGTTCATCCGATGAGTGGCGATATTTATGCGGAGCTCCTCGATAAGCTCCTTCTCGAGGGCCCACTGGAGCGTTCCCAACAGGCTTTTGATGCTACGCTCATCAAGTCGACGCCCTGCCTTCGTTTTCCGTGTCACAAACCTTTCAACCGTAGCACGACACGCCTCTATGCCCAAGAGCAGCAGACGTTTTCTCAACGTCAAGATTCTCCGCAAGAGGGAGTCTCTCGATGACCTCGAGGAGTCTTTGTAGAGCCTCTAACTCTGTCATCAGACTTCGATGCTGCTCTGCCGCCGGCGGCATCTCGGAGCGCGGACACGATGCCCTTCACGATGCCCGCCAGCGCGATAGCATCGCCGATGCCTACGCTGAACGACATTACAAGTCGTGGGCTCTAGCTAGTCTCCCCATCAAAGTATGGTTATTGCGAACATTGACCGACGGGCATCGCTCCAGCTGCGTCACTCGACGACTATGAGAACATGCCTGCCAAAAGAAAGCGATGCTGACGGCCTCGCTGCAGCATTAATGCATGGCCTGCGAGCTTGCAAGGCTGTGTGCGTGGTTGTCGTCTTCAGCCTGATCGAGTGCTGCCTCCTCTCGCGGAACGCGTCAGGCACATTGCCTCCCTCAATCAACAATAGTCAAAGGCTTTACCATCCAGCAAGATCGAGGAGAGCTACTTGTCTGACAAGCATACCATGCTCTATATGCTGACTTGTTGATCGGCGTGCCGGTATCCATATCTTGCAGGCATGCTACGCTTCTTGTCCGCAGAAGACTTCAGACGATACTTTGCCTTGCCAGCCTTGCTGGGAGCCTTGGAAAAGTCGGCAAGCTCGTAAACGTCATTAGCCATGAGGACAACGGCAAGTGATGAAACGAGGTACAATCGGTGGTTGACGTCTCTCTTCGTTCTACATACATGTTTCCACGATGAATGCACCCAACTGCCATTGCTGCAATTGTACGGCACCCACAGCGGCACAGGATGATTTCACTTCCGCGAGCCAGGGGAGCATATTTGGTATGCTCCTTACAATACACTTCTGCCTTCTTACTCAGCCGTCTGGCAGTCTGCTTTTCCGAGATGGTGCCGGCAACGCGTGGAGAATCAATCCAGTCTCATGCTTGACAGAAGCGCTGTTCATAGTCGTCTTCATGCTCAAGACCGCCATTCCCTCTACATGGCGGAACATCCGGTCCCGCTCCTGGCTCGAAAGCCATTCGGTCGGCTTCTCTGAGATGGCGGCAGCGTTGATGCTCCTTAGAGGCGCAACTACAGATGACGACCACGACAGGATACAAGGTCTGATGGCCGTATCCGAGCAACTTAACGAAGAAGATGGGTTGGTGGAGTCTGAAGATGACAAACACGACCGATTGGTAGACCGTTTCCACGGTCTACTTGGATGCGCTATCATTGCACATCGCCAGAGAAAGATCGACCTCGTGACGATTGCGTCAGCTGTGACTATTGCCATCAAGGCCTTGACACTTCAGAATGCTGTGGCTCTACAAACGTTTGTTATGGCATGGGTGTCTGGCTTCCTCGCGGTCCAGCTATTGCTGTTCCTTTTGCATCACCCACGACCCAGAGAGGTGAGGCTTGACCTGCTCATGACCCATTTGCGCGATGGCAAGAGGTGGTCTAGTATATTCGACGACAGGCGCTATGTCGTTTTCATGCACATCATATACTCTGTGTTCGTTGGTCTGGGCCTGAAAAATGTCGAGATCCTCACCGACAGCCATCAGCAGCAGGCGCTGGCCTTAACCATCCTGGCCGGCCTCATCAGCCTCGACCTCGTCAAAAGAGTCTGGAATTGGCGTTCGGGCAGCGACAGAGATAGCGTACTGGCCTGGGGCGCACACGACTCCATGTTTGTCGTGACCCTGGTTGCCACGAGCACCATTCAGTCCGTGCTGTCTGAGACAGGCCTTGGAGGCTGGCGGATGGTCGGCCTTCTGAGCGCTATATTTGGGTACACAATCGTTTTCTTGGAACGCCGGATTATGACCAAATATGCGGTGGTCGGCACTCCGATGGTTGCTAAGTTCATGGGCTCTCTGCTGTTATCCTGGACGCTCTGTGAGAACCTCGTGGCCATGTATCCCTTGGATGTGATGAAGCCATGCTGGACCGATTGGCTGGGATAGATGAGCTCCATGGCATCGGCGTTATGGCTAGCATTAAGCTATCGTTTCGGTATTCAAGAGTGACGATCTTCGTGTGGCAGTGTGTCAAACTCGGTTCTTGATGAGGAGTGCAAGGAGTGGCAGTCCTGACTGGGGCATAGGTGTTGCTGCTTAGCTAATCAATTGTGTTGACCCGCGGTGTCGCAACAACATTCCCTTCGCCCATACCCTGCCAGCATGCCATGAAACCAGTATTGATGTTTGCTCAAAATACACTCCAGCTCGGGTAGGAAGTTCCTGGTAGCCGAGTCAGTGTTGGACATGGACATCTATGTCTCGCACCGCAAGTGAGGCCTTCTATTGGGGCCATTGATGACTTGATGTTTCATGTGCGGCGATATCAAGCCGACCAGCTGGCCATCTTTCATGAATACGAGCCAGATCAAGGTCTGCTGGCCGCTTGACGGGCCCCAAAACATACAACGCAAGACATCGTTGGCCAGAGAATTTGGTTATCACCGTTTTGGTCTGCGTTCGGCGTGCACCCTGCATTATTCGCTGAAGATCTCCCTGCTGGCTGCATAGTTTCATCACATCAGCCCTAATCATTGCACCTACATACTTCGTATGTGGATGTTTCGCGAGAAATCCCTTCAACAACGAAAGAAATTTTTTGAAGGCGGATGCTATGGTACTGACAACGCGAGACCCGTCCGAAAGCTGACCACAAACTTGTCTTCCGAACAAAGCCGATGCCTTCGTCACAATGCGGATATCACAATCCTGTCAGCCCACAGTGAGCGCTTAACAGCTTCACGACCGACATCACATGTGATTAGAGCAAATAGTACCAAAGGTCAAGTATGGTCGCCTCCGCCGGTCTAGGGAGCTTCGTGTTGTGCCGCGACGGTGTCAGTACCGGCCTTTGGCTCCGTGGTCTCGGTCTAATAATCTAGCAACGAGCGATGTGCGGTCTAAGGAGTTTGATCGCTCTGTGTCGACCTACAGACGAAAGCAACATCTCATAGCCTCCGTCTCTCACTGCCTTTGCAGTCCAAATTTATCTCGGCGACTTGTGCAAGGCCAGACCGCATTTGATGGGCTTGACCCCGAACCGGACCTCCATCAACTAATCGTTTACGAGAAGTGGAGGCTTGTCTGGACTTTCCAAAATGATATTCCATGCGCTTCGTCACGAGCCAGCCTGGCTTCCAGCACGTCGCCAAGGTAACGCCTATATAAGTTGGCGACGAACACCCTCACTGAATGACACTGAAGTCCAAACGCATCACTTAGCAAAGCAAAGAAGTACACGCTCCCAAATTATCACATTCACTTTCCGCTGTCACTATCCCACTGGAGTCAATTGTTTCGATAGACTCGTCTAATTTTGTGTCATCTTAATAGTCTGGTTCATTCGCTCACGAAGATGAGAATCCGGCATTCTCTCCTTCTGACCGTGATTGCAGGAGTTGCAGCGCAGGCTCAGTCTTCCAGCAATCCTCCCGATTTCGACTTTCCATCCAACTCGGTTGATCAAGCCTCGCTTACCCAAATCGAACCCCCTGCGCAATCCTCCGCTCTTAGCACTCCTTCTCTGTCAGAATCCCTCAGTTCCATCGATCAAAGTTCAGTCATCACGTCAAATGTACTTTCTTCGCAAGTATCCACCGATAGCGCTGCTTCTCTGGATTTCTCATCCAGCTCCATTGTTGAAGGGCCAGTCGCCGCTCAAAATGCGCCAGTTGAACAAGAGACCGTGTCCGAAACGGCGTCAAGCATTGTAACGAGCGCCAGCGTCTCCGGGTCCAGTCTCGCCTCTGCCAGCGCAGGAGCTTCGCAAGTCCCAGTTCCATCGAGCACCGCGTTCACACAATCTTCGCGGGTCTCAGAAAGCACCTCCACCGGTGCCAGGCCATCTACTGTGACTGTTGTATCCCAGCTTGCCGTCTATGCCACTCTTAGCTCTGACTCTACCGTCTCTAGCGACAGCTTGGATCTTGTTTCGTCGAGCTCTTCTGGAACGGCTCATACCACTAACACTCAAAGTCAGTCCACATCTAGCAGCCTGCGCTTCAACGCCGGCACCGACCTTTCTGTACAGTTCGACCCCTCCGCCCGCCTCCCAGCAGCAACCGGCCTTTTAGCCTCCGCCGGCCCCGGATCAAGCGCGCACTGGGCCAACGCCTCAACCACAGTCTTCACCCAAGAAGTCGTCGCCGTGCTGACTACATTCTGTCCATCCCCAACAGTCTTCACGCAAGGCCCCCGGACCGCCGACGACCATGACGACCACCGTGCCCGCGCCGGGTGGGGGTGGGGGTGCTGGGGATTCGAATGCTCCTGCGGCGCCTGCTGGAAATTCGACGGCGGGTGGTCAGTTTGGTCCGGGAGCTACTGGATCTGCTCCTCCGGCGACTCGGGGCGGGAACGGGCAGCCTGCTACCGTCAATGGCCCTCAATCCTCGGCCGCTGGACCGGCCCGTCCGAGTGCACCGGGTGTCGCGACTGGAGCTGGGGCCAAGCTTGGGGTGACTGTAAGTAATCTGGCGGTGCTTGTGGTAAGCGCGTGCGGCATGGTTGGGCTCTTGTAGCTTCGTGACTGGGGATTGACTTGGTTTGATGAGATTGGGAAATACATCAATATTTGACTGCGATTCAACTCGAAGCTTAGCAAGCATGCCTAATTAGAAGCGGTGATACACAGAGAATGCTGAGAATGGGGGGTTTTCTCTTTCTTTTTCTTTTTAATACCTTGGACAGCAAAGTTTCGGAACGTGGTCCCATTTCTTGCTCTCACTTCGACAGGGATTTGTAGGCTGGCTGGTAGGCTCTCCCCGCGGCTAGATACGTCGCTAGCGAAAGGCGTGAGGTATGCAGCCTCACCATGCCCATAATACTCACCCAACCTTCGGGCACAGTCTTTTCGACACCGTCGAGAGACAAGCCCCTTCTTCTCTCGCTGTATCTCAATCCTGACCTTCTTTGATAAATGAGCAGACTCCGTATCAATCGACAGGGCCGGTTTCGACACATCTGCGAGGCTTGGTACAGCCCGGACAAGGCTGAGCACACTACAACGTCCTGCCAAAGTACACCTACTGACCGACGGGATGGCCAAACACAAGATCTACGATGCAGAGCTTGAGGAAGACACTGAAGACTTCACTTCATCGTGTCAGCTCGAGACACCACCCGAGGTCATAACAGGCACAATTTAATCGCGCCGGGCTGTCGGCTCTGATCAAGGGCTACCCTTGACCGACTCTAACTTGAGACATCGATCGAGCGAACCTATCCCGAGTCCTGCCAGTAACGTACATTCTTGGATTAAGGATGTCGGTGGACAGGAGGGGATGCCGCCACAAAAGAGAACAGCCCATGGCCGTGTACACCCTGCCATCCGTTCGGTCCCCGGTCCCCAATGATCCGGATCTTTGCAATGAATGCATGTCCCTCGACCTCAATTCAGTTTTCGGCGAAACGAACCCCGAATGGATGTACGACGGTCGCACTCTCGCAACAAGGACTATCAACGACACCGCAGGGCAGGCTGAGTGTCCACTTTGTCGGATGCTCCATCGAGTGCGGTACAGACCCGAACAAAGCATAAACGACAGTTACAGCATTGTAGCCACATCTTATCTCGCCACATCGTCAGAAGCCCATTATTTCAAACTCACTCTTGGTTCTGTTGTCGAGAGAATGGACAGTCTATGTCTTATAGTTATTCCGAGTCGATTGCAGCCAAGCCGCATCCATATGGAAGCCTACAGCGCGGTGTTCTCTGGACATGATTCTGGAGTGGGTTGGGTTTACCGCTTTGATGGTATCGAGTGCATAATTCCCGCTTCGGAGGTATTTGCTTTCAAAATCCTGACGTAACAAGTTTGCCCTGTCCAGCATTCGACGGCTCGACATTTGCTGATGGAAATGGCATATGACGTTCGAAGCGATGGCTGACAGGCATGCAGACTGATGATCAATTCCGCGGAGCGATTGTCCATCGTACGAAAATCGACTTCTCCCGAGTGCAGTCATGGCTGTCAAAGTATATCCCTCAAGTCGAAACCGTATCGAATCGACCCACGAGATCACAGCCAAGGTGCCCAGAAACCCTGCTTGACCATGAACGAGTGCGAATGAAGAACCTCAAGGTCTATGTCATCGACTGCGAGTCCTCAAGCATCGTTCCTTACATTGGCCTTCCGTTCGTTGCCCTCAGCTATGTCTGGGGGAAGTCGATTCATTCCGAAGCCTGGCGACCGCGTGCAGATCGCAAACTGCCTATAAATGCCCCTCTCACTGTAAGAGATGCGATGCAGGTCACCCTGGCCCTGAAGTTTCGGTTCCTATGGGTTGATCAGTACTGTATCGATCAGAGTAACGGCGTTCACAAAACCGAATCCATCCAAATCATGGATCTGATATACAGTTATTCGGCATTCACTATAATTGGGGCAGCAGGCAACGACGTCAACTATGGCTTACCTGGGGTTTCGAGCACGCCGAGGCAAAATGAAACGCCAGTGGTTTACATCCAAGGTATGGAGCTAGTTCCTTCGCTCAAACGGCCCGAGCTTCTCATCAGCTCGTCACAATGGGCATCACGTGGATGGACGTACCAAGAAGGGATGCTTTCGGCAAACAGGCTTGTCTTCACAGACGAGCAAATATACTGCGAATGTGACGGCGCTCGATCGAACAATGAGTACAGCGTCCATTTTGAGTCAATCCGGTGTCCTTCGGGAACTGCGTCAAGATACCGGTCTAAAGGCGTTCTCCGTAATGGCTATTTTCGCAGCGGGTGTGTATCGCGCCAGACTTTTGGCAATCGCACTCTCAAACTGAGCCGTCACTTAGATGCGTTCCTGAATCGGACTCTCTCGTTCGAGTCGGACACGCTGAATGCGATCGTTGGTCTTTTCAGAAGCCTAGGCTATCAATCATGTTGGGGATTACCTGTTCATGTCAATGTGGTAAAGCGAATGACGCAGGAACATCCTGATGAACAGCAATTTGGAGCGGCTCTGAAGGCAGACTTTGTACATCTTCTCACTTGGTCTCATGCTTCCGGTCATGCGCTTGAGCGCCGCCCCGGCTTCCCATCTTTCTCATGGACAGGCTAGCGTGGAAAACCGGAGATCAGAACAGCACACCATCGCGAATACGATCGTAAACCCGGCAGGCCCCTGCCGACCATTCACCTGACTTTGCACGGGCTCGATGTTCTGGACGTTGACGACGCTAGCCCCGCGGAACTGAGAGTATCTGGAGAAATAGTCAGTCTCAGGGTGAAAGCTTTGAGGGACGGTAGTTGGATCCCACACGAAAAGTCGATCGGCATGAACTACAATTCTGGACATGAACTTTTCCGCCTACAGCTTGCCCCGAGGGCGCTGCTACGCAACCGGATTGTTCATATCAAGTGCCTCAAAGTGATCGCTGACGAGCAAGAAGAAGAGTTTATAGACGATGGTGGTTCTGTATTCTCTGATACGTCATCTGTACAAGAACCGTCACTGAAGATGACCGTATCCAGGCACTCTTCTTCAAGACTGATAGTTATCCGGCGAAACCAGGACCACTTTGAACGGATTGGCCTTTTAAGAGTCCGTGGCAATTGTCATGACTGGGTTCAGTCCCTGCCAACTCGCGCCATGGATTTCACCCTGCGGTAGCGGTTCTCCAACCTCGAGCTATGGGGATTGAGGTCAAGTCATGATCGCTACAATAGCTTCTTGACCCAGAGACAATACTGATGTGATGCTCAGCTTATTCACGTCGCGTGTTGTGACAGCGAACAGATCTTTGTACCCCAGTAACAAATTTGGTCACAGCTCATGAGCCAATGGTCTCAACCCTCACAGGTACCTATAACTTGTCGTGACACTCCATATCGGCATCGAACACAGCGCATGCCGAATAGCACAAAATATTATCGAGTACGGACCATCGACTAAACACCGCAGCATAGAGGAGTCAAATGCCGTACCTTGATCTGGTGCTCATACTGATGTGATTGCGGCTTCCTCACTTCGCAACACGACCGCTTTCAGCGAGTCCTGTCTCGCAGGTCTCAGTCGGAACACGGCTCGAGGTGTTCAATGAACCGGCACCCAGCGACCGTGCCTCTCACTAAAAGAAGCTAGGAGATGCAGGTTTTTGACAGGACGAGCCCGCTGCCCGCAGCCTTTACAGCCGGTCGACAGGTCGAGACTCGCAAAGCGAAGCGATCGTGTCCCGGCTGCTTGTTTCGGTGACCTCGCCGGACAGTGCCCGTCAGCTCATGGACGTGGATCTAGAATCCCAGTCTCGCGAGGAACCGCAACAAGGCTGAGGAAGGAGGCTCTTCAAGTCATCCCAAGCTGTTGTCACCCGAGACTCGATGCCAACCTGGGAGGAAGAATGTGGCAGCCCGGCGGCAAAGCCGTGATCCACCCCAAATCGTGAATCTAATAAAACGGAGTGTGAATTATTCACACTGGCGAACGCGTAGCTGCAATTGGCCGCCGGGCAAATAGATTGGAGGAGAGGCAGGAAATTAGAGGGGAGGGCGCGCATGAGCAAAGCTTACGTACATACACTACTACACAGCTTGCGGCCCGGCCAGTCAGCTGCTTCGCCCGCCAAGCAATTTAGCGACCGTCGCCCCCCGGAGTTTCGAGAGTCGAGATGGCTGCTGGCCGCTCGCAGCACACCCTCAGATATTCTATTTGTAAAGGGGGGACTGTTCGCTCTCATTATTTGTCCGATCATAAACCGGCTGCAAGACCAGACCACAAGTGTCGAATCTCACGGTCTATGCAGCTGCATGCTTGCTGCCGGCGGCCGCTCAAAAGGCGTTCCAGACCCGTGCCTGCTGAGTGCTGACGCCCGGAAACGGCATGGTCAGCCGCTTCCCACTGCAGGGAAATGACCAACTCGACCAGAGCCTAGACAACGGCACGGCAGGGTGGTAGTCTGGTGGAGGGCCTTGACGGAACAGCCCAGACAGGGCCTGACCATCAGCACTGCTAGCCGTACTTGGTCTGACTCTGACTACGGAAGTGCCAGTCTAGCCAACAGGAAGCACCACCTCGCTCAGCCTTGGGCGTATATGATGGGAGGAGCTCCCTGCGCCTTCATCTGTAATCCTTTCCGCCTTGGCCTGCTGCTTGCTTGCTTGGATACAGGTGCTTGCTTTCCTTTGGCAGTCCTCCTGAAAGCAGAGCGTCAACGTACATATTCCCAGACGGCCCTCCATTGTCTATATCGGCCCCCAAGATCGTCAACCAGTATCTTCAACTAATACAACGATTCGTCCGACGCATCGTCACCATGTCTTCCTACACTATCAACGAGAAGCTCGACAAGGAGCCGCTCATCATCGTCACCGACGCAGATGTCGAGGGTGGCCGCCCGTGCAAATGCAGGTCGCGGAAGAGGCCAGCCATCCGCTCACTGGCCTGCTTCCTCCTGCTGGTCATCTTCAGCACAATGTTCTTGGCAATTGTCAACATGCCTTGGTGCAAGCGCATGGGTCCTCACAACAAATCCGTGCCAATCGAAGAGCGCCCAGACAGGATCTATTCGATACTTCATCACGGCCTGCCGGACGCACACGGCGTTCGTGGACCGACGGTCGTCCAGGTCGATACTTCGAAGCGTGACTGATTCAACAAGTCAATGCGCCAAGTCGCGCTATATATACGTCTCTGGTCACGAATAACGGAAAAATGTCAAGCCTAAATCGCGGGAAACGCTGGGGCTCATGACGGACGGTAGTCTCCGTCGACTCCCGTGTGCTCCCACTTCCCACCGGCAATGGTCATCATGCGGCAGATGTCCTACAAACGAGTTAGCCGAGCACGGACACAGCTGGCGCAACGCACGAGACTCACCTTCCTCCGCCGCTGATAATCGGTGTACAACGACAGCCAAATCTTTCGATTGCGACACCCGATATCTTTGTCACTGTCGACGTCAAAGTCGCACGCCGGCAACAACGTGTCTGGCATCCCTGCCGGCCAGTTCACCCACGGCTTGGGTATCGGTGATTCGTCAAAGAGGATTATGGCCGCCTCGCGCTTCACTCTCTCCGGTACCCACTCTTCCCACTCGTTGCCAAAGAAGTCATAGTGGTCTTCGCGTCGGAACTCGGCTGCATTCAGACCGTATATGCGATGGCTGAGGATCATGGCCGAATCGCCATATTGCTCTGTCAAAACCTGGCTGTCGAAGTAGTCGTTCTGCCACGTCAGCTGTTGCGACAACGCGAACAGGGATTCCGAATCCTCTTCCCTGGGATCGGAAACAATCACGTGCGCCGAGAGACGTTTTGTGCTTTGGCTTGCCAAGTAGCGCCGTGTCAGACCTAGTCTGGCTGGAGGACCGATGAAGAGGTCGTCGAGGTGTCGTTGAAGCGTAATGTGAGGGTCGAGGTGAATGACGCGGAGGTATTGAGTCTGAGCAAGGGCCAGGAATTTGGTGGCCGAGGGGTCCAACTCTCCCTGTTCATCAGGTAGCAAAAATCTATGCAATCCTGAGAAGATGTTAGCGGCCATTCTCAATAGACATCGTCCTCAGATCGTAGCCGTCTCCCATGCAGTTGTTTCTGCGCAGTCGTCGCGGCCAACGCTCGATATGACACCAATCTCAATGCCTTCCCTCTCCCACAATGCGGACTGTCTGCACTGACCTTTATGTTCCTCCGTCGGCCACACCGTCTGCTTGATCCCATGCACCTTGACCGCCTTGGTCTTGACCCTAAAAATCTTCCTCGCCCACTCCAACATCCGATCCACATGCTCCGGCATATGCTCCGCATGCGTCACCCAATCCTCCGGATAAAAAAGCACCCTCTCCGCCTTGCTCCCGTACTCCTCCAACTGCGCAAACACCATCAGCGCCGCGCACACGTGATGCTGATCCGTCGCATACGACGTATACGCATACTTCCGCCAGTCCACGTTCTTGTAGCGTAGCGAGGGCGCGTGCGTCGGGTGAAGCAGCTTCGGCTTGTATTCGCGGGGCGCGAAGAAGAGGAGCGCGGAGGCGGAGAGGAGCGCCAGGAGGACGAGGGTTCGCGGCGAGGGGAGGCGTTGGAAGGCGGAGATGCCGAAGGGGGCGGGTCTTCGGGGCAGGCGGTTTTGGTAGGGGGATGCCGGGGGGGTGTCTTCGTCGAAGCGGCTGTCGGAGTTGGGGAGGTCGGGGGCGATGCGGACGGTGCGGTAGGTTGCCATTGTGGCGTGGGACTGCGCAGCAGTCTCGTCTGACAGGGAGAGGGAAAGAGAGGGAGGGAAATGAGGAAAAAGGAAGGAGGCTGCGACGGTGAGAGAAGGGGAGTATGGATCGTGAGTGAGAGCATGAAATATAGATCGGAGTTAGCTTGGTCGAGTCCGGCTGAGGGAGTTACGCAATGCGTCGGCGGCACGGCCGCAGCTGAGGTTCATTGAGTTCGGCATTGAATTGACGGCTGTATGCATGAGCTGATCGAAGCCGTCTGCATGTCGATGGCTTTGGCGGCGCAAGCCATGGCTCCGTCGAAGTCAGACTGGTCTATAAAAGTCTGGGACTTTGGTGTTGCGAATATGTACGATGTAGTGGTGGGATGCACTTTTGCCGAGGTCCCGGTGCCGTTCTCAGCGCCTCCGCTAGCCGTGAGTGCTTCTTGATTATGAATCTTTACTCTACCTTTGTCTTACTTCTCATACGCCTGGACGTTACGTCGTAAGATCTAACAGAGCTTGAATTTATTTCAAATTGATTTGAATTCCTATTTTTTTCCTCAGTTCAGGCACAATGGCACCAGCAAAGAGCGGCGAGGCCGAAGCCCAGGTTGCGCTTCAGAACTTCCCCAGCATCTATTCTCTCGAGGGCAAAGTCGTCGTCGTGACCGGTGGCTCGAGAGGTCTCGGTCTCCACGCTGCGTCTGGGTAAGTCAAATCAAGGTTCCACAAGCCTAGCGTCTGCAAGAGCTCTAGCACAGCTGCTGACTCGCGTCTCACAGCTTCATGCAAGCCGGCGCATCCAAGATTTACATCACCTCCCGCAAAGGCAAAGCCTGCGAAGAGGCCTGCACTGCCCTGAATGTCCTCCCCAACAAGCGGCCCGGCGCCATTGCCATCCCCATTCCCGCAGACAGCAGCAAGCCGGAGCAGATCCAAGAGTTGGTCAACAAGGTCAAGGAGACGACCGATAAGGTGGACATTCTCTTCGCCAACGCTGGTGCAACCTGGGGCGCGGGCTTCGACAATCACCCCGACAGCGCATTCCAGAAGGTCATGGACCTGAACGTGCGAGCCGTGTTCAACACCATCAAGCTATTCGCTCCTTTGATGGAGAAGGCCGCGCAGCCTAACGACCCCAGCAGAGTGATCATTACGGCTTCCGTCGCTGGTATCGGTCTGGGAACCCTTGGCGAGCAGGGTACATACGGGTACAGTGCCTCCAAGGCGGCGGTTATTCACTTGGGCAAGAACCTGGCAGTTGAGCTTGCTCCTCGGGGTATTTTGGTCAACAGCATTGCACCGGGTTTCTTCCCTAGCAAGATGGCTAGTGGATTGATGGAGATGATTGGTGGTACCGAGGTCATTGCGGCGGAGAGCCCTGACGGAAAGGTTGGTGAGCCCGAGGACATTGCTGGCACTGTCGTCTTCTTGGCGAGCAGGGCTGCGAAGCACATTAATGGTGCTGTCATCACGATTGATGGTGGTGCCGTGCTCTCCCGCGCGAGGCTGTAAGGACAACTTTCACTGCATGAGTTGAGGAAGTCCTAGAGGGACGACAATGTATATAGTTGGGAATATTTGCTGCATGCTGAATGAATGCAATTATGACCTAGACACCGAGCGCACCTCCAGTCAAAGCTATGAAGATAAGACAGAGAGAAGACAGTGGCCAAGTTATGGAAGACAAAGTATCTGAATGACAGCCTGGGAAATAATGCGCTGCTTTGCAGCACATGCTGAATGTGGACTGTAAAGTATATGAGCATCAAGATCTGCATGCCAAAAGTTCAAGCCCAGGTGATCGACACCTTTTCACGACTCTGCCAATAAGACCCACACCAACATACATCCACCACACCTCGGATACTGCTCGTACCATATTTTTCTTCCCGATTGCCCCTTCCGGACGCCTACAGGACTGTTGTTTTTTATTGAGACCCTGAAAGCCGCCTTGCCAGTTTCGCAAGCGGAAGTTTCGAAGCATCTCAAACTTTTTCTTCAGGCGACTCTTCACTCCACTCCACCTTCTTCTCTACGGATGCTCCCAGCAGAATTCCTGTCAATTATGATCTAAAAGAACTCCGATTGGAAAGCTCATCACTTCGCCGCGTACAACCAGCGCCAAAGGAGAGAAGCTTCATCCTCACGTTCATAGATTCAAAAATGGCTATCCCTTCAAATGCTCCAGAATCTACACCCAACACAACAACCCTCTCATTCCCACCCGACCACTACGCCAAACTCGCCCCCCACTCATTCCTGACCTCAACCCTCACAGCCAACTCCGGCAATCCGACACGGCCCAACGGACGAACCCCAACTCAATCCCGCTCCCCCACGATAAACAGCAGCTCCCTAACCAACGCCAACGGCTCCGCCGTGATCCGCCTAGGCAGCACCTCTGTCGTCTGCGGCCTACGCGCCGAGCTCCTCCCCGTCACAAACCTCCACGGCGGGCTGCCCCGAGAACTCGAGGCCTGGGATGGCCCGGACGCGGACTCGTCGTCGCTGGAGGACGCGAGATCGGACGCAGACGTCATCGCGGAACTGAACCTGCTGGTCCCGAATCTGGAACCGAACACGGGCTGCAATCCGAGTTACATCCCCGGAAACGCGCCGGGCACGGAGGCGCAGAGCCTGACGCAGCGGGTGCTGACTTTGCTACGGATCGCGGACCTGGTGCCGTTGAGACAGCTGCTCGTGTGGGAGGAGAAGGCCATCCCGGAGGAGGAGGAGGAGGCGGCGGCGGCGGCGGCGGCGGCGGATGACGGGTCGCGAGCTACGGAGAATCCGAACGATCCGGAGAGGATGGTTGAGGATCAAGGGGGTCCGGAACCGAGGCCACGCTTCGAGATTCGCGCTATCTGGACGCTCTACATTGATATTTTGTACATCTCGCTCGACGGAAGCGCATTCTCGGCGGCTTGGCTCGCGCTACTGGCCGCTCTGCGAGATACGCGGATTCCGAAAGCGGTGTGGGATGATGACCGCGAGATGGTCGTCTGTGATCCGGAGAAGGCTCGGGCTGCGGAGCTGGAGTTGCGGGCTTTACCTGTCCCGTTGAGTGCGGCGGTCGTGCCGGGTCCGGAGAACGAGGCGAGGCAGGGGACTTGGGTGTTGCATGATGCGGATGATTTCGAGGAGAGCGTGGCGGAAGGGGAGGTCACGGTTGTGGTTGTGGGGAAGAAGGAAGGGAAGCCGAAAAAGGGGGCCAAGAAGATTGAGGTGAGGTTGTTGAGGATGGAGGCGGGCGGGGTTGTTCCTGGAGCGAGTGAGCTGAAGCAACTTGTTGCAGCGGCGGGCTCAAGGTTGGAAGAATGGAGTGAAGTACTGCGATGGGAGCGATAGATGGCGCGCAGCGTCCGAAATACTAATCTCAGACGGCATGCTGGTTTTCATGCGGTGATCGCGACCTCAAAAATCTAGAAAACAGCTGCCATTTTGCCTATCGTAGTCTCTGTACGTACGTCCACGCGAGGCTTGATATGCGCTGGGCGAATGCACTCAGGCTTATTCGAATAGTTCTTAAGCTTCCTAATCGATCCGGCCCGGCCTCTTGACACTTATGCTGCTCAAATCGGACTGCTTGCAAAGAGGTAGTTTCAAATCACTTTCATTGCTCACGTCCGGACCTGAACCGTTCAAGTCTCATTCAAGAATCTCGAACTGCAACAGTGCAGAAGTTTGAACTGTTCAAATTGGGTGTCATTTTGCCCCAGCCAGTGAACTCTCATAGCCCCAGCCTTAGGTAAACCGTTTCGCCTAACCTCAAAATACACGTTCAATCGTATGCAAACGCTCATGCAGCGGTGATAGCCCTCCTGATGCGCTGGCCGCGCTGTCTCGAGCTCAAGCGAGCCTCCTCGCGGTGAGCAACCTGCGGTGCCTTCTGCACAACCTCCTCACCCTCGGTCAAGATCATCTCAATGTGGCACGGGTTTGACATGTAGGGGTTGATCTAGACATGTGTTAGCTCGGAGGTTTCGTAGTCCTGGCGGAAATGTATGGACATACACGACCGTGAGCACGGTATGTGCGGCGGCGCTGCTTGGGAGCCTGGTTGACTTGGATGTGCTTGACGATCAGGTTGCCGGTGTCGAGTCCCTTGGTGTCTGCGTTGGCCTGGGCGTTCTTGAGGAGACCGAGCAGGAACTCAGCCGACTTGACGGGCCAGCGGGCGCGAGAGACACCCCACTGCTTGCCTAGAGAAGTTTGCGTCAGCATATCGTCGTAATACCATATCGCCAAATTCGCCTCAGTTCATCCAATGCCCGGTCCAGACGTGTCCACATCCTCCCACTACGCTCCGTCGATCCCAGCATTCGATCCCCCTCTTCCTGTCTGAAAGTCACTCACCCTGCGCAGCACGACCAGTTCCGCCGGCGTATCGCCTCATGGCAACAGCCTCCTTGTGCTCCATAACGTTGTTCAGGAAAGTCGTCGCACGGTCCAACTTCATGCCATTGATCATCTGAGCGGTCTCGCGAGTGTTCTTGAAAGAGACACGAAGGTAAGAGCCGCGCGAGCGAGCGCTCTTCGCGGGCTCGAGGTGGGTAGCTGCGTAGCGAACCTGTAAAAGAAATGCATCAGTAGATGTTCATCAAAGTGACGCTATCGTCATCCTGGCCAGGCGCCGAAAGCCAGACATGATCAGATAAACAATGATGGGTGCTTCGCAGAACTCACCATCTTGCCTGCGTCGTTAGTAGGGTTCGCTGGTGTCGAGTGTAGGGCGGAAAATCAACAGGCGCTTCAATCTTCAAACTCCGTTCCACAGCGACCGGCCAACTCTAGCCAGGATGCCAAGCCTCGGAATTTCGTGTGGTAGCTGCCCTAATCGTCGGCTGAAAGTGAGTCCGGCACCCGCCTGCGCGTCGGAGTTGACTTGGCCGATCTGCCCCCAGAGCTGGGTCTGCCCGAAAAAGCACGCTAAGGATTTTTGAGCAACGGCAGGGAAAAAGACTTGGGAGCCAAGCTTCGAACTTTTGAGAGCTGCTTTTCCCCTTCCCGTCGCAAACTCGCAACGCACGCAGGAACTGCGAGCTCCACTTTTTAGCAACTACTCGCAAGCTTCAAACTACACATACCTTGCGATGGCTTTCGGCGACAGAGGTGGACGCGGTGGTGGCCGTGGAGGCTTTGGAGGTGGTGGCCGTGGTGCGCCGCGAGGCGGTGGACGGGGTACGTTTGGAGCTTGCTAAATCTCACAAGGCGATCTCGAAGAGCTGCAACGAGCTAGTTTTGAGCTTGTCCAATCCGTGACTTTGTACGACGTTTCGACTGGCTGAACATTTGCCCGCGGAACCGTCCAAAGTTGCGATTGAGCTCTTCCACTCCGCTTTGCAGATTCTTCAGATTGCAGAGATAAGATTCTATTTGAAGCGGATACTAATTCACCCCAGGTGGATTCGGAGGCGGTGACCGTGGAGGACGTGGAGGCTTTGGTGGCCGAGGAGGAGGAGATCGAGGAGGCCGCGGAGGCTTTGGTGGTCGTGGTGCGCCACGAGGTGGAGGACGAGGAGCACCCCGAGGCGGACGCGGTGGCCGTGGAGCTCCCCGCGGAGGCGCAAAGCCCGGAGCCAGAGGCGGTGCCAAAGTCATCGTCGAGAAGCACAGACATCCCGGCGTCTTTGTCGCCCGCGGCAAGGAAGACATGCTGGTTACCAAGAACTTCTGCCCTGGCGAGTCCGTCTACGGCGAGAAGCGCATCGCCGTCGAATCGCCAGCCGAGACCAGAACCGAGGACGGCGAGACCGAGGCCGCAACCAAGACAGAGTATCGCGTGTGGAACCCTTTCAGATCCAAGTTGGCCGCCGGTATCCTGGGTGGTTTGGACGACATTTTCATGAAGCCCGGCAGCAAGGTGCTGTACCTGGGTGCCGCCAGCGGAACGTCTGTCTCGCATGTTGCAGACATTGTCGGCAAGGAGGGTACAGTCTACGCGGTCGAGTTCTCGCATCGATCAGGCCGTGACTTGATCAACATGGCCACACACAGAACAAACGTTATTCCCATCATCGAGGACGCCCGACACCCCAACCGCTACCGCATGCTTGTCGGCATGGTCGATGTCATCTTCGCCGACGTTGCCCAGCCCGACCAGGCCCGTATCATTGCCCTCAACTCCCACCTCTACCTCAAGACCGGCGGTCACATCCTCATATCTATCAAGGCCAACTGTATCGACAGCACAGCAGCCCCTGAAGCTGTCTTCGCCAACGAAGTACAGAAGTTGAGGGCCGAGAGATTCAAGCCGTTGGAGCAGTTGACTCTCGAGCCTTTCGAGAGAGATCACTGCGTCGTTGCCGCTCGCTACGTGCGCTCGACTGGCTGATTGGACGGAACTAGAGGGTGATTCGATGAATATGAGGCCAACGGCGTTTAGGAGTTTGAGCATCTGTGCTGGAAATGAGTTGTATGTGTAGTAAGGCCATGTCTGAGCCATATAAGTGCAGCATCGAAGAAGAACTGTGCATTGGCGGAGGCACATTTTCGCAGACAGTGCACCAAAGGCTTTTACCGATGTTTACATGTCCACGTATATGAGCACTTATCTAAAGTTTGAAACACCACGGAGTTTCCTCGTCCTGTCTTATACCGTCAACTCTTCAATGCCGCTCGATCGGACCGGGATGTGGCAGATGGTTGGTCTCAGATCGTCTTCGATGCGATTCAATTACTTCGCTTTCTATGGGCGGCTTCTAGAGCCGCCCTATATCTGAACACCAATATCTCAGATAAAGCCCCGAGCAATTCCAGCACGCGCTTTTGTATGAACCCCGATATCATAACCGCAAAAACGCCGCCAGCTCTACCGTAGAGTCGCGTGTATGCCCAGTCATTAAACCCTCGTAACAAACCTCTATTTACATGATAATGGCGGGAACTGTAATATGTTAGCGCTTGCGCCATTTTCGTAAGCATTGCAATTTGAACTCACCATCAACGTTGGCCTTGATGCTCTTGTGGGGCAGGACACTGCCACCATTGACGTAGACCTCGTCACCAACGGAAACGTCGTCACCCAGGACGGTCACGTTCTCCAGGCGTGCCCACTTGCCGACGCTGCTGTTCCAGCCAACAATGGCGCTCTTGACCCAGGCATGGTCCTTGACCTTGCTGTTCTTGAGCAGGACAGACCTCTGGATGCGAACACCGTCACCAATGACCACGTTCGGGCCGATAACGACATTGGGACCAATCTTGCAGTTCTTGCCAATCTTCGCTGTCGGGTCCACCAAGACGTTGCCGCCGAAAACAAAGGACTCGTTTGAAGGAGCCAGCTTCTTGCTGCCCTTCTTCGTGAGCGATGACAGGTACAGGCAAGTTCCCGAAAGGAAATCCTTGGGCTGACCGACATCCATCCAGTAGCCCTCGAGGTCGAATGTGTGCAGCTCGCCGTCCTTGCACATGGCGGGGAAGGTCTCCTGCTCGATCGAGGTGGGGCGGAGCTCAATGCGCTTCAAAATTGAGGGCTTGAAGATGTAGATACCGGCGTTGATACGGTTACCGACGAACTCAACGGGCTTCTCGACGAAGCGATCAATGCGGCTGGAGTGCCCGGGCTTGTGGACAACGACACCATACTTGCTAGGCTCCTCGACCTTGGTCACGATAATGGTACCCTCGTTGCCGTGCGACTTGTGGAACTTAATGAGCTGCTCGAAGGGGTAGTCGCAGATAACATCACTGTTAAGAACGAAGAAGGGTGAGTCGTCCTTGCCGAGAGTCTTCTCAGCAAGCTTCAAAGGACCGGCGGTGCCCAGCGGCTCGGTTTCGACGGAGAACTCAATCTTCACACCGTAGTCCTTTTCCACCTCCTTCATAGCATTGACCATAATTTCAGGTCGGTAGTTGACGGCCAAAACGATATCTGTGACACCGGCCGCGGCAAGGGCCTCGACCTGGTGCATGATCATAGGCTTGTTGCCGAACTCAACGAGGGGCTTGGGAAGCGTGAGGGTAAGGGGGCGGAGACGGGTGCCGAAGCCGCCGACGAGAATGAGAGCTGCGCATAGCTGTCAGTAGAGAGTCTTGCGGTAGACGGTCTGTCGGACTTACCCTTCATGGTGAGTTTTGTGTGGTGAGAAAGGAGCTACAGTGGGATGTTCTGCGCTCGAGAAGAAAGCACTCGAGGCGGTGAAAGGGGAGGGCCGCTCAGGGATGAGTGTGATGAGGGGCGCAACGCAGAAAAGAGAGTCAGGCTCAATTGACTGGCAACAGAGCGAGAGTGGGAGTGTTTTAGGAGAAGCAAGAAGAGGGACTTGTTATGTGAGGCTGTACAGCTGGATTGGAGAGGGTCAAAGATCAAAAAGCCAGCGGGTAGAAACGAGGGCAGCTGAACAAAAGTTATAGGTGTGTGGTGGCAGCGGCGGCGGAATCGACCAAGGGATGCGCCTCTCCAACTCTCAAACACTGTCGTCGCACTTTGCCGCAATTGGAAACAGGCCAATCAGTTAATTGTGTCTGCCGTGGCTGCTCTGCTGCCCGCGCTGACTGACTCTCTGCGACTATGGAACCCTGACTGCTATTTTCCTGTCAGGGTCGAGCGAACACGAGGCCGTCCACTGGGCATCGTCGCAGTTTCAGAGCTGGCCACCCCGTTGCTCCTAAGACCCTGGGTGCGTACGAAGATGGTCTTCGCCGCCATCGCGCCATGCCCTTCGTGAGGCTCTACTCGGACATGGATAATTTGCAGGTAGTTCGAACATCTCGAGGACATGATCCAATGCTACAGTACATCTTGCTCCTGTCTCGCGCAAATTACGACGCCAAATTGCGAATCTGGCGATGCTCACTCACGCAACGGAGCAGCTCCACTCCGGGCGCATCAAATTTCCATCGCCAACCAGTGGGCTGGCACAGCTGAAGCATCAGCCTTCCAGAATGCAAGCAACTCGTCTTTCCCTGCCGTTAGATAGCAACAACGTGTCCAAAGCACGGGCGGGCCTTCCGGCTGATCGGTTCACGCTCGCCAGCCTGTCACACCTGTCATACCAACGATGTAGCCCTGGGACACGGCCTATCGTAGGTATATATCGGATGTCACCGTGACTGTAGTTCTGCATCTTGTGGTGCACGAGCCTTTGTGGTGAGCCTGTACTTCTGTCTATGGTCACTGTCTTTCATGGAATCACATAGGTAGTCGTCGTAGAAACTGCAGGCAGGTCTCTCTGCAGCCCCTTTTTCTTTATTATACCCCTGAAGGTTTGCGAAATGGCCGGCTGCGTATTTCAGAAATTCGCCAGAGAGTTCTGTGTCGTTCCATAGCCACGAGATCATCGCAATTAGTGATTTCTATGATATTGTTTACACATGCCTTGGGTTTGTTCCACGATGGATCCCTCCAGCTTATGTGAATTTTTGTGAATACGCTCTACGCTTAACATCGTTGCTCGGAGAGGCCACCAGGCGTTCTCATGATCCCTCTACAACGCGCAGTTATTCGTGGACGCAGTTCACCTATCGTCTGTACACAAGTGCTTCATTTCTACCAGCCGTACTATACACCCCTCTGCAAAGTCGACAAATGAGAGCCGTGGGCTTCCTTGACCCTATTTTTTGAACATTTTCAATATGCATGGACAATTCCTCTCTACTCCTCGTCTTCGCTCTCATCTTCCTCTTCCTCATCCTCGTCGTCCTCGCTGACGATGGCGGCGTTCTTGGCACGCTCCTCCTCCTCGAGAGCAGCCCAGTCCTGATCTCTCAAAGCCTTGACACGGTCTGCTGTGTTGGTCGGGCGGCCAATCTCGTGCGCGATCTGGCCGCGACCGATGAGGGTCACGACAATGGACGCTCCGACGACAAAGGTCAGAACGAAGCGGTAAACACCGTACCATCGCGGGGCCTGACCGAAGCGAGCCGCACGCGAGTCGTTGTAGTATAGGTAGTTGAAGGCCAAGAACTGGCTGATCAGAGCGTATTCGATCGGCAGGAAAGTCGTTGGCCATGCAAGCGCTGGTGCGATGACACCCGGAGCGTAACGGGTGTAGCCGTATTCGCCGTTGTATTTGGCCCATTCAAGCCCCCAGTGAATGGCACCGAGGAACGATAGAATCTATCAACTTTGTCAGCGTCACAGCATAATACAGTCCGATTGTACTCACGCAAGCACCGTAGCCGACCTGGATCGGCTCAATGATATGCAGAAGCTGCTCAGCAGTCTGGCCAGTCATTCCGACGGCTGATCCGGTAGAGTGGTAGTGGTTGATGTTCCAGGCGAGGAAGACGGTCGAGAGAGAGGTTGCCAGGTAAGGCGTCACGCCGGCCATACCGATGAGCACAGCCTGCTTTGGGACTTCCTCGAGAGAAAAGGTCTCTTTGATAGTTTCCTGTCCGCTGATCAGCTGAGCCCTTCAATATCCAGGTTTCGTTCCCGTACCAAGTCGCTTCTGATACCGGCCATCATGTCGACATCCTTCTCGGGCTCCGCGGCGCCCACCTCTCCGAAGACCGGGTGTACCGATGAACTCGTAGACACATTCTCGGGGTCTGCCTTCAACGTTTGCTGTCCAAGCTTCTTCTCTTCCTCGAGGTT
This sequence comes from Cyanodermella asteris, assembly GCA_900618795.1. Taxonomy (NCBI): domain Eukaryota; kingdom Fungi; phylum Ascomycota; class Lecanoromycetes; order Ostropales; family Stictidaceae; genus Cyanodermella; species Cyanodermella asteris. The sequence continues at coordinate 1,085,220 of UYJD01000008.1, read as the reverse complement.
CGGCTTGGTGTTGATAGGTGTGGTGCCGGAAGCATATCTGACCAAGGCGGAGGCAGTGGGCTTGTGCATAGCCAGTGCCAGCGACGGAGCTGACCTGAAGCTCGTCACGCGTCCATTGGTCGCTATCCTGGTCGACAGGAATGCTCTGGACGTGTACTGAGTCTTCTGTGTGCTGGCGAGAGAGCGACCAACGGTGCGCGCAACTCCGCTTCGGAACATCATGGTGAAGTGTTGGAGGTACGAAGCGGCTGGTGAGATGGTCAATTGAGATGTCAGACGGTGGATGAAGCTGGACAAGCTCACCTGCAAGGGAATTGTGCGCCGGGAGGCCGCTGTTTCGAGGGGTGGAGTGGAGAGTGGAGATGTAGTTGCTTGGTGGTTTCAAAGCTTGTCGTTGGAGATGCCGAAAGTTGCTCGTGCTGCACCTCAGGTCTTGGCGGAGACATCCCTCCGACCTGACGTGTATTACCACACCAGCTTTGCTTTGCATTCGAGCTTGTGCTTGTGCAGATCCCGAGATTTAGTCCTTGTGCTGGGGTTTGTTTGCTGTACTTTCGTCAAGTCAAGGCAATGGAAATTTCGATGCCTCATGCTTGATATTTGTTCTTGTCCTTGTTCCATAAAATATTTACTCGTTACGAAATAGTCACACCGAATACGATAGTTATCGTGAACTTTAGCTACGTAAAAAAGATCAACGTGAGACAATGCACATGGCTGATCTCAGGACCCGTCTTCTATTTATGCTTGGTACCGTCAATGGAGCTACATACTTAGAACAACGATCAAGAGTGTCCGCAACTTGTGAGACCTCTGTCAGCCCACTGACTGCGATTACCGGTAGTTCACCGAGGTATCCCTGCATTTGCTCAGAAGCGATCGCACGTGTAGTATTACGGTCCACGCGGCCTCATGCAGGTTTAGGCGAAAATTCATGAAAGGTGAGCAGACTGTGTACCGGACAACACTTCGAAACATGGTCCCATGGATACTAAGAGCCGGAGGTTGTGCTTTCCACGGTGTTTGTTAAGATCTTGTTGTGCCAACGCAGCTCGCAACCGGAGATTCGAAGCATTGTGACACGGATGTTGCTTGAGTCGGCCTGCGACGTCCAATCCTGCCTCCATGTACGAGACCAAACTAGCTGAATAGTTCTTCACCTACGTTGACATGGACATGGCATGGTGTTTGTGTCACCCGAATGTCGCCTTGGCAATGACGCATGGGATTGACTTTCAGCTTTCCTGGCTGTGCAGCTCGCGGGGCCTCAAGGCAGGCGCATGTTTGGCTACCTACTCGAGCACTCGACACACACCAACGCCTCTTCCACCACGCGATCGTTTTCCTGTCCCTAGAAGTATCGACTTTGGCACGCAGTAATGAATACCTGATTCTTGTCTTTCATTCACACCCTTTGACGGCTCTCCTCACGGTAAGCCCGACTCGCCCCCTCGTGCTCCCCGAATATATTTCGTGCAACCCTGCAGTCGACCAGTTTGGCCCTAGGTATCGATTTTGTGACGGTTGGACATCGTAGAGACGATGAGATACGTTGAGACACGAATATCGCAATAGACTGAGAATCGCGCGTGGAAAGCCACAAGCTCAAGAGGCCCTGAGGCCTCACCGCCGCCGCCATGTTCGAGGGCATCGTCGCTACCCTGCTCAACAGGTTCCTTGGCATGTACGTGAAGAACTTCGATGCCAAGGATCTGAATGTTGGGATATGGAACAGCGAGGTGAAGCTGAGGAATTTAGAGCTACGAAGAGAAGCTCTCGATCAGCTACACCTTCCCGTGAACGTCGTGGAAGGTCACGTCGGCAACCTACGTCTCAACCTACCCCTCCGAAATCTCACAGGACAACCGGTCACCATACATATTGAAGATGTCTTTCTGCTGGCTGCACCGAAAGAGGAGGCTGAGTACGATGAGGAAGAGGAGAAGCGCAGGGCACACGCTGTCAAGATGGAGAAGCTGGAGAATGCGGAGCTCCTCCGAGAGAAGAACTCAGAAGGAATGAGTCAGGAGGAACAGAAGAAGAATCAGACTTTTATGGAGTCCATGGTGACGACGATAGTCGATAACCTGCAGATCACGATCAAGAACATACACATTCGTTACGAGGATTCGATATCGGCGCCCGGCCATCCGTTTGCGTTGGGAGTCTCGCTGAAAGAGTTGAGTGCAGTCAGCACAGATGAGAACTGGACTCCCAAGTTTCTCAAGGGCTCCGCGCCGACAACGCACAAACTTGCAAGCCTGGGTTCTTTGGCAGTGTATTGGAACACCGATGCGGAGTTGATAGGTACCGGCCGCGGAGGCCTTCACGGTGGAGCTAATGAGGACCTTTCACACGACGACTTGATTGAAGCTTTCCGAAAAGGTATCGAGGAAAGTAAGACTCACCAGTATATGCTCAAGCCGGTGAGTGGCCGAGCCGGAATTGAGCTGGACAAGACTGGTAAAATCGATAAGCCAAAAGTCAAGGCACGATTGCTATTCAACGAGCTTGGATTCGTGATCGACGATGATCAGTACCGCGATGCGCTCATGATGGTAGACCTTTTCCACTATTTCATCAGACACCAAGAATACAAGAAGCTCCAACCCAAGAAGTCGCCCAAGGAGGACCCTCGAGCTTGGATGAAATTTGCAGGTCAGGCAGTCCTTGATCGTATACACGAACGCAACCGTCAGTGGACCTGGGAATACATGAAGGAGCGCAAAGAGAGGCGGAACCGATACATCGATCTCTTCAAGAAGAAAAAGAAGGAGGAACAGTTGACCCAGGAGGAAAAGACTGAACTTCAAGAACTCGAGGAGGGCCTCAGTTACGAAGATCTTCGGTTCTGGCGATCACTCACAAGGAACCAGCTGCGCAAAGAGAATGTTGGTGTCAAAAAACCCTCCGAAACCGCGCAAGCGCAAACTTGGGGACAATGGATCTGGGGATCCGGAAAGAAACAAGACCAGCATTCTGAGGAAGAACAGGTTCAGATGACCGAGGAAGAACGCCAAAAGCTTATGGAGGTGATCGATTACGACGAAAAGAAAGCGATTGTGGAAAGTGTTGACGTTCCCCGTGAGACCGTCAAATTCCAGATCGAATCCTCTCTGCGCACTGGGAGCTTCACCCTCAAGCGCGACCCTCACGGTGCAAAGACAGAGGTCCTCAGTCTAATCTTCGACAATTTCCAAGCCAAGGCGCTGCAGAGGCCAGACTCAATGGAGGTAGACGTCAGTCTTGGTGGTTTACGTCTTTACGACGGTACCACGCCAGACAGTCTGTTTCCGCAGATTGTCAGAGTCAAAGATGCCGCTGCTGTCCCCAAGAACCAGCCCGAGAAAGAAACCGAGAATGATACTCAGGGTCTGGACGAAGAAGACGTTGATGATCTTGAGGACAAACTGTTTCATCTTGTGTTCGAGAAGAATCCTTTGGATGAGAGCGCGGACTCGCGCATCATGCTGAAGCTTCGTAGCTTCGAGATTATCTACAACCCACAGTTTGTGGTAGAGATTGCCAAATTCTTCAAACCTCCAGAACGACACATGGAGTCCATCGGTGCACTCATGGAGACCGCTGGTGCTACGGTCGAGGGTCTCCGGCAGCAGACCCGGGCTGGACTCGAGTTTGCACTTCAGGAACACAAGACAATTAACGCCAACTTTGATATCAGAGCACCGTTGATTATCGTTCCAGAGAGTGTGACAAAGAAGAGCACTCTATGCTTAATCCTCGACGCTGGTCACGCAAGTGTTAATAGCGAGCTGATTGATAAGAAGACTCTCCAAGACATTCGTTCGAAACAGAACGCACAGTATGACGAGGATGACTACAGGCGTCTGGAGAACCTCATGTATGACAAATTTGCGCTTAAGCTTGACTCCACCCAAGTCCTGATAGGCCCAGGCATTGAAGAGACCAGAAAGCAACTCGAAACACGTGACGAAAGCAAAAGCTACCATCTCGTCGATCGGATCAACATGGACTTCCTGCTTGAGCTATCTATCTTGCCGAAGGACACGGAGCTCACCAAAACCAGGGTCACAGGTAACCTTCCAGTCTTACAAGCTTCAATTTCGGATCGGAAGTACAAAAATCTCATGCGGCTCATCGAAATTGCCATTCCAAAGTTTGGAGACGATAATGATGCAAATGAGGCCGAGAAGCAGCAGGTGAAGGATCTCAGGAAGTCTAAAGCACTCACTGCCGGTAACGAGGTCGCGACTAGACCTCGCTCAAAGTCCTTCCAGAATCGTGCTGGCGACGAGGACCTGATCGTCGATGACGACCACGACCACAAAGTTGTACAGCAAACCGAAAAAAATGGCAAGAAGACCGAAGTCAACCTTCACCAACGGAACTTCGAGTTCAAATTCACCGTCGAGAAGCTGCAAGGGTCCCTCTACCGAGCTGATCCCAATGGCAAAAAGCCCGACCAATTGTTGGTTGAGCTCGTGGCAGAGCACTTTCATCTGGACTTCTATCTGCGGCCTTACGATATGGTGGCTGAAGTTGTCCTCAAGAGCCTTGCCGTCGAAGACTACGTCGAGGAAAATGCGACGCCCGAGTTCAAGAACATTATTTCTAGCCAGGAAGCAGATGGGGGCGAGAGCAAGGATCTTGTCACAGTTAAGTTCGTACGAGTACAGAAGGAGTCCCCAGAATTTAATACAACGTACGAGGGCATCGCAATGAACCTGGACGTTGCCGTCTCTACCATCAACTTGGTTGTTACCCGCAGGACACTCCTCACACTGCTGGACTTCATACTACTGACCTTCACAAACCAAGGGCAAGAAGAGGCCGTAGCCAATGATAGGGCTCTCGAAGCAAAGTCTACCAGCGAAGATTTGACCGATGTTCAAACAGCAGAGCCAGATAAGATACGGGTCAAAGCTGACCTCAACCGAATTGCTCTTATCCTCAATAATGATGGAATACGGCTTGCGACACTTAGTCTCAACACAGCGCATGTCGGCGTCTTCCTGGCCGGTGGCGCTATGCGTGTTGACGCCAGACTTGGTGAACTTTCTCTGCTGGATGATGTCAATCAAGGAGCGTCAGAGGAATCATCGCTTCGAAAGCTGGTTGCGATTGAGGGAGACGAGCTCGCAGATTTCAAATATGAAACTTTCGACCAGACTCAAGCATCTGACCTTGGCTACGACTCGAAAGTGTTTCTGCGATCCGGCTCGCTGAAGGTCAATTTTGTTGAAGAGCCCTTTCGCAAACTGATAGGCTTCCTCGTCAAATTCGGCCAGATGCAAGCGATCTTTAATGCTGCTCGCCAAGCAGCAGCCGATCGAGCTAATCAGATGCAACAACGTGCCGGAAAAATGCACTTTGACATTCTGGTGAACACTCCAATCATCGTGTTCCCGCGCACAATGACTGATGGCCGACGAAGAGATCTTGTCACTGCTTACCTCGGAGAGATCTATGCCAAGAACCAGTTCGACCTCGTCAAGAGCTCAAAGTCGGGAGCTGCTGCCAATATGATCGGCGCGGGCATTCGCAATATACGCCTGACATCTGCCATGCATTTCCCAGACGATAAAACGGAGGAGCTTGAGATGATTGACAAGGTAGACCTTGAGTTCAAAGTAAAGTATATCGAACACGAAGTTGGATTACAGCGACCCGATATTGAGATCGAAGGTGGCCTTTCCCCCATCAACCTTCGTATATCTCAGATGCAGACAAAATTCCTTCTTGAACTCTCGAGAAGCGTGCCGAGCGCCTTCTCGGCCGACTCCGATGAGGCTGAAGCTGAAGCTGTCAAAGAGCTTCCACGGTCGACTGTTGAGCCCGCGAAGAAAGTGTCGAACGTGGGCGAAGCAAAGAACGAGGTGCGGCTTCCCATTAGGAGTCAGGGTCCTGAGCTCCAACCGGACTCTGAAACGTGGACTAAGCTCGACTTGACCTTTAAAGCACCTACCGTCGGTCTTGAGCTATTCAGCTCAACAGGTCAGAAGCCCGTGGAAGAAATATCTGAAGCTAGCCTATCGCTCTTCTCCATCAATGACACCAGTGTCAAATTGAAGATGCTCAGCGACGGGGCCTTAGAGTCTGAACTATTGGTGCACTCCTTCAGTATTAAGGATAGCAGAACGACGGGTACCAACAAGTTCCGCAAGGTCATGTCGCTAATCAATGACGACGTCAAACAACAGCTCATGGCTAGCTTCACCATGTCTGGCGGCGAGGAACGACACCTCATCGCCATGGTAACACTAGATAGCCCGAAGATCATCTTTGCCATGGATTATGTCTTTGCATTGGTCAATTTCGCTTCCACAGCATTTGCGCAAGATCAGCCGACCGAGATTGCAGAGGCTTTGGAAGAGAGTGAGGACGACACTGAGACCGAAAGCGCACTCAGCGTTCCCTCAACCCCAGCACGTCAGAGCTTTGAGGACACAGACAAGGGTAGTTCGATGGTGATGTCTTTCCGAGTTAACATCGAGGATGCTCAAGTCATCTTGATTGCAAATCCCACCATTCCACACTCTGAGGCTATGGTATTGGGCACAAAACAGGTACTTGTGTCACAGCAGAACGCAACAACACTGCAGGTCACAAAGGTCGGTATGTCCCTGTGCCGCATGGACAAGTTCGATACAAGCCGCTTGCGCATTCTTGACGACTTTTCTGTCACAATGTCTATGGAGAATAGGTCTTCGGGCCCGAAAGCTGTATTGACCACCATGCATATCGACATCGAACCTCTAGTTCTTCGTCTCTCACTGCGAGATATCCTTCTCGCAACTCAGATCTTCAACAAGGCATCAGCAATGAGTGCGCCAGAGGCCGAGGAAATCGGCGAGCAGGAGCCACAGAAGATCGAGGGAAGGCCTGAAACTGTACGCAGTACTCGACCCCCAACTTCAAAGAAACCCAAGTCGACAGCGGCCAGCAAATCTCAGAGTGGAAAGCAGCTCCAGCGACGTCAAACCGCTACTATGAGGCGTGAGGAGATGACTGCCGAGATTCAGGGTATCCGTGTTATCCTGATCGGCGATCTGCACGAATTGCCTTTGATCGACTGGAGCGTCAAAAAATTCGATGTCGACATTCGAGACTGGTCAACTGCGCTCACGGGGGACACAAATCTCAATACCTACATCAACGTCTACAACTTCTCGAAATCGACTTGGGAGCCACTGATTGAGCCATGGCAACTCGGTTTCCACATGGCAAAAGAGCAACACCCTGATAGGCTTGCGGTGGAGTTGTTCTCCCACAAAAATATGGAGCTTACCATCACCTCTGCGACAATTGCTCTTGCCTCGAAATCTGCTCAATTCCTATCAACAGATGAGGACTTGCTGTCGAAGCCGCGTGCTTCCGATGCACCTTATCGTCTCCGGAACTATACTGGATTCGATTTGGATGTCTGGGCTGCGGCCCGCGAGGAAGACACAGGCTCAGCTGCTAAGCTTTCGGATGGGGAGGAGACACCGTGGAGGTTTGAAGACGCAACTACCATGCGCGAGAGCTTATCACCAGAGGGCAACGCAGGTATCGTCGGTGTCAGACTTCAAGGCAGCGGCTTTGACAGCATACAGAGGATCCATGTCAACCGGGAAGGCGAAACTCTTTACAATCTCAAGCCAAAGCAAGATCGTATCCAGCATCGCTTGCTGGTGGAAGTCAAGCTGGGCTCAGACAACGTCAAGTACATCACTTTCCGCTCGCCACTACTTGTGGAGAACAACACTCAGATTCCCATTGAGCTTGGGGTATTTAGTCCAGAAGAAGGCCACCTGCTGAAGATTGAAAAGATTCCTCCAGGTGAAGGTCGCCCGGCCCCAGTCGGCGCAGCCTTCAAGCATTCTCTCGTCGTGCGTCCTGACCAGGGATTTGGCTATGCGTGGTCCAATGAGAGGCTCTTCTGGAAGGACCTGCTCAAACGATCCACGAGGACAATCGCATGCCGCGGCGAGTCGAACGATTCTCCTCCATTTTACTTTCAGATGAACGCGAACTATAACCAGAACGACCCCATGACTAATGTCTACCCATTCATGCGCATCAAACTCTCTGCTCCCATCGAACTTCAGAACCTGCTTCCCTACGACTTCAAGTACCGTATCTACGACAAAAACACGAAGAAAGATTGGACGAACTTCCTAAGAAAGGGAGGCATCAGCCCCATCCACGTTGTCGAATTATCGCATCTCCTGCTCCTGAGCGTTGAGATGCAGGACACTGTTTTCAAGCAAAGCGAATTTGCCGTCATCAATTCTACGACTCGAGACGACTTCAAGCGGGAAACGACTCTGCCAACGAAGGATACCCACGACAGTCAATTGAACCTCAAGCTGCATTACTTCAATCTCCCGGACAGCGGCGGCGCATTCAAAGTCAGCGTGTACAGTCCATACCTCGTACTCAACAAGACGGGCCTAGATCTTGGCGTGCAGGCAAAGCAGAAGTACAGCTCAAGAACGTCTGGCGGGATTGGTATCCAGACAAGAACTGACGGCCCATCCGGACGAGCTATGCCCTACATGTTCTCGTACCCCAACGATGACCGCAAGAACAGAGCAATGCTCAAGATTGGAGATTCGGAATGGAGCCAGCCACAGTCTTTGGACGCCATTGGAAGCTCTTTCGAGATTCTCTTGCCTTCCAAGGACAAGCGTGCCGAGATGCATGCAGGTGTGCACGTTGGCGAGGGCGAGGGCAAGTACAATTTGACCAAGGTTGTCACCGTCGCACCTCGATTTATCATAAAAAATAGGATTGAGAGGTCCAAGGCAGGAGAAACAATTCAGGTCCGTGAGCCCGGTTCGTCTACCATACATGAGATCAAGCCTGGGGCCCTGCTGCCTCTTCGCTTCCTCCGCAAGACGGCCGAGACGCAAGTTTGTTTGTGCTTTCCAGGAGTCAACAACACATGGTCATCGCCATTCAACATCTCTACCGTCGGCACAATGCACGTCAAGCTCGCGAAGGCTGGCCAACGCCAGGATCTCATCCGCGCCGAAGTAATTCTGGAAGGTGCCACCTTGTTCATTCACCTGAGTATTGAGACGAAACATTGGCCATTCTCCATGCGCAACGAGAGCGAAACTTCTTTCATGTTCTGGCAGACGAACCCGAACGTCAATGAGGATGAAGAGGACCGCGGTTCGGGATGGCGGCCCATCAGGTATAGGCTTCCAAAGCGTTCTATCATGCCATACGCCTGGGACTTCCCAGCGGCACGAAACAAAGAGCTCGTCATCGTTGCGTTCGATAGCAAGACCGGGAAGGAACCTGTAAGCAAAGAGCGCAGGATCAAACTGGCCGAGATCGGCAACCTTGTTCCGTTGAAGACAAGCGAAGGGATTACCGTGGATCTCAACATTGTCGCAGAAGGACCAACACAGGAGTTGAAGCTCACCAAGTGGAAGCCCCAGAAGAGCTTGTACCGACAAAAGGCTGGCTCCAGTGTTTCAACCGGGTTTGAGGTCAAGGATCTTGAGTCTGATGTCACCTTCAAGGCTGAACTGAGGCTCCAAGGAATCGGCATTTCGCTCATCAACCAAAAGGTTCGCGAGCTGCTCTACTTGACGTTGCGGGGCATAGAGCTCAAGTGCCACGATTCGAAGCTATATCAAACCGTTCGGGCGACCATAAAATGGATCCAGATCGATAACCAGCTTTACGGTGGTATCTTCCCGATCCTCTTATACCCGAGCGTTGTACCGAAGACGGGCAAAGAAATGGAGGCACATCCAATCTTCCACGCGCAGGTCACTCGAGTCAAGGATGACACCTATGGTGTGTTGTATATCAAATATGCAACATTCCTGCTTCAACAGATGACAGTTGAACTCGACGAAGACTTCATCTTTGCTGTGCTCGAATTTACAAAGGTGCCGGGCGCAGCTTGGACAGAGGAGGTCGAAGGCAGACTGGCGGATGACGAGCTCGATGTTCCGGAGCCAACACGCGAACAAGCCGGACAAGATGTCTACTTCGAGACTCTTCATCTTCAGCCAATGCAGATCGACTTGTCTTTTGTCCGAACAGAGCGTATCAATGCGGAGGACACGGCTTCAAGCTCGAATCCTCTCATGTTTGCCGTCAATATCCTCACCATGTCTATCGGAAATGTGAACGACGCGCCGCTCAAATTCGGGTCCTTGCTACTGGAGAATGCAAGAATCTCAGTCGGTGCGCTCGTCAGTAATGTCAGGGATCACTACACCCAGGAAGTGTTGCGACAGATTCATGTGATTCTTGGTTCTGCAGATTTCCTCGGCAACCCCGTTGGGCTGTTCAACAATATCAGCTCTGGAGTTATGGACATCTTCTACGAGCCTTACCAGGGGCTGGTCATGACCGATAGGCCACAAGAGCTCGGTATTGGCATTGCCAAGGGAGCCTCTAGCTTTGTCAAGAAATCGGTCTTCGGATTTTCGGACAGTATGGCGAAGTTCACGGGAAGTATGGCAAAGGGATTCGCCGCAGCAACCCTGGACAAGGAATATCAGGACCAACGCAGGATGGCGAAAGCTCGCAATCGACCAAAGCATGCTCTGTATGGTGTGACATCTGGTGGCAATGCCTTTGCCTCAAGTCTGGCGAGTGGCATTGGAGGTCTGGCTCGCCATCCTCTGGAAGGTGCAGAGCAGGAAGGTATTGGTGGATTCGTCAAGGGTGTCGGCAAGGGCTTCCTCGGTCTGGCCACCAAGCCCGCCATTGGTGCGTTTGACCTTGCATCCAACCTGGCTGAAGGCGTCCGCAATACCACCACGGTCTTCGACCAAGAAGGTCTCGATCGTGTTCGCCTGACGCGATTCGTGGGTCTCGATGGGATCGTACGGCCTTACTCTCAACGTGAGGCGCTTGGTCAGTTCTGGCTCAAAACGGTCGACGACGGCAAGTTCTTCTCTGAAGACTACATTGCACATCTCGAACTGCCTGGCAAGGACATGCCGATCATGCTCACCTACAACAGAATCATGCTGGTCAAAAGCAAGAGGTTGAAGACGGAATGGGACATCAAGTTGACGGACATTCAGACGATCTCAAAGGAACGGACGGGCATGAGCGTGACGTTGAAGGGCGGCACGAATGGACCTTTCATTCCTGTTGCGGAGGAAGATGCAAGAAACTGGCTGTACAAGCAAATCGCAGTGGCGGTGAATGCTTTCAACGATCGATATAATGCGAAGGGTTAGCGACACGACAGAAGACGCTGGTCACGTTGAAAAATATAGTGTTGCCTAGAATAAGCTCTAGCGTTACGTATCAATAATGCTTCATTACTTGATAACGATGTCCAACATTTCTCAGCAAATGCTATGGATGGGTAAAATATGCTTGTATACGTTATGCGGAAAAGCCGCTTCAATTGTCAATGCGATCGTGATCATGACGTCCGGTCTCTCAGACCAGGAATCGGAAACCTTTCTTCGCCGCCTCCCCGGGGACCGCCTCTCCAGAGTTGATTGCGCCCTCGACATGCTCTCCACGATCCAATCTCTTATTCAGCCTCGAGAGAATGATTCTCAAAGTCAAGGCAGACAGGATGGCAATCACGACCGTGACACAGTTGACAATCATCGCCACCATGTACCTCGGCGCAGCAGTGTCCGGGTACATGTACGAAGCGTAGATGCTCGAGCAATTGCTGACGGCGTTGATGAAAGCCAGGGCCGCCGCACGCTTCGCCGGCGGGCGCGGGATGCTGTTGCTGATCCACGCCAGCGCGACCACGTACCCCGTGTAGATGCCCGGGACCATGAGCATCATGGCCACGTAGCGGGGCGCGGTGGCGGTGGTCGAGACGGCGAGGACGAAAGCCACGGCGCCGACGACGAGCGGCAGGGACACGTGCAGGAAGCGTTCGCCGGTGCGGTCGGCGTGCCAGGCGTTTGCGAAGGCGGTGAAGACGCACAGGACGTACGGCGGCGCCGTCAGGAGGAGGGATTGGGTGGAGCCGTAGCCGAGGGTGGCGACGACGGAGGGGAAGAAGTTGGTCACGGAGGCGGAGGAGACGATGCAGAAGACCATGATCATCAGAACCCAGGTCTTGACGTCGGCAAAGGCCAGCTTGATGCCGTGGAAGAAGGTCTGCTGTTCCGACGAGACCCAGTCGTCTTGCCCGATGTCCTCTTCCAGCCGCCAGACGGCCATTTGGCGTTCTTGCTCCGAGAGCCAGCCGGTCGTGCGCGGGAAGTTGGGCAGGATGAAGAATGCGCAGATGGCGATGAAGATTGTGAGCGCGCCCTCGATGATGAAGAGCCAGCGCCAAGCCGCGATGCCGCGGGCGCCGTCCAGGCCGTGGAGGATGCCGGCCGCGATCAGGCCCGAGAAGGCGCCGGAGAGGAGGCTGCCGGAGTAGAGGATGGCGGTGCGGAGACCGAGTTCCTTTCTCGTGTACCACGCCGACAGGAAGTAGAGGCAGCCTGGGAAGTATGCGGCCTCGATAAAGCCGAGGAAGAAACGGATCGCGACCAAGCCGGCAAAGTTCTGTGCTGCTGCGGTGGCTGCTGAGATGATTCCCCAAACGATCATCACCGATGGGAGGTATATGGCCGGCTTTCCCAGCTTGTTGAGGAAGAGGTTGCTCGGGATTTGCATGAGCAGATAGCCCACAAACAGGATGCTGACACATGTTTGATATTCCTGGCCCTGAAGATTGAGATCCCTTTGCAGACCCTGCAATTTGGCAGATGCGATGTTGTTTCGATCCAGGTAGTTCAAGATGTACTGTCTGAATATCAGCCACCAACCCAAACTTCGCCGAAACGCCATTTCCAACGCACCATCAGCACGACCATGGGAAGCAGCCGAAAGTCGATCTTTCGAACCAGCTTCCGCTCCAACTCCTGCCTCTCCTCCGAAGTCAAGTCGCGAATCAGCTCCGGAGCTTCGCGCTTTCGCCTGGCAGTCCTAGCCGTCGTCGTAGCTTCTAGCGCACTACCCACGGGAGAGACACCCTCCTCCTCGTAGTGAGCGCCCTTCATGGCCTTGATATCGCCATCCTGAGAATGCATGATCGCGACGTAAAATGAGCAAAGAACGGTACTACTTGGGGAGTGCGCCGGGCAGAAAGAGAAATGCGACAGCGAAGCGGGTTTTATGAGGCAACAGAAGGACCGCTCAAAGGCTCAAAACACGGCGTGAAAGCCGAGGAGAGGATCCATGTCTTGTGGATCTTCAACATGTCATGATAAGACGATCCCGTCAGCGACTGGGAGAAGTTTGGGGATTCGTCTAGCGACAAAGTTTCCCATCAAAACAGCTTGGGGAGGGCAAAACCAGCCAGTCAGGTGCAGCTGGCGGCTCGCTCGTTCGCTACTCGAGTCGCACGGCAGCAGAAAGTCGGATTGCGGGGAAGCGCCATTGACGGTGCCATTGTTGTGGAGTTCAGTTGAGTGCGAGGAGTCGTCTAGTCGTCTTTGCCCCAGTAAATCCTCCGCAACTCCTCCTTGGTAGGCGGATCGTTGCCTTTTTGCTTCGAATCGGGGCTGGCGTGGGATGGCGGCTCCACCCCGATGGCTCCGCTTCGGTCGGAATCCAGCTGCATGGACGGACGTCTTCCGGCGATGCTGATGGAACGCACGGCTCGGAGGCACCGCTGATTGTTACTGCGCGCGTTCGAAGCTTTGTTCTGGAAGGTCTCGACGGCTGCAGTGGGTCAGATCGGGTGAAAGACTTCCCACAGCCGTCACGGAGGCTGACATTTGAACGAAACGCTTGAGCAAGCAAAAACAACTTCCGCTATCAGACTGCGCACTTTGGCGTTGGTCCTGGCCGTCTAAGGCCTTAGACATCGCTGTCGCCTTATGATAAGCCATCCGCAGTTTCACGAACCATGCCAGTGAACCAGAACTCGCCAAATCCCGAGCCCGAACCCGCCACTGCGCGAAATCCAATGCTTTCGTAGAAAACTCTTGAACTACCCACAGACACAGTGAGCACGGACAAGGGCCCTTCGGGTTGTTCGTCTCCTCTTGGATTAGGATGCAAACCTGCCTCAAGCTCCTTCAATGGTCCCTCGCGCCACAGCAACGTTGCCAATCCCTTGCGCTGGCTGCGTGGACGGACATACATCTTGTCAAGATATATCCAGGCGTCTTTGTCGCTGACGAAGCGCTCTGTTATTCGACGGTGCAGCGCGTATGCACCTTGTGCCCACGCGTCCGCTTCCGGGCTGAGGACATCCGAATCCTTGTCGTTGTCCTCCAAGAGTATTTCTTCATCGCAAGTGCGCAAACTGTAGTATGTATCAGACCGGTTCACTTGTCCAGGGGAAGAGCTTTATAGCGATTAGTGTCCGTGACGGACCATTTCTGTTTCTGACGATCAGCGTCGTCGTGCTGTTTGGTGCTCCATAGCACGAATCCCTCGACCTCGCCTGTGTGCGCGCCGATGGCCTTCAAGAAGCGAGTTTGCGTGCTATGTCGAACTGACCACTTATACTGCAGGGCGTGTCTGAAGAATGACTCTTGCTGCAAGGCAGAGGCAGTGGCTCGAAAGTAGCATGTGTTGAACGGCTGCGGAAGCATGGCGGCAGCCTCAACACTGGCCAACGCGGCCATCTCAGTGCCAGATATGATCGGCTGCAGGGTGAAAGCTGGCTCTTCCATTATGTCTGAGAGTAGTAAGAACGCGACAGGATTCTGAAAGTGCTTCGTCGTCTCATCTCCCACGGATACCTTTTGACGCGGACGGGCCGGCAAGATCAGGCCATCGCTCGACTGAGACAACAGAAACGCTTTACATACGCCAAGAAATTACAATATCCAGAACACTGATCATAATGAATGCAGTCACGTCGATTGAAGTCGTCTCGAAGTCTCTCTACACTTTTGGCCTGTTTGCGGTTGCAGCTTCCCTGATTTACGTCATGGTGTTTGCTCTGGCGTTTCGCTGGCTGACGCGAGTGGGGGCATTGAGATTGTAAGATGCACTCTTCCTTGTCGACGCTCGAGTTCACCAGAATTGGCGTCTTCGTGTTTGTGTCGTGCAGCAGCAGCTGACTTGGCGTGTGGAGCTGTTCGCTACCTAGCCCAGTGGACACGGCTACAGCTTTATCAGCTCACTCTTCAGACAAGGAGTAGGTGCATCCTTTTCAACACTGCGACTGCACAGCTCGCGATGCCACCAGCAGGAGGACCATGCTCATGAGCTGCCTCAACCTTGCGGCTACCAAGAACATGACACCTTTGGAGGACCCAGAGTCCAAGGAGCCGCAGGCACCTGCTTCAGCTGCAGGAGCCCAGATTTCTCATCTGTGTTCACGGCAACACGGCCTGGCAGTTCACGTTTCATGCAGGGTTCCGGTCATTCCGAGGCATGGCACAAAGGATCCGAAACGCGGCTCATTCGGTCTACGATGATCCTTCCAGGACCAGCACGTCGAGCCCGAGCAATCGGTTGCCCTAGGTAGACTAGCCGTCAAGACGAAGAAAGCAAGAAAGTGCCGGTGGTCGTGTCACGCGAAGTACCAACTGGGTTAGGTGGTTCGGGCCGGGATCTGGTGCGTTTGATCTCACGGCCAATGCTGGTCAGTTTGGGATCGACGTTGCTCCGAACTGCGAGAGCATCGGTTGGTGCGATTCATTCCCTCTGCAAGCCATGTAAACTCAAGTGAAGCGCAACAGATGGGCTGGCAAATTCGCCCTACTTTCTTCAGGGAATACGTGCCGATCATTTCAACTCATTATGCTGGCGATAACCTCGTAAACCTCATACATGTATTGAAAGCTGACAGATGCATGCAACCGGCGCTCTCCAAACACGATTTGAAATGTGTGGTATTGTCAGGTGCCGTAGAGAAACAGATTTTGTGAGCACGAATGGCATCAACGTGCTCAGATACATTTCGTGTTGCGCACTCGCTACTATTCAGCCTGTTGTGCAAGATGGAATCTCGTCTCGCAATGACTCCATCGGCATCGACAAGGGGAAAAAGTGGGTGTGCCAGGCATACGGAGCCCTGGGAGCGGGTCCACGACGACATCTTGATAGCGTATTTGCATCAGTCATGGAGCGTGGATGTTATCCACTTGTTGCGCTTCACCATAAGCAAGGTACATATTCCAGAATTGCAGGCAAGTAACTCATCGATCAGGACTTAGTAAGGCCCTTAGGACGACTGGCCTATGGCTCAGTTGCCCGAAGGTGCAGTTGGCATCCTGATTGATACCTTTTTTTCTTCGGTCGTCCTCCTCACAAGGCAGCGGGTTCAGTTCGGGCTGCGCGTATTCTTTTGCTTCCTTTTCGTCATTGGCACCCTACAAAGCGTCTGCGGGTGGGTGCTTGCACTTTTGAGCGTGAATGAGCCTCCACCACATGAAGTCTTGGCATCAGAACAAAGGCAATCTAATTTTTGGCGACCAACTCGTTCCGCGTCGCGTTTCGGTTGCCCTGAACGGCCAACAGAAGCAGTGTATTTGACGGGTCACCCCGGCCGCGAGAGAGTCGATTGTCTCTTGGTCCTGCTTGAGGAACAAGTGATGCTCGCGTTCAAACCTGGCGTTACTTTCGATGATAGCGTGAAGGGTTGTGCCTTAACATTCACCTTGAAAGAGCTGCAACACGAACACCCATACCTTTCATGCAGACATGAAAATCATGGCAGAGTAGCGGGCCGCGCACAGGAAGCCGCTGAGTGCGAGTGGCCGTCCAGGTGGGACCAAGAATGGGCTCAATCTCGACGTTGTCAGCCTTGTTGACGTCGATGGACCATGCGCAGACCAAGTGGCAGCAAATTGAGGCTTCCCTCGAGGCGTTTCGACTTGTCACCAGCCCTGAACCGTTGTCTTGAACGTGATGGGCAAAACAGCCACGCCGAAGACTCACACAAACCCGACCACATTCACCATGGGTGCTGCTATCTAGAAGTTAGCCTCGCTCCGGCACCATACAGCCACATCCCGAGCATACCTTGCCCTCCCACGTCCAGAAAGTTCCCCGATCGGCCAAGGTCCTGCTCGCAAGCACTCTGAGCATCATAGACACACTCGTCCTCGGTGTAATGATCCCCTCAACCTCCCAGTCGGTCTCGATATTGCCCATATCGGTCGAGACCTCGCCAGGGTGCATGGCAAGCACACATGTCGTGCTCTGCTTCCTCTCCAGCTCAGTCGCCATGTGTCGTAGAGACTGATTCAGCGCAGCTTTCGAGGCCGCATACGCCGCGAATCCATCCTCGTGGGCCAGGAACTGCTGCGTGGATCCCGAGTCGCTGGACATGAACACGAGCATCCCGATCTTGATGTGCGACTGCAGCAGCTTCTGGGCCGTGATGATCGGCCCGATGCAGTTGGTCTTCATGTGTCGTTCGAACGTTTCGAACGATGCCTCCGTGGCCCGGCTTGGATACTCGAGTATTCCGGGATTGATGATGGCGTAGTCGATGCGTTCGAGAAGGCGGAGGGAACAGAGCTCTGCGACGAAACGGATGATGTTGGCTTCGTCGCTGACATCGCACAGGAGAAGCTGACAGGCACCGGCAGAGTTACCGGCCATTTGCCAGAGCTCGGCTGCTTTGGGAGGGTCGCGGACTGTCGCAATCACGAGGTCGCCTCTTTCGAGCAGTTGGCGCACGAATTCGAGGCCCAGGCCACGACTGGCGCCGACGATGAGCCAGGTAGGCATTGTCGAGGTTGGAGTGATGAGCCGTAATCAGATCTGGTACACTGTCGACGTTAGAGACAATCGAGTCGCGGAGAACGGGATCCAAGACGGGGAACGACTAGTGATCGGTACAAGGTGGTTTACAGCGCTTTATAGCCTCTGATCGCGGAGAATTCAAGTCACGCAGCGCAAAGCCAGCAATGCTCATGAACGACTTCGTATTATGCACGAGTATGAATTCGCCTTGTAGATGTTCTCTCGTCCAGGAAGGAGGGATCCCTGATGGAGGTCTTGTAGCGAGCGTGGACACTATGAATGTGGTTTTGGTTGGCGAACTGATTGCATCGAAAAAGGGTAGACGATGTCAAGAACAGCCGAATTTGGCGGATCGTGTCCGAACGCACCGCGCGCGCATGAAATCGCATCGTCGTAAGTCCAGGCTCGTGACACCTAATGATTGGCCCAGTTGGTAGCCTCGCGCTGCAATACATGTTCGCATGCAGACAAATACCTAGTACCTTATCAGATTTGCATACAGACATTGATGAGACTATTCCAAAGTGTGGCGACACGTCCCATATCCAAGGACGTTCTTGTTGCATGAGCTGTGGTCAGTCGACAGAGAATCGCCGCCCTCGCCAGTAAGAGTGATGATAACCATGCTCAAGCAGTGCTCCCAAAAATCATTTTTACACATGATCTGCTAGATCCTTCATGTACAGGGCAAGTCAGTGTTTCGACGAGATACCAGCTAGCAAGGGGGAAAGGAGGCTAGCACGGCAGCCAGGTGTGTTTCATGCACCTCGGCAATCCTGAAAAAAACAATGCACAGTTCCAGAAGTCACTCGGCTCAGCGGCTTCTAGCTATCGTTAGGTGTTCTAGGTGGCTATCGTACGTGGGTGTGTGCTAGGACTCTATGACAGCACGACTTTCAAGACGAGCAAATCAAGCAAACAGGATTCCACGGCCGCGAACAACCGATACGAGGTACTTTGCTGCGTATCTCACGAAACGACAGGGGCCCTCGAGCTAAAGCCGGTTCATGAGATATAGATTGTGGCTGAGATCAAGCAATGCGGAACAGTCTCATAGGCCATGAACACTGCCGACAACGTGAAACGACTGATAACAGAACAGAAGCGACACATGTTTGCACACACGCAAAACCGAGACACATCTACCTCGACTCCCTCGTACATTGTCGACGGCAGAACAAACAAGGCGGATTCCAGCCGACGAGAATAAACCGGGCGGGCGTGCTTATTCCGTCGTCAGCCATTCGACTGCTTGCCATTGGTCGAAATCTTGCAGCTGCTGGGCCGGCGCCGCCGATACGTAACGATGCGCAGACAATAATTTCTTGCTTCCGCTGCCTTTGCTTCCTTTCTCCTGTCGCACTCGCTCTCGCTCCATCTACAGCTTCAATAGACCTCTCATCGCATACCATACTCCTTTCACCACCTTCCTAGCACCTCTCACCTTCACAATGGGCAAGGACAGCTTCTCCGACGGTACGTCCTAGCTGCTCTGAAGCTCTCCGGCCAGCCGACGCTCTCCCCTGTTGCCACCGCGAGCCTGCACAGCTGCCTTCTACTACGACAACGCACGAAGCGACATGTACAGCTTCGCACTCGATCTCTGAGTGCCGCGTTGGCGAATACAGTCCATTGGCGGGTGGCAACACGGGTTGGGCGCAGCTGCGCGAGTCGCCACACATGATCTAGGACAGGAACTGACTATTTTCAAGGTGACTCCAAGAAGGGCGCCAACCTCTTCAAGACGCGTTGCGCTCAATGCCACACCCTCGAGCAGGGTGGTGCCAACAAGATCGGCCCCAACTTGCACGGTCTGTTCGGTCGTAAGACTGGTCAGGTCGAGGGCTTCTCCTACACCGACGCCAACAAGCAGAAGGGCATCACATGGAAGGAGGACACTCTCGTGAGTCTACAGCGGCACATTATCCTTCGTCACTGACGTTTGTGAAGTTTGAGTACCTCGAGAACCCCAAGAAGTACATTCCTGGCACCAAGATGGCCTTCGGTGGTTTGAAGAAGGGCAAGGACAGGAACGACCTGATCACGTACGTCGCAGTGGTCTCTTCGCTCCGCTGCAGTCAACTTACACAATCACAGCTACCTCCGCGAGGAGACCAAGTAGACAACCACTCCGACGACAGGGTTGTCTTCACTCCACTCCAAAATTACGACACCTTTCTCTCCGGCCACGATAGACACGGCCAGTCACCCTTGTTGTACAATACGTGTTTAAAAGATCATGATAGAGGGCGCTTTGCATTGGACAGCGGGCTTACAATAGAGAGACTCGGGGCGTTGCATGGCGATCAGTTCCAGAGTTCTGTAAGTCAGGTGGTATACATTTGCAAAGGCAAACACAGTCATCGTAATTTTGCAGCACCTTCTTTCCATACCTTTATTTGTATTTGCGCACTATCAATCCGTGACGAGACTGCACTGATCGAGCTTCGCTCACGTGTGCGACATGTGGCCGCTTCACCAAAACCGCTGTTTCCGACCGCCGCAAGGGATCGGAGCTGTCAGTACCGGGAAATCAACCGAGCTTGCGCAGATCATTGAAGGCACGACAGGGAAAGCATGCGTTGGTCAAGGTCGATATCATGACGGTTGCGCTCGTTGGGCTGCGTCGGGAACCCTGTCGCGAAGGGCTGGCCTGCAGCACAACGATTGGCTGTCAGCACCTGTGAGTCTCAGTAACGGACGCCCCTCGTCCCAGCCTCCTCACAAGGAGAGGCTGCCGATGAGTCTGCCGTGGTTGTGCTCAAACGCATGCTCAACTCCTTTGTTCTTCACTCTTGTCGTTCTTCACCTCCTGCCTGGACGTTCGTCGCAAGCTTAGTGCTATTTCGTCGCTTCACAGCTTGTCTTGGCGCGCGCGACTGCCTGGAACGTGTTGTGAAAGGTAAAGTCAGTACGCGCTGGCCCGACAACGCTTAAAGACCCTATCATTACCTGC
The DNA here is from genome assembly GCA_900618795.1 of Cyanodermella asteris. Taxonomy (NCBI): domain Eukaryota; kingdom Fungi; phylum Ascomycota; class Lecanoromycetes; order Ostropales; family Stictidaceae; genus Cyanodermella; species Cyanodermella asteris. The sequence goes on along the minus strand of UYJD01000008.1, from coordinate 1,064,630 downwards.
TTCGCATCTTCAACATTTTTAAACTATCCCTGTCATTCTTCATACCTTTGCCGACATTCTTGTGTCGCAGCTACCCCGTTCCTGAACCAAGCTACGATCACTTTGTGGTGCCCAATTCCTTACATCCTCCCACTTGGCTTCTCGTGACAATGCACAGCAGATGACGGAGGAGAACGAAGAACTCGATAAGCTGAACGACGTCTTTGCACAGCATCCGGCGATGGATTCGGGTCATACTTTTTCAACGCCTCGTCGACCCGGCGGCGGCGTTCTCCGCCTTCCTTCACACAGATCGGGCTTCGCAGCGCACGATGAGTCCGCTTCAGAAATAAGCAGCAACGGCCCCGATTCACCCTGGTCTCCACCGCAGCCCTGGCGACCTCCGGAAAGCAGCAGCGCTTGGTACAGACATCAGCCATACCTGGAAGAGAGCCCGATACCACAAAGTACAGGACGAGTTTCGGCCGATATCAGGGACGGCATCGTCAGCAGAGGACATAGCGTGTTCGACGAAGATCTGGCGGCCAACATCCCTCTGCCGAAGGGCAGTGAAAGTCCGCGAAAGGACATGAGCCCGGACCCGCGAGCATCACGCCCGGGAACAAGACACGGCAGCCCGGAGCACATGGGCGCGATACGTGAAGAGTCGGGAGAGGACGATCCTACAACCACTGACAAGTTGGCCAATTACATCCGCTTCTCGCTTCGCGCAGACGTGCAACAGCGTACGGAGCCGCTCGAACAGGCCATCATCTGGTTGCGCAGCACATATCTATACATCATGTCGTCAAAGGCTCGGCTCTTCACTTCCGCCATGGTCGTTCTTCTCTTTGCCATCGGCGTTCGCACTCTTTTCTCCCCGCCCGCTCCCGCGCCCCGACCCGATCTCATAAAGGTCGCAACCTTCGCTCGCTCCTTCGAACCTCTCATCCACTTCTCCGAGCACGGTGTGCGGCAGCTGTCGGACCTGCAGGAAACTGGTACTGCAGTCTGGGATCTCTCCGAGTCCGTCCGGCAAGCGAATTTCACCTCTTCGCCAATCATCGTGTCCGAGCTCGATTCACTCTACGATTCGTTAAGCAAGCTCGCAACAGAGCTGACTGGGTTCTTCGCAACCGTCGACGGAGACTTTGACAACATACTACTGGTGATGGACTGGGCGCGGCGCGAACTGGCACATCTGGAAGCCCTTCCACCAGGGAGCTTCGCCGGCGTGGTCGGCAATCTGCACGCCGGACTCAAGACCATCGGTCTCCTCAGCGATAAGAACGATGAGGATCCGCGCAACCGCATATTCACGAGCATATTTGGTCTTCCAAGCGATCTTCGTGCGCAACAGATGCTGCAAAGAACATTCATCGAGCTGCTCAGCACGCTCGAGAAGAGCATCGACGACGAGCTCAAGCACGCGCAAGCCCTCTTTTCCCTCTACGCAGCCATCGACCGCCAATTCCTGAACCTCCAACGCGCCACCATGCGCGAGGCAGATGTCCAGGAGAACCTCGAGTCCGAGGTCCTGTCGTCTTTATGGCAGCGCGCACTTGGCGCCCGTGCCGCGCAGCTCAAGAAGTTCGAGAAGAACAAGCAATTGCTGGGCGCGGTGAAACAGCGGACCATGTTCAACAAGAACATGCTGGTCGAGCACCACGGCAGGCTGGTCGCGTTGAAGCAGAGTCTGGAGGTTCTGAGACGAAGGCTGGTCAGTCCCCTGTTGAAGGTCGACGAAAGCGCCACCGCGTCTGGCAGGATGGGGGGACTGGGCCTTGCAGAGCAGGTGAGGCAGCTTGAAGAAACGGGTGTTCATCTGAAGCGGGTCAGGCAGGAGCAGAAGGAGAAGGTCATGGAGACGCTGTATGGTGCAGGCAAAAGAGCGACGACCAAGCTGGAAATTGAGGGACTGTGAGCGGTTGGTTCGACGGGTTTCGGTTACGGTTGGCTTATTGCAGGCATGTACGCTGCACAATTTCCCTTGTGTTTATGATATCCTAGCATGAAATGATGGTGTGTGGGAAGGGGGATTGATGGGTCGGTAGAAGGTGATCCTTCTATGATTATGCAATTGCTATCTCGGGTCCTTAATGGACATAGATCACGAATTGATGCACATCCAATTTGACTTCAGCATAGCCGAGATTTAGGTGGCGCGACTCCCGTTCCTCTGAATTGCCCAAGCTGCCTTAATCAAAGCCTGATAGCGTCCCGTATACCATAGATCAGTGTGAGAGGCGTCGATTCCGGTCCATTCTCGAGCCTTTCGACGAACTACATAGTGGCTTTCCGAGTTCCGCTTGCGGAGGTGGCCAAGACCGACGTTGCTTCAGAAGTCGTTGCGTGCGTACTTTTTTCTTTACCCTGAGTGCTACTATCCCCTTGCGTGACTGCACAAGCACATAGGTACGTGTCAGCCATCTATGCAGAGGCTAATCATGTGGATCGTGTTCAAGGTCTATTTGGTAACCTAGATGTCGAATTTCGTTAGGTAAGGAGGTGGTCAGGCGTCCCCGTAAAAGCATCTTTCAGCCGCCTTAAGCCCTTCCCAGCTTGCCAATATGTGTTACAGGAGGAGCCAAACATATCGATCAATCAATGGATGGAACTGATTCGCAGTCAAAGATTATCATGGTGGGCATTTCTGAACCATCAACATGACGTTGAAGGCGGTCTGCACTTGGGCCCTCCTTCGTCTGAGTCAAATGAGCGAACAAGAGTGCTTACTGCCATTTCTAGCCAAGCGCTTATGCAAGAGACATATCTCTCAAGGCGCTGACGTATCGTTCTTGGCCTTTCGCGTGGTGACCATAAAGTTCACATGTTGGTGGCCTTGTTCGCGGCAACACCTCCACGAAAATGGCCGAGCCAGCAGTGGCCACAAATGAACAACCTGTCGGCAGACGCAAAGTGAGAACGGCCTGCGTTCCATGTAAAGACAGGAAACGAAAATGCAATGGCAAACTGCCTTGCTCCACGTGTCTACGATACGAGTACGAATGCAAGTACACCAGACCCGCATCGAAACCGAATTCTCCTACAAACAACTCCGATGAACAGACCGAGCACGTCTCTACTTTGTCGGTCACCGCGAACGGCGGTGGCCCAAACAACCAGTCCTTCTCAGTCAAAGAAGTTACATCAGGAGTGGCATTCTCCCAAGCAGTTGGGGTTAACAATTCAGTGACACAATCTTCGACCGAGATTGGCTGGAATATTGGGCCGATTCCGACAACCTCAAATGTCGACCAATCTTTGCCTCAAGCCGTGCCTTTACAGGTGCTGTTGACCGAGGCAGAGATCATCGAAGAGGTCAAGAGGTTTCAAGCCTCGATTGGCAACCTTTATCCAATCATCAGCCTGCAAACATCTCTATACCTCGCCCGAGGTAGATACCAAATACAAACGCAACAAGTCGAACCGCTTCTCGATGCAATATTGTCAGCCATAGTTTCCCTCGCATACGTTTTCTCAGGCCGACTGGATGGTGACTCTGCCCATGCATTTACACGAAACGCCAAATTATGCTTCAATCTCTGCTTCGATGGCGAGCCTTCCAACCTTCAGATCATCGCTTGGTCCCTGAACACATTACTACTCCGCGCAACTGGCTCAGCCCATGCATTCTGGATGGCGAGCTGCACAGCGGTCCATCTCATAGATGCGATGCCCGCCAACACAGTCCAAAAGCCCAATGACGTTGTGCTTTCTGACGATGAACGCCATTCACTCTACTGGACCTCTCGGCTGATGCACATGTGGATATCATTGGAGCTCGGTCGGCCACACGTGTTGTCAGTACATACACCGGTCGATGATCAGGCAGTCTCGGCAGTCGCTCGAAAGCACGAACCCAGTGTTCTTGGTCTGTATATGGCGACAAGAACAATTTTACCGGAACCAGTGAGCAATCACGAGAAGCTAGAGCAGAGCTTCAGCTCCCTCGAATCTTTCAATTGCGGCAGTAACGATGCTCTAGCGTTATCGAGGTGCATCCTTGCCATGACCACATTCCGAAGGCGGCTCATTCAGCAGCCATCAGTTACACCGGCACTGAAGACGCGCATGATCGCGGTGGGGACCGACGGCCTACTCACCGTGGAGCGGCTCTTGCAAACCGGCGCGCCCTGGTGGCATCTGGCATACTTGCCACTTCAACTGCTCTGTCTACTCCTAGTCTGTGGCGCCTTGACCGAAGTCCCTCGCGCCATGCGAACCTTGCGCGCTGTGGCCAACACGCACCGCACGGACAATGTCAAAGAAACCTTGGCCTATGCTGAGCGTATCTTGAATGCAATCTACGCTCAGAAAATCGCGGATTGCAGGCTGCTCGAGGAATCTTTAGGTCTTGATACTGATACCAACAACCTTTTGGGCTCACTCAGCATGGCCCCTGCTAATGTTCCCGCGACGTGGAATGTGCCGATGAATCTTGATGAGCTGAATTGGGACATGTTCCCGAATACCGGAACTTCTATATTTCATGTCAACCCGCCCTGGTGATATGAGACGGGTGCGATCTAATACCCTTGCGGAAGTCCCCTGCTTTCACCGCCCGTTCACGAAAGATGAGTGTGCCAGGCTTCACAAATGTCAGAATGTATGATGTTGGGGAAATCGACCTGCGTGCTTCTTTCGATACATATCGTTCAGATGTCCGGATACTTGCGAAGCGCCTGCTGATTCTACTTTGCTAATTCGAACCACTCGAAGGCGGAGGATCGGCACAATCGAGGTACTCAAGGTCTGATAAGCTAAGCTATATACAATTTCTGCTATTTATACATTACGCAGTTGCTGAGTGATACATGTCGAGTCTCGTCAGCATATGCGCTCGTGATGTTCGAGTCAGCTAGCTCTGGTCTGTGAACTTCGAGCGTTGCCGGACTTTGTGACCATATCTGTATAGCACGTACGGCACCGGCGTCATCAGCACCGAGATACATCCAAGCAGCGTCAAAGTCCAGTGTACGCCGATGTTTGAGTACATCGGAATACTGACAATGACCATGACTCCGGCAAACAGGTATCTGAAGAAAGTCAGGCTCACTAAGGCGCTGGCAGCGAATCCCTCGTACGAATCGATGAGGTATTGGTAGCTGGTGATGAAGATACCCTGCATGGCGAAACCGAAGAGCACCGAGGCCACGATGGGAGACCAGACTGAAACAGTTGGATATGCAGTCCAACCCATCCAGAACAACGATATCGGACAGAAGGGAGCGGCCAGCATAGCATACCAAAGCCGCTGTTCAGGGTCCACACGCTTGCCAGCTTCTTCGGCTCTCTGGGCGGATCGCTTGTATCTGAAATAGATCCAGGGACAGACAGCCATTGCGATCATAAATCCAACGTTCAGCCCAAGAAAACAGAGTCCCTCCTGACCTTGCGTGAGGCCGTAAACTCCTTCCGGACCAAAGATGAAATCATATCCTGTCAGAAATGTAAACAGTATAATATATATCACGCTCAGATAAAGCGTGAATGCCATAACAATGGGCTCGAGGAAGAAGAACTGGAATGGTCTGGTCATGTTGACCTTCAACCTCCTGAGCAAAGTGACCCTCTGCAAAGAAGTTGCGGCGACATAGCGGTCATCGCCTGTCAAACGCCTCAGATGGGACGCTTTCCATTCCAGAAGTGTTGGTGTGTACGTCTCTGGAGCAAGCAGGCCAATGCCAGCAAAGACCAGTCCGGTCCAGATCAATGTCGTCCACTCTGTCCATCTCCAGGTGACAACGGTTCTCTGGCCGATGAACGCTCCGACAAGTGGTGCCAGAAACGGTCCCAGAAACGACATGCATGCCATGATAGGGAAAACGTACGTCCGTTCCAGCACGTCGAACATGTCCGCCATACTCCCACCAAAGGTAGTGAGTGGCGTCGCGCCATAGAATCCAGCCAGTAAGCGGAATATCAGCTGGCCGCCGAAATTCGGTGTCAGTGCAGCACCAAGCGTCCAGGCGCCAAACAGGAAGAGCGTCGAGAGGAACGTCGGGTTGCGCCCAAATGTTTCAGACATGGGTCCACTGAAGAGAGCGCCAAAGCCAAAGCCGATCAGGTACAGCGCCGTGGAAAGAGACGCAGCTACCGTGCCGATGTCGAACTCGGTCTTGGTTTGCGGGATGACGGCGGAGTCGATGGATGAAGCCCAGCCAACCACGAAGCCAGCGAAGCCGACCGTGACGATGACAGCCCACTTGTAGCCGTGCGACCATTGCTTGGGGTTCTCCGGGTCATTCGGTTGCAGGAAATTGACCACGAAGAGGACGCGTTTCGTCTCTTCGTCGTGCCGGACCCGGACCCCCAAGGCTTCGTGCAGCTTGCTCCGCTCCGGGGACGATTCGGATCCGGATTCGAGGTCGCTTGCCGGGCGAGTGCTCCCGCTCAAGGCGCGCTGAATGTCCACACCGTATCGATGATATTGTCTTATCGACTGCATCGTTAAGATCAAGATCGAAACCGAGGCAGCGTTGTCGCTTGAACCCCGGGGTATGAGAAAGTCGTTTGGCACCTATGCGGTGCACATGTCGTGATATAGTCGAAGAACGAAGTCGATGACAAAAGTTTGCGACAATGACATGGGTGGGATTGTGTTCAGTCCCTCAAACATTAAACCCCCCGTGGCGCCCGACGATTCCGAATAGCTTCGTGGTCCTCCGCTCATCCCGTCCGGTCCGCCGCCGTTTCCGTTCCAACCTGAAGATGACGAACGGTCCCCTTCCGTGACATTCGTGACGCCTCAGACCGTAATGATTGAAATAGCAAAATGACATCTGAGCAATCGGCGTACGGTCACGATTTTCAGCTTATCGCAACATGTATGACAGACAGCCCATTGCGGTGGTGGGCCGATGTTGGAGATACAGTAGACGTCTGACACAACGCAACGCCCGAGAAACAAGGTTTAATGATCTGCAAGCGTGCATTTATCTAGGAGCGGCGTGCACAGACCAGCTCGCGTTGAGTAGATATCGGAATTCTTCTGACTTTCACACCATCATGTTGTCATTCTCTCGACAAGGTAGCATCCCTGCGGTCTGACGTGCCAAAGATCCATCAGCCTTATCAATGCCCCCCCCGTTCACCTGACTCATCATTGCTGCACTGCGGGCATAGAGAAGAATTTCCGGGGCGCTCAGCTTCGAGTCAGCCATGAGGCCAGGGTCGGGATTGTCGTGCAGGTGTCGGCCGTGATGCCTCTTTTCATTGATCTCGAATCGGGAAAGAGTACCTCAGCCTGGGTTGGATCTAGCAAGAAGATCTGACTCTACGCATCTTCAGCTCATGCATGTTGAGACGATAGTAAGCAGAAGTGGTCGATTCGATGAGCGGTACAACACGTCGATAGAGAGCACACATGTACCCACATCGATATTGCGATAGGTGCTCTGTTCCGGTCATCGAGTAATTGTTGGGATGGTCGGATTGCCGAGTAGCCCGGCAGGTACTTTCATCTTACTAGCCTTGCTTATCTTGAGAGAGACTCCACACCGCCCCAAACGCTGCTCGAAACAGACCCTGGACCGACCTCGTCACTTTTCGCGGAAGCATGCCGTACACGGGGGTTTGATTATGTTTGATTCAATCAGTGGCTAGCATCTGCCAAGCGACTATGTTGCCCGAGAACTCGAGCGCTCTAGCTGAGGCTTGACCATTTTCATGCAAAAAGATGCCTAATGAAATTGAGCGAACGAATCTTTCTCATTGATCTCAGTTTAATCTATCTCCAAATCTATGCCAGCCTATTATCTTTGTGGATCCATGCACTCGTTCTATCCCAAAACTCATCAATCATAAAAAAAAGCGTTTACGGCGCTCGCATATATTCAGCCGTTCGTCAGCCCGACACGGTAAGTCCCGGCTGGATCAGCCCCTGTTCAAACAGGAACGGGAGTCCTGGCCCGGCTGATCTCGGCGGCTTGATGGCCCAGCCCGTCAGTCTGCAAATTCCGGAACGTCTGCAGGTTGACAGTAGAGTTCTCGCCCAGCCCAGGATGCTTCTCAATCTCAAACCTCGCCCGCTGAACCATGCCGCCGCTGGCCCACCTGACGCCCGACTCCTCCAACAGGTCCTGGTTCTGCAACAGGCGCAATACCTCGTCCGCCGCCTCGAAAACATTGTTGATCTTACCCGGGAAGATGTACACGATGCCCGTCTTCTCGTAGACGATTGCGCTGCGAAACTCGGAGCGCGTCTTGAGCTTGGCGAGGACGTGGCCTTTCCAGCCTTTGTACTTGAAGCGTTCGGAGAAGCCGGGGATGAACTTGTGGACTTCGTTGAGGATGCGCGGCCGGAGTTTCTGCTCGACTGTGGCGTCGTCGAGGCTGGCGAGTTGGGCTTCCGCGTCGGCGAGCGCGGTGTGGCTGCCCAGGATGGTGTAGCAGCCGTGTGTGACGACGTAGTCTCGGTACAGTGATTCGCTATCGGTTTTGGCGGGCATGATGCAGGGGAACCAGCCGTCCATGACGATAAAGGAGAATGGCTTCTCTTGTGGTGACTGATCTTCGTAGATCAATGCCATGCACGGCTGGTAGGAGACTTGAATGTCTATGGGCAGGTCGGTAAGGATGTCGTCTGGAAGGCAGCCTTTGAAGGACGTGCTGTTCACCACGTGGTCGAACTTGGTGCTGATGCCTCTCGAGTCGTGTACGACTTGATCAGCCGAAATCTCAGTGACTTCGACGCTGGTGATCACGTCGACTCCCTTCTCGACTAAACGATCCTGGAAGAATGAACGCAGGCGATGACCGAGAAAGATGCTCGGCTCGTTGAGCTCATACGCAGTCTGAACGTTGTCGCCAAATTCTTTGGCATCAATCGTTTGACAACGCGGGGCTTCGTGACAGCAAGCGTGAAAGCTAAGGACGTCGGCCTTCGACCGCAAGCCCAAAGCGTCCTTCTTTCCTAGGGCATAGATCGAGCGGTCGTGGTCGATCACCAGCTCCGGGTACTCCTTGGTGAAGCGCCCCAGGCCGTAGAGACAATCTTCTCTGGTTCTCTTGGAGCGAGGATAATGAGGCCCTTTGTGCAATCGAATCCCGAAGTCACCAGAGATGCCGCGAAAGATCTCATCGTTCTTTTCGTAAATGATGACATCGTAGCCAGCATCCTTGAGTCGGAGGGCTGTATGTGAGCCGAACCAGCCACCACCAATAATTGCAACTTTCTTGAGACTGCTGGTATTGCTATTGATGCTGGGGGCTGTTGAACCGTTGAAAGGGGGCAAAACCGAATTGTTTGTCATCGTGAAGGTGTAGCAAATGCAGAACTCGGGAGCAGAGGAGCAACTGGCAAGATTGACTGGCTCAATTCACAAGATGTTTTTGATCTCGAGCAGCTAAGATGCCCGCGTCGCTTAGAGGGTTTGGATGTGATGAGGAGCGGAATGTAGAGAGAAAAGCAAAGTACTTATATGTCGGCGAATATGAGGACGCCATCAGGCCAAACCTATGTGCTATCTCGGCGACTGGTAGCCCGTAGGCTGACCGACAAAGCCGCGATGTTGATGCCATCGACCGTGGATAGGTGACTTACCGTTACATCTTGCAAGACTGCAGATGGGTTCATGATTACAGCAGACAAGTGGCAAAGTTTCGGTTTGTCGAAAAGTGCCCTGAGGTGTGTAGAGGCTGCGGCGAAGTTCGAAACCGGAGTTCGGTACACGCTGAGGCACGGTGATCTTGCCTTTTTCGGGCTTCTGTTACCACCTCGCCAGTTAAGAAAACACCCTCAAGCCGCAGCAATTCGCTGACTTTGGATTCTGCGTTCTGCAGAGCAAGGTTGGTACGGTGTGTGGGTCAGTAAAGTGTATGAGTACGCCTCAATTACATGCTGCTGATCATGTTTTCCATTACGCGTGCAACCAACGGCAGGTACACTTGATCATCCCGGTCCAGAAGATCAGAGGGGCTGATCAAAAGTCAATACGAGCCTTCGCAAGTTCTTCTGCATAGGGAGAAGCATGGTCCCGGCAAAGAATTCTGATAAGACAACTCCTTACTTCCTACCCATCGTGGTGGTAAAGTAGAAACCACGGTAGTAGTTTCCTCGTGTCTGCACGAAGATTAGAGACCAAGATCACTGTACAAGCTTCATATGCGAGCTGACCAGTCACCGCTGTATATCATGCCCAGTGGTTCTATGCATATCTCAGCAAAGAGGTCGAAGATGTCAAGCAGCTATTTCTGGGAATGCCAGACCAGGAGCCGACCATTTGTCAAGGTCGAAAAAGCTCGACATACCACGAGCGGCATCCGGCGAAGATGAGACTCGCCGCGTCTTGAAGCGATTCACGATCAGCAAGCACAGTAACCCCTATGTTTGATAGATAACGGTATTGGGAAACTTCAGCGCGGCATGTATGCAAAGAATGCATCTCGAGATGCTATTGAAAAATTCTGCCTTGTCCAAAGTGAGAAGAAACAAGAAGGCGATTGTCTGCTCATTTCCAAGTTCAGTAGTAGCCTCGATGGCCGACTTCGATGCGAGCGGACTCAATTGCATCATAGACTTTGATATACATGGATTAGGCTGGTATCAACATTGCCAATGGTGTCCAGACACCGATGCTGTCGTTGTTGCATCGGGTGAACTCAATGACATCTGAGTTTGCAAGGTAGAGATAACGCGCGAAAAGGCTCCAGAAAGGGATGGAAACGTGAACGAAGCTTGCTGACGGATGATGACAATCGGGGCTTTGATAGTCTGAAGACGCCATGCGCGCGGACCCAATTGTCGTTCCGCTCGTGCCTTGGCAAAGGTTCCGGTGAAGGGAGATCGGCAGGTTGAGCACCTTGATGTGCGAGGATGAAGATGGCACAGGGTGACAAGGCTGGAACTCACCTATCAGCCCTAGGACCGTCTGCAACGGATCCGGAGGACTCCAATGACTCCATTTTGTAAGCTCTACGCCTATCGACCACATGACAGAAGCATGCGTGTAAGGTTAGCAAGAGGGAAGCGAGCTTGCATTGGTAATTGTTTGCTAGTCGACGACGATATGCAAATATTGCTGCCGCATCTTCGTCGCAGACTTCCGCAGGATCAATCGGATCGAGCTTTTTGCCTTCACCTGCTCCCCGAGGGTGCGGGACGCGTAGTCCCACATTGACCACACATCGTTAGGGCAACCTTGGTAGTGGGAGCGTCAGTCAGCTCCGGCAGCGTAGCGCAGAGAGGCCAGAGATTGTTTCATTGATGCGCTTCACCCGTTTGTAACGACCAGTGAACGCATCGCATTTGTGTCGGATGTGTTGGTACGTTGCGTCCTATTGCTTTCTGAGGTGTGCTCTGCCGGTATTTCCGCTCACGCCGATCGGGCAAAGTCCTTGCTGACGACGAAACACGCCCGTGCCGTATGGACTTGACCAGATTGAACTCCGTTTGATAAGGCTCGGTGATTGAGAAGGGCAGCTCGGCAGCGGGCCTGGCGGAAGCATTATTGTGTTCAGCCTGCGAACCAGCAGTGCGCGGAGTTCAATTCCTGATTGGTATTGTTGAGCACTATCGATCATGACCAGCAACTTGTCGCTCCGCCGTTGACGAATTCGCAACAAGACGGTTTCTGTCACCAGGTGAATAATAAACGAAACGTCATGTCACCGCCCTCGAGCGAATAGTCGATGGTTCAAAATCTGCCAAGTCGTAGGCTTGCTGGAGTGAGCCTCCACAGCGTTACTCATGTAAGTGTCAGTATGCAGTTTCAATGTGTCGTCGAGCTGATTACCACAACAAGAACCAATCGTCCCGTTGCACTGCTGGCATCTGTGACCAGATGGTTGTGGATATTCCAGCTTCATCACTTTCAGAGAGCTCAGCAGTTTATCCGAATCTTTGGAATATTGCCAATCATCAGCGAGTGCCAGACGCATTGACTGTGAATCTGGACGGGACGTCAGCGACGAGTACTTTCCGTCAGCCTTGTGCGGGCCGTGTCTCGAAGCTGATTGTGCTTGTTCGTAACGGAATCTTGCTGTGTGTCTTTCAGTCTCTTATCGGCTCGAATGGCCACCCTGTCCAACCGGCAGCTTCGCATAACCAACAATCCGACGCTTGACTGGGCACCACGCATGCCTCGTAATAAGACATCGTTGAAGCGACGGTTCACAAATTTCCCCCGTTTGCTATGGGGCGAAGTGATGACGCCGTCCAAACAGATGTCCTGCATGTGCAAGAGTGAACCTTAGGTCTAAGACAATAGACGCGTAGGCGGACAGCGCGAAACATTCGTCAAACAGAATAAGAATGGTGTGCTACATGCTGGACGAATAGTGGAGCGCGCAGAGATAAGCCGCTGCAAGATCATAATTAAACATACTCTGATAAAGTCTTGCGACGTCTCGCTTCCTAACGTCGTCGTGCACAATTCCTGCGAACTCACATGGCCTCAACATCTCTATCGAGAGAAGTTGTTGACCCCGAGACTCCGGGGCCAATAATTGGTCGCGCAGCAACGCTGGCGGCAGATGTGAACTCGCCAGCATCCGATTTGTCCTCGAGCAAACGGCTAACAGCGGTCTCAAGGTCAAGATGCGTCTTACCGGGTTCCTGTGCTCAGAATGACTCTTGGTGACTGAGCTCTGGTGGTCGTACGCGCCCCGCGCCCATGTCTTCTTGGTTGGTATGCACATGCTTACGGTGGACTGAAATCGGTGCAATTGCTCCCCGCTTGTGAAGGCTTCAACGGGCTCTCGGACTGCGTTTCGGAAGTGAGATTTCCAAGCAAAGCTAGTTTTTGTGGGACAGGCACCAATGAAAATGACAAACCAGGCACGAGAAGTCGTGCAAAGCTTCTGTCTTGCCACGACGGTTTCCGGCCTTCGGGCGCAGCGTCGCCGACGTAATCGATTTGTTTACAAAGACATTTACGCTTTCCCGGCCTTTTCAGCACAATTTTACCTTTCACTCGCGTCTTCGTCCAGAGTTCTCTTTTTGCCTTGTCTTTTGCAACTCCAAAGCTGATTTGCTTGCTTATGAGGACTGTACGACGTGCATCACTGACCAGACAGCTGACATTTCCGCAAGAGCCTCCCGGTCCTGAACTTTCTCTGATTCGAGCCTGAAAGGACGGCGGTTGCGATACTCGGACGGTTAGCAGATTCCCTACCATGGCGGACGGCACCATCTCAAAGCCCGACTCTCAAATTCAAGAGACACAGTTCTCCAGACAACAAGACATATCCAACCAAGAGGAGGCACAGGGCAGCAATGGGCACACTTCGTCACCTCCGCAAAAGCCCGCCGGCGGCGTAAAAGCACCAAGAGTCCTGGGTCCAGATCTTCTTCGCGGGCTTCTCATGATACTGCAAGCCGTCGACCATGCAGCAGTCACATCCGGCGCCTGGGGCCATGGGCAAGGCACGCTCGGCGAAAATGATGGTCAGATAGTCACCAAATGGAACGCGCCCATCGGCTGGACGGCGAGGTCGTTGACGCACCTCTGTGCGCCCGGCTTCATGTTTTTGATGGGCATGGGGATTGTGTACTTTGGCCGCTCGAGATCCAAGCTTGGGTGGTCGAATTTGGCGATGATCAGGCATTTCTTCGTGCGAGGATTAGTATTGACGCTGGTCAATGAATTCCTTGGGATTATTATCATCAGGCGGTTTATGATCTTGAACATTGTGCTGCTGGCTTTGGCTATGAACTACTTCCTTGTCGGGCTCTTGTGGCTGGCTATCAACACTACCGAAAAGGGTCTCACTCAACTCCTCAATTCGAGCTCGATCGTCAGCCATTCTACTTCAGACGAACGCCGCCCATTGCTGCCCAACGAATCCGCTCCGTCGCCTGCTGCGTCTCAAGACAGCACCTACGCTTCAGCCATCTCCTTTCACATTCACAACTTCTTCCTCGCCGTCCTCACGGCCCTCACGATCTGGCTCAACATCTGGATGTCACCAACCAATGATCACTGCGCCGCTTCCACATCCTCATTGTCAACCCAGATCTCGCCAAACGACCTTCCCTCATATTCGGGACTCGCGTCTTGGATCGACGCCACACCTTCACCTTCTGGCCGTGGGCCCTGGTTCGATTTCTGGTTCTATGAAACTCGTTCCACCTACGTCCTCTCCGGATTCCCACCCCTAGCCTGGCTGTCCTTTGTCATTCTCGGCGTTTTCTACGCACGACTAATCCTCTCCAACCCCGGCCGCTCGGCCCGCGTCGTCGTTCTGACCACCCTGTGTGCAGGGCTTCTCTTCTTCCTCCTCTTCGCCGCCACTAGAGTTTTCCGGTTCGGAAACTTGTCCGAGGATTGCCTACACATGCCCGAGCACGAGGCGCTATCTCCCGGCCAAAATCAGTACCTGGCGAGTTTCAGATCGTTCTTCTACGTTGTCAAGTACCCGCCTAGCCCCGCGTTTTTCTTCTACAGCATGGGCATGAACTTCACCCTGCTGGCCGGCTTTGGCGCACTACCAGAAAAGGTCGCGAGAAAATTGCCAGGTTTGCTGGTGTTTGGGACGTGCGCGTTGTTCTTTTACGTGGTGCACTTGCCGTTGTATGGGACTTTGGCCGCGGTGGCGAAGAAACTCTTTGGAACGGAGCAGCCGGACGTACCGGATTTGCAGGATCCCAGTAAGCCGGCGATTGGTGTTGGGGATGGGATTGTGTTCTGGACGATGTGGTTGATCGGCTTGTTGATCTTGTATCCACTATGTAGGTGGTATGGGCGGTTCAAGAGTACGAAGGGTCCGGATAGTGTTTGGAGATTCTTCTGATGCACAGCTCGGGGCGGGTAACCAAGTATCGTATCCCATAACTTACACAAATGGGGGTACCCATAGACATCCTCTATTGACGACTTCATGATCGAATTTAGATCATCTCTCGCAAAATACTTCAGCATCAAATCCTACAGTGTTTTCCATGAAGTAAATTGGAGGAAGCAATGGTGTCAATTCAATTTTGCTTATTCGTCTCATCACCTTCCACATTTTCCACCTTTGATCTGTCCAGTGCCACCAGATGTGGGAGCACTATACAATGGCTTCAATGTCAAAACAGGCTGCTGATGATTCAGCCATCTATTTTACAGTCAGAAATGATGAATGGGCACTTGCGTTCCATAAGCTAAGAATGAACTTTGACCCATCTCACAGCATACAGTCGCATGGTGCATGCTGACAAGAAACAGCAAGTGCGTTTCGAGCTCTCAACTCCTAGGTGGAGCCGTGCCCAAGATAAAGAACACCAAAATCGGCCAGATTCGACCATTCCTTTCTGCTCGGCGCTGTGACTTTTGTGTCGGTCCGGAGAGCCCAGACCTTTCAACTCCGTCGGCGAAGCCTGAGGTCCTATACCTTCGCCATGCCATTGGTCATGCCCGGCGGATGACCATGCATTCCGCTGCCATCCTGGTGCGAGCTGCGTTGCTGCGCATTGTAGGCGTTCTCGTTTTCCGGCTGCATCCGGTTGATCTGATCTTGAGCATCTCGGGCAAGTCTATCACCAGTCGCAGTGCCAAGCAACGCTGGGTTGTCGATGATACGGTCGCCCAGCATCGACGGGAAGCCTGGGAGTCGAGGCAAAGTCTGACTGTTGTTCGAGCTGTGCTGTGATGCTGTTTGTTCGACCTTGATGCTATTCAGGTTGCTAGACTTGCTCAGGCTGTTCGTAACGTCGGGCTCTGCAGCACTGTGATAGTTGCTCGAGAAGGCGGGGCTGGTGGAAGAGCTCTCGTACGGTGGTCCTGATGCAAGTCCGTTATTTGTCGGCGCCGGATTCGTAGTATGGACTGCGCGTTGTAGGTCATAGATCGCAGGAGTTGCTCCTGGCGGCGAAATGGGTGCTGAAGGTGGAGCATGGACTGCCGTTCCTCCAGGACCATTGGACCCCGACCCTACGGGAACTGTCGGGGTAGCAATCTGGCCGTTTGGTGGCGAGAATGTTCCGGCTTGTGCATCATGCTGACCTTCAAGTTGGTCCCTGTGAGGCACAGAGGCGGGATTGGCGGGCGAGTCGTCCTCGGAATCGTCCTCGCCAAGCAGTTCTTCATCGCGCACTGGCAGAGGGGGCCCATTGTCTTCGCTACCGGTCAAGCTGCTGCGACGCCCGCTGTCTATGTGAGCATGTGTCGGCGCTGGGTTGTCTCGCAATTCTTGCTCGGTCACGTCCTTCCAACTGCACTTTGCATGCTTGCGCGTGCAGCCGAGACATGCAGTCAGATTCTTTTGACAGTCCATCTGCAGACGCCTACACCGATCACAGGGCGGCTTAACAATAGTGTATCTCGCCATCTTGTCCATACGGTTTAGCATCTCACCCTTGTACGGGCCGTCGTTGTCTACCTTCTCTGCAGGCGACAGCCTATGATTTGACGGACCTAGACCAGGAGTTGTCGGTGCAGCGGGAGCTGTTGCTGTCGTAGCGGCTGGAAAGTCGGTGTCGGGATTCCTGGTGCGTGACTTGTGTGAGCGAGTATACTCTGGGTGTGTGATAGCGAGGCGGTCACGATTGCCTGCGAATATCTGCGAGAGCTCCTGTCGAACGACTGGTGAAACAAGCGGTCGGCTCATGGATGACGTCGTCGTGATCCCGTTCAGGCTGACGTCTCGAGACGCAGCGTTGATGGCTGTAAATCCGCCAACCGGGGATGCCGATCGCTTGTCGGATTGTGTCTCTTGGCCGGAGAGCATACCATTCACTTGCTCCTCTCGCTTCATGGCCAACGCATTTCTCCGCGCCTTAAGTCGGGACATCAAGGCCTTTCCTCGGCCGGACACCGAATCCGCGAGCTTGATGATCTGAGATATCTTTTGCTCCATGAACTCGATAGTGCCCAGCTCTTTCTCTTCGTCTGCTGGCACAGTGCCAGACGGTAACATCTTCTGCGGCTGGCCGCTCTTGATAAACTCATACTCATCTTCGGTGATTTCGACCCTGCACTGCTTGGTATAGAATTGACAGACCATCTCTCCATCTTTCGGGTGCAACTTCATCTGATTTGGCTTATCCTCGTAGAAGCGCACGATGTCCAGCCATGTCACGGTGTTCGTTTCCTTCCCGTGATTCGCAAGGATCTTCATAGGATGCATGAACATGCGTTCGAAACGTTTGATCGTATTGGGAGCCTGAAGTTTTGCGCCAAGATTGGCGGCCAGTGACTCGTGTCTTTCGATGGCACCACTGTATTGCTCGAGATGCTGCTGTATAAAGCGCAACGAGTCGTCGATGTCGACCAGCTGGAGTGGATCCTCGGCAGGGAGCGATGCGAGGAAGTCGACATGGGCGCCGGGCTGCGTCTTCGATAGCTTTGCAGGCGGCGCAGACATTGAAGGGCGTTCAGGCGAGTTGCTGCGTTTGCGCTTCAGGCCGTCGGCGGTGGGCGCGCCTCCGGCGTCACCGCCGAAGTCCTGGTCCATGTTTTCCCTCTCCTCAAGAAGATGCGCTAGCTCTTGAATGTGGTCGCGTAAAGCCAGATGGCGGGATGCAAGCGAATAGCACGATGCTGCAGCGGTGGTGGTGGTGGTGTGGGATGGCGTATGTGTCTCAGGCCGGGCAGCTCGAGTTCGGGCGGGACGGATAAGTGGTCGTAGAGGATTGGCCTCTGCGACGCGCCTGTTCGCGTCGCGGGACGACGGAAGCGATGAGGAGCGGGCAGCTGGCAGCAGCGCCTGTGGGTGGCGTGCACGAGGTGTTTGGAAGCAAGCAGCGGATTGACGAGGTAGATGGTGAAGTGTAGGAGGCGAGAAAGAACGGAGCGGCAGGCGCGACGGAGGAAGGATGGCAGTGCCGGCTCGGGCGGGGGAAAGAGCTGTAAAGGCCAGGCGGAGACGCTAGCTTCAGTCGAGCGTCGCCCGGCTTCCCGGTACTTGCTGCCGCAGCTAAGTTACCGCCAAAGACAAGCGCAGCAATTATCGCCCACGGACAGCCGAGTTTGGGCTCCCAGTTGTTCGTCCATAGCCACGTCGCTAAGGCAGGATCCACGTTGGGCGTGGCCTATCAGCTGCTTGTCCGGCAGCTCCGAGATGTATCAACATTATCACCTGCTTCTATGTCTAGATACAAGAATGTTTACTGGAGTGAATATCGCAACATATTTAGAAGAAGATTGTTGCGTCCCTCACTACCTAGATGCGCCAATACTTGCATGTTTCCCCCGTCGCAGCAATTGGCACAGAGGCCGTGCGCGTATTGGCTCCTGCACTCGCGCCTTGCAAGGCACGGCAGATGCAATGGACACCGAGCTCACTCGGATTGGCAGCAACTTGAGGCGCCCAAAGCTGCAGCATGAAGCATGCTTGTGTATCTGAGCTGCAAGCTTGTGGGTAGGTGGCGGTGCCGGTCGTGCCTGCCCATGCCGACACTGCCACCAACGACCTAAGAAGAGAATAGTTGCGACTAGTATGCCTGCAGGTAAGTATAGGTATTCCGGTAGTGAGCTGCCATCCCGGGAAGCTGCGACGCCGGGGCAGACGGGCTCGGAGGAAGCTGCCATGCAGCTGACAGGAAGGCGGCCATCGAGCCCAATCTTGGCACTGCATCCGTGTGCCACTGCAACTCCGTCCGCCGTGCGGCTTCTCCCAGCTTTGGCTCCCGACGACGAAAGCCAGCCAGCCAGCCAACCAACCAGCGGCTTGCATGCTGACCTTTTCCGCACCACAGCCTGTGCAGTTCGACTGTCCGCTGCTAACCTAAGCCCAGCCTACCTTCCTTCTACGAACCGCAGTCGGTATTCTTGTAACCCATTCATCTCTTAGCCATGTCAGAACGAGGACAATTCCGTGGCGGACGAGGTGGCAACCGTGGCGACAGAGGCGGCCGCGGTGGCGCCCGTGGTGGTGCTCACGGTGGTGCAGCCCAGGCCGACAGGCCCAAGAAGGAAAATATCCTCGACCTCCAGAAATACATGGACAAGGATATCAGCGTCAAGTTCAACGGTGGAAGGGAAGGTGAGAACAGTCTTTTCTGTTTCTTCTCGTGAAATCAAACCCCCGCAACAAGCTGCTCCATCTACGAAAATGTGTTACTTGAATCTTGTACAATGAAATTGCACGGCGTTATCGCCAACTTTAATCGTGAAATACTCACGCTGATCGACTGACCTTGACCTGGTGGGCAAACGCGATTGGACATGATTGATGACTAACTTATGTTGATAGTGACCGGCAAGCTCAAAGGCTTCGATCAGCTGATGAATCTTGTTCTTGACGATGTTCAGGAGAAGCTGCGAGGTAGGGCTTGATTCACTCTTGAGCCGTCAGAGCGCTAACCCAATTCAGATGAGGAAGGCAACGAGTCGACTCGCTCTCTCGGCCTTCTGGTTGCTCGAGGAACATTGATTGTCCTCATATCTCCTCTCGATGGCTCGCGACAGATTGAGAACCCTTTCAACACTGGCGAAGAATGAAGCCGATAATTCATTCAGTCTAGCGGTCGCCCATGCTGTAGACAGCACTACAAAACCCTATCCGTCGCTCTTACGAGTCGACTCGGGGCTGATGTGCGTCGAACGGAGAGTACCCGAACTACTGGCTCTACAATCGCCGTGCTTCCAAGTGCAAGATCGTCTGAACAATGCTGCAATGGCGTTCATCGGATCGAGCAGATGGCCATGTCCTCTCGCTCCGAAGAGACCAACAGGGGCGATGTTTATGTTGCGTGGCGGTCAACATTGTATGCAGCCGGATCGTGATTAAAAGCCAGCGTATCCACTCGCGCGGACCAATTTCTGCATCAATTATACGCAAGGTGGTCCAGAATCTAAACTATATCGAACACGATCCTTTCCAGCATTTAAGTCCAGGGGAAGGCCTGGACATGAGTCGAGGTCATTCGACCGTGGAAATATGTAGATCGGTCAACTCTCTGCCTCTAGATGGTTCTGGTTGAATCACTACCGCATAACGAAGGCCGTGCGAGGCGACAGTCCGCAACCGGCTCTTCGCTGCTGGCAGTCCTTTCATCCTGATCTGATGTCGTTTTAACTCTTCTACGGGTTTTCAGGCAATGGACTGAAGGCTTAGATAGCGCAAGACCGAGCTATCTCTATTGTTGAAAGCAATTCATAAGAGACTCGTCAATGAACGGTCTCCTCCAGCTCAGTGGGTAATGTAAAGAGCCGCAGCTGACCACGGTTCGAATGTCGCAAAAGGCGCCATCCAAAACACGTGCAAGCCAGAACCTTGATGTCACCACTTTGTGGTTCAGTCTCCGCACTGTGTCGATCGCTCGCGCGTAAGATCGGATTTCCCATGCAATTTGCCAAAATGGCATCTCGATGAACCCTTCTCCGCGCCACAAGTCCGTCCCTCTGCCTTGGTGATGCTATCATCTGCATCTCACATCTGCGCCGCATCGAAACATCGATTGCGTCAAGTACAGCTCCACAAGCAACGGTATGGAGTGCTACTGGCCGGTCCATGTGAGCCGATGCCTGTATATCATGTAGACACGGACATTTAAGCAATCATCCGCCCTCTTTTGTCTTGTTCGATACATCTGTCACTTTGCCACTCCCTCTGCCCCCGGCTCTGTAGAACCACATCAGCATTGACAGATACGTACACTCCGGAAATATCCAGCCAACTTCTCATCCAATACCCCAGAATGTCTTCTACCACCCCCGTTCCTCCCCCAGAAGGGTCCGCCACTCGCCATTTCCCCAACCTCACATCCGCCGACCCGGGAGAGAAGTTCGAGCCCCGACAAACCCACCTGACAGGCGATTACAAGCCCGAGCCCTCAAAGTCCCTTCCCCTCTCACCGGCGCGCAAGGCCCTGGTCGAAGATATCCTCGCCCTGTACGCCTGCTCCCCGACGATCGAACGCGTGAAGCGCTACGCGCCCGACTGCGTCTACGACGACCAATTCGTCTACGCCAACGACCGGTACAAGATGGCCGGCCAGTGGTTCGCGCTGCCCAAGCTCTTCGAGGCCGCCAGGATCGAGGGCTACCAGGTCGTGACCAACGACCGAGATCTGATCCAGCTGCGCAACGAGGAGAGCTGGACGTTCAGGCTGATTCCCAAGACGGCGACCATCAATGCGCTGGTCAGCTTGAGTCTGGATCCGGAGACGATCGATTCGGACTACATCCGGGTCAAGTATCACAAGGATCAGGCGAACGATAAGGATTACAGTCACGAGGGGGTGGGGTTTAGTTTCAAGAAGTGGCAGGCGGATAATGTGGTCAAGATGATGAGCAGTGAGGAGGTCAAGGAGTTTTTGCCGGATCGGGATGCGGGTAAGATGGCGGTTCAGAGGCATGGGACGGGGAAGGCGAAGGGAGCGGCGCCGGAAGGTACGTTTGATGCACCTGGTGGACAGTAAAGTGTTAGCATCAGTGACCAATATATTGGAAGGCGTTCTCAAATGCTAGCAACGAAGCGTCATTATGCGAACCGAGACTTTATGGAAGGCACGAGGCTTGCGACTCGAAGACTCCAGATTCCGCAACCGTAAGCAGTTTTTCTCATAGTGATGGGGCTATTTGCTGTTTTTGTTAAAGACTTTCGGAGTTCCTCTTGGTTTTACAGAAGCAAGCCCCGACGCTGGCTAGTATACAGTAAGAGGTGCTGGCAAGCCAGAGATTGCGTTGATATTGAGTCTTTGTTGGCTGGAGCATTTTCCGATCGATTATTGTATGTGTTCGACACACTATATGGAAGCGGTAAGGCGTAGCGCGAAATGCCTCGAGCCGATACGAGTATAGGAACAAACTCAACCTTTCGCACTTACCGATTCTATACTTGTAAGACCCGCACCTTTGGACTAACTCCGCTCGTGGGATCACTAACGAGATGCAATTCATTGACGTGCTCCGCATTGCGATAAGTGAAGAGCGTCTTATCGCGTCGCACGTATCGCAACGTTCAATGCAGCCAAGCATGGTAGCAGGGCGTTTTCGGTACTATTTCAATCTGTCAGGCTCGAAGCAAGGTGACTTTCCTCAAGGTTCGGTAGCTGGCCGCAAGCTGGTTCCATCTACAAACTCGCGCGAAAAAGACCAGCGATACGTCAGACGTTCGGCTCACTCGGATAATAACTCCGAGGGCGATGCCGCTCCACCCGATTCTCGCTGCCGTTCCTGGCGTGGACGAGGAAGTGACAACGCGTTCGCTACCCCGAGAGGGCTTGACGCCGATGAAGTCCGATGTCGAAGTCCGTTCGCTGGTTGTTCATATACACTTGCCACTCCCATCGTCCATTAACTTGACGGCTGTTTGGTTCATCGCGATTGACGTGCAATCGATTTTTGAACGGCCGCAGTGACGTATCGCTGCTCATATCATTGGCGATCATACAAACCATCTACACGATCACCGGTGAGACTTACCAATGGCAGACGCACTGGTTTCAAACGGCCACGAACAGATCGACCAGCATCCGCGCCCAGCGCAGGACCCGGCGAAGCCTTCTGATCTGGATTCCCAAGACACAGACTCCGACGACTCCGACTCATTGTCGACACCAGGTGAAGCACAGCACGCTAGAAATACCCCGGTTCCCACCCTGCACCACCAGACTTCACGGCGTAGTGCCTGGACCACCGCAGAGCCGTATGAGGGGCATCCGGACGATGACGAAGATCTCGACCCCAATACGGACGAAAATGACCTGGAAAAGGCCACCACGAGGGCGACCATGGCCTCGGGCCGCATGGTGCGCGTGGGAACAGTAGGCCGGCGCCGCTTCCCGGAGGAAGGTTTCTCGCATCCGCTAGCTCAGACCAAGACCGGGCCAGATGTGCTTGTCGACTTTGATGGGCCCGACGATCCGTATCGGCCATTAAACTGGTCGTTCAGGAAGAAGGCGGTCACGACGTTGTTGTACGGGTTGACAACCATGGGATCCACATTGGCGAGCTCCATTTACAGCCCTGCGGTCGAGGAGATAGCCGAGGAGTACCAAATCAGTACGGAGGTTAGCTTGCTCGGCATCAGTCTGCTATTGTTGGGTTTCGGACTGGGCCCAATGTTGTGGGCACCCTTGTCCGAGATCTATGGGAGAAAAGCTGGCGTCTTATATCCCTATTTTATCGGTGCAATGTTCAATTTTGGAGCCGGCGCGGGTAAGGACATCCAGACCATCCTCATCTGTCGGTTTTTTGGCGGCCTTTTCACCAGCGCTCCAGTCACGAATACCGGTGGTGTGCTGGGAGACATCTGGCATCCCACGCAGCGAGGAACTGCTATTGTGGCGTAAGTACTCTTGCCTCCAATTTCGGTCATGATTTACTGACCTTACCAGATATGCTTTCGCGGTTGTTGGAGGCCCCGTCCTTGGGCCGATTATTGGAGGTGCTTTGGTCGTGTCCGGAATAACCTGGCGCTGGACGCAATACATCGTTGCCATATACATGACCATCTTGTTCTGCATTGACGAATTCGTCCTCGATGAAACATACGCGCCGGTACTTCTCGTTCATAAGGCGCAGCACCTTCGCATGAAGACCGGGAACTGGGCAGTAAGTTTGGCCTTGGTGTTGACATTCGGACCCCTGTGCTAATTTTTTTCGTCACTAAGCTTCACGCGCGTCACGAGGAATGGGACCCAACTCTGAAAGAGATGGTCATGAAGTTTGGTGTCCGGCCGTTCCAGATGCTAATGACACCCATCTGTCTGTGCGTCGCCCTATATGCCAGTTTCGTGTATGGCATATTGTACGGCAATCTTGCCGGGTGAGTAATACTTGTTTGCGCACTTACATTCGCCAAGTAACTAACAGAATCAGCTTCCCGGTTGAGTTTCAGCAGATTCGTGGCTGGAACGCTCTCGTAGGGTCGCTTCCTTTCCTCGCCCTCTTGGTCGGCATCGTCTTTGGGGGTGGTCTGAACATCGCCAATAATCGCTTCTACATCAAACGATGGAAGGCTGCAGGTGGCAAGCCGATTCCCGAAGCCCGTCTTCCCCCAATGATGATTGGCTCGGTTCTCTTCACCGCTGGTCTCTTCCTTTTCGGCTGGACATCAAGTACAGACTACCACTGGATTCTCCCCAATATCGGAGCGGCCTTGATCGGAATCGGCTTCTTCACCATTTTCCAGAGTGCGCTGAACTATCTCATCGACACGTTCCAGAGATATGCTGCCTCTGCTGTTGCGGCGAACACGTTCTTGCGAAGCATATTCGCGCTGGCGTTCCCGCTTTTTGTGGATCCGATGTACAAGAAGATCGGGGTCAACTGGGGGACGAGCGTGTTTGGCTTCTTTTCAGTTCTACTGATACCCATCCCGTTTGTCTTTTATGTATGGGGGCCGACAATCAGGAAGAAGGGAAAGTACTCGGCGAACATGGGATGAGCGATGGTGACTTGCATGATTTGAGCGTACTCGCAATAATGCATCGGACAGAATAATCATGGCTTGGTACCTGCGTGGCAGACTCAGATCCCGTATTATCGTGTACATTAAACAAACGATCTGTGTGGTGAATACAAATTCGTGACTCGGACAGCCGACGCTTTCCTCTGCTTCACGCCGTTGAACCTGCCACCTGCCTCAGATGTGCGAGACACCCAGAGGCAGCAACGCGCGAGGCGGCAGTCGCTCAGGCGCTGCCTGCCTGCCCGCGAGCGCGGGTGGCTCGAGCTTTTCCAGCGCACGGACCAGGCCACAGAGCTATAACTTCTCGCTCACAGCCTGCCTGCTCTCTCTCTCTTCTCTTCTTTTTTCTCTTTAGCTCTCTTTGCCTTTTGGCTTAGATCAAGTGTAGTATCTGTTCTTTTCAGTTTAATCTCTGGAAGTAACCTACGGGTTATAAACTTAGATTATCTAGTCTTTGGAAACCGTCGGGATGTCCCTGGGCTTGCCTACACATCCTGGGCACCGTGTCACTGGTCTTACACTGCCGCCGGTCGACGCGAAACACTTTCTTTTTTCTTCTTTCTATTCCCTCTTTTCATTGCATCTGATCTGGCTTGTCCGGGTTTGCGAAGAAGAGCTTGGTACTTGTTTTTGAGGCTGTGGGATGGATTTTTTTGATGCCTTGGGGCCATTCGGGATCGGCCATCGTTTGGGCTGTGATCGCTGGTGCCCTTTCGTGAGGCTGAAGAGCCGCGATCGCCTGGCAGCGGCTGAACTTGGTCAGACAGGCCACCCTTCGAAAGACGAGATTACCACGTTTCGATTCTCCAAAGCCGTACTTGTAGAGCTCCAGGCTGTTTGGACTCGTTCGACTGTCTCACGTCTTGCGTCTCGCATCGGCTTCGCAATGGTGGGCGGCGGCCAGTTTTCCAGCACACACCTCTCACTCGTGGAGCGCGCCAGCAGACTTGAAGAGCTAATTCAATTACGACGCGACAACGCGCCCATCCTGGAAGGTCTGGTTCGAGCGCTGCGACGACACAAACCGAGGGCCAACAAACGCGATTCATGGCACAAGAAATTTCATTCCGAGAGGGATGGTGGGCCCTGCATCTGCTGCCTCTGTCAGCCGGACCTCTACGGCTACGAGACCAAGACGTTGCCGCTCAAGGCGGAGCCGGATCGCTTTCTCTGGGATTACGAGCGGATGGTCTATCAGTCTGCCAGTCCACTGTTCGGGAAATTGCCGACCGAGGTGCGGATGATGGTTTGGGAGGTCATGTTTGCTGGTTATGTTATTACGCTGAATAATAATCCATATGGTTGGTTCCAGTCTCTGTCGCTCCAGAGACCTTGGCCATGGTACGAAGATGGGTCTCTATACAGTACTTCCAACTGGAGACGGGGCGATTTTGACAAGCATGTATACACGAAAGCGGAATGGAATTGGTACATGGGCAAGCACCGGGGCCTGCACCGGACTTATCGACCAATGTGAGTCGTGGAAGCATATCTGGGCTTTCAAGCACCAATGATCTGGGCAGTGGACCTGAGATTCCCGCAGTCGCTACCAGGTATCAAGCTGATGCTATCGCAGACACTCGGAGACAACGCAGATGTTGTATGAGCGTGATTTGTTCTACATCTGCAAGTTGTACCACCCTTATCGCTTGCCGGATCATCTGCGACCGAATTGGCTGTCACTGATCCATCACGTATACGTCGAGATCGATGATGACGAACGAGAGAAGGCGTCGCAATTGGTCTCTGCTTTGCCAACTCTGCGAGAGCTTGTGATTGGAACAGCAGGCACTTACCGTTGGTTTCGCAGTCGGAGAGATCTGGACACGGTTCAATTTGAAGACCAATCAAGTTGGGACGAGCAGCGAGCCCGGAACTTTTCTCCCGAGCCTGATTTTCCCTTTGTGCCTGATCGTGTCCTTAGTGCCGAACACTTCAAATGGTTGAGAATGCTCGGGTATATGACCTTGGGAAATATCTTGGGAAGTTTACCAAGACCCACGACCAGAGCAACATCCAGGACCTGGATAAGACCTAACCGAAAGTCGATCCTGTCCTTGCTCATTTGAACTGGATCAAAAGAATTTCAACGAGCACCGTCAGCAAAGCACACCCGACACTCAATAAGACTTATGAAGGATCTCAATGGGCGTTTCGGATAGTGGGCCAGCCAATGTGTCGACGTTCATTCTGGGTTCCAAGTTTTGTTGGTCGAATGTGATGAATCGTTGCTTGGCTCGGGGAATCCGTTCCTGTTGGGATTCGAGTCCAGCTATCGAGTGATTGGCTATGACCAGTACCTGGACGGCGAACTGGCCATGCATTAGGCGGGCATCAAGCGAGAACCGACCATCGATGTGGCGCTTCCATCGCCGACAGCTCGCTTCACCGGGAGATCGCAATGGCTTGGCTTCTTGGGCAGGATTTCACTTAGCCTATCTCCACGGCCTGCAGTCCTGAGAGCACCTCTTCCCCGACTCCTCCCTGCGCTAGACACATCTCAACAGCTCTAGGAATCAATGTGCGTGGCATGCCTCCTCGTGGAGGTTTCCACAAGCCCTCCTCACCTACGTCGGGGGCTGTCTGGGTGCTGGCTGGTTTTCCTCCAGCTGTTGCGGTGCTACTCTCTGCATCCAGAACGCCTGCAGTCGTTGCCCGCGAAGGCGCGTCAACCGTGCGTATCGAAAGGAGTCTGATCTCTCCGGCCTCCCCGAAATCAGTCGACGACTGCGATAAAGAAATGGCCAGGAGGCTATCAGCCACAGCAATCTCTTCTCGAGAAGGATCAAAGAGAATATTGGGTCCAACAGCTGCCACAAGGAGGGTGATTGGTGGGCGTGTCAACTCTTCGCGTGGATAAAGCGCTGTAGCTGCGGCCCAATCATCGTCGAAAAATGGATCCTCGTCTTTCTGACTCTTCACAGCTGGTAGACGAGTACTGAGGAGTGCGAGATGTGTGGTGAGAGAGAGTAGAGGTACAGGATATGACAAAGGCGGCGAAAGAAGTAATACCTGCGGCAATTAGTACGCCGTCAACGATGAGACTTGCTTCGAGTCCGTCAGCTCTCATCGGTTCCCATGCACTCACATCAATGTAGAGCTTCCAGTGCCAGCCCGGGCTAGTCACGAGTCTGTTCGCAAGTTCCCCACTCGCAACCAGCGCTTCGCGAAGCATTGCGGCGAGAAACACTGGCAACTGATCATCATCGCGATAGCCTGGTATTTCGATTGCCAGCTCCACCCATCGACTTTGTCCACTTGTCTTCCCATGCTCTTCGCCATCGTCCATGGCAGTATCTTCGCGACTGACAGCTGAGACATGCTGGGCACCGGTAGTTCTCTGCACCTCAGCTTTTACGCCGACAATAGCTTCCGTGCCATCTGCAAAACATATGCGTGCGCTGCCATTTGTCCCCGCTAATATGTCCGATTCTGCGATTAGTGGACGAAACTGAGTGGGCGTTCGGGCGTCGGGACGGACTGGTGGTGTCAGAGACAGTGAGCTGTGCAGGTAGTCCAACTCGGCAGGGGAGATGTTGTTGGAAGCTGCGGGCGCCATGGTGTTAGACACTCGCGTACTTCTCCCACGAGAGCTGTCGGGGTTGGAGTATTGCGGCCTTTAAATCGCAAAGTTGTTACGCATTTCGCTCAAAAGGTTTCAACTCAGAAATCCATCGGAGTCTGCTCCGTCGCACTTCGCGCGAATCACTATCACGAAACATGTCATAGTCGATGTATGATACTAAGCTAGGTGCTTAGCCGGGTGCTTCGCTAGATACTTTGCCAGGTACCTAGCCGGATGCTTAGCTACGGTAGGTAGCTAACGGGGTACTTAGTCGCGCTCAGATGAATAAGACCCCGGCACCAGTTTCTTTGCTTCCACCATATGCATGCTCTTACCGCATTCCGAGTGCCTTGAGCACATTTGGTTGATAAAGATCTACTCCTGTTATTTCCACGTTTAACGTAACGACAGGTGTTGCATACAGGTAAGTAATTGACGCTGACAGACGTCGTCACAAAGACACCTGCTTGTCAAGCTACCCAAACACGGCCGCCAACATTGGCGAAGTCTTTGGCCCTGTCCCCGTGAAGGTACTGATTCATAAGGACAGCGATCAAGGTAGGCAGATAGGCAAGTGCGCAAAGGTTCTGTGAGCCCGCCTTGTGCTGCGATTCTTTGACCTCAGATCTCGAACGAAGATGCTTGACTGTTCCATTCTTTCGAGCTAATCTTTCAGGAGCATCTAGACCAGCAGATACAGAATGTAAAATTTCCTCTGACGCATCGCCACCGAGCAGTGAAGCCAGTGGCTGAACGCGTGAGATTCCATTGCTAAAGTGCAGGAAAACCACGGAGGACGATGCGTTGGAGGAGGAAAAGCGCTCGGCGGTCGGAGTGAGTCGAGGTCAAGCTTGCGCTGGTGAGTGGCTCGAGCTCCCACACCGGGCGCGTGCCGCCTGGATTTTCGGCCGCCTGGCGGCTCAGCCATCTTTCTTTCCACATCATGAGCTCCTCTCGTTCACAATGCTGGTGTCACCCAAGCATGTTGCCGTGAGTGTCACCAAGCCGCCTTAGGTTGCTCATTACGCTCTCGGTATGGAATCAGTCTCTGATACCAAGTGGGACGTGTTGATTGCGGGCACTGGTTTGCCTCAGTCACTGCTGGCATTGTACGTGATCCCGGCCCTCTTCTCTTCTTGCTCACTCTGACTGACCTAGGTAAGAGCTCTATCCCGCTCCGCAAAAAAGGTTCTACATGTCGACAAGAACGACTACTACGGCGGTGCGGATGCAGCGTTGACGTTGCAAGATGCAGAAGCCTGGGTCGAGCAAGTGAACACCCAAGAGACTCTCCCGTATAAGAATGCCTGCATTGTGAGAGGTGAAGAGCCAGGAGGCTCGCAGCTTGGCTTTTCAAGATCATACAGTTTGGCTCTGTCGCCTCAGCTAATTTACACACGATCGGCACTCTTGCCTGCCTTGGTCTCATCGAAGGTATTTCGGCAACTTGAATTCCTGGCTGTTGGGAGCTGGTTCGTGTACTCTCCAACAACATTGGACAATGAGTCGAAGCTTCGCAGAATTCCGAACAGCCGTGAAGATGTGTTTGCTGACAGTAGCTTGGACTTGAAATCCAAGCGAGCGCTGATAAGCTTTCTCCGTTCGATTCGTGACTCCGATGAACTGTCAAGGATTCTGGAAGAGCACGGGAGCGATTCTCTGTCAGAGTTTTTGTCTTCTCGTTACAAGCTGACAGAATCACTCACGTCTGCAGTGAACGCACTGACACTTAGCCCTGATCCGGCGACCAAGACTAGCGTGAGCTTCGCTTTGCCACGTGTCGCGCGGCACCTTGCTTCAATCGGCGTCTTCGGTCCAGGGTTTGGATCGGTCATCCCAAAATGGGGAGGTTTGGCTGAGATAGCACAAGTCGCCTGTCGCGCCCAAGCCGTTGGTGGAGGCACCTACATGCTGGGCAAGGGCATTCAAAGCACCAAGACCGATGCTGATGGCGCCCCAGTGAATGTCAGCCTTGGTGCCGATTTTGTGCTTGAAAGCCAGTCAATATGTGGACGCAGTTCGGATTTGCCTGGTCATGAAGAGTCGTCAAGCGCTAAGCCACACTCCACACGAGCAATAGCTGTGGTCGCTGCTTCTTTGAATGAGCTGTTCGTTGGTGGCTCGGAGGGAGGGCCCAAGCCGACTGTGGCCGTCGTGTGTTTTCCGACTGGTAGCATTCAAAGCAATGGCGAGATTCCTCAGCATCCGATATACCTCATGGTGCACTCCAGCGAAACTGGCGAATGTCCTGCCGGCCAATGTGAGTCTTATCCCTTTTCCAGTCTCCTTTCGATGATGACCAAACTTTGAATACTTACCTACATTGTCTGTAACTCCATTGACGAGAACCTACCTCTGACAGTCTGATGATACCTCGTTTTACATATCTGGCTTTACGTGCGGTTGGGACAAGGCTGACATCGTTGACCAGGTATCATCTACGCTACTATTAAGGAGTACGGCCTTCACACACGAGCCGTCCTGGTCGAAGCCATTGAGAAGCTACTTCTAGCTTGTCATGCAAATAAGACCCAGCTGCTGTGGACTCTGCACTTTGATCGATTTGAACGGAGAGACAGAGTTGCCAGTTCGATCGGAGCATTCAATGTCTTCAGTGAAAGCAGTCCGGACCTGGCATTCGATGACGAGATCCTCCAGCAAGTTCGCAGCATTTGGCAACGCCTGACGAAAGAAGAGAACGGCTTCATGGAGTTTGAGGATCGTGAAGCCGGTGCATACGATGGCGACGAAGATTGAACATAGTACCTCTGCCTTATTTCTGCACAATTGACCCATGACCTAGCTATCAAGACTAGGCATATTCTGGACTATAAAGTTTGCGCTCAACTCTCAACACACGTAGCTGCTTAGGCCGTCGACACGCGTACTTCTAATTCCCTCGTGTCGGTGATTCGCAGATACACCTCGTCCAAGCCCTTACGGACACAGTAGTCCTTTGACTCGGATTTTTCGCGCACCCATTTTTGATCTTGCGCCACCGCAGCCTTCTCCGCTGGCGTCATGCGTCTGAGTACGTGTAACATGGCTACTGGTATCTGGCCTTCGTGGAACTCCTCTATCGCCTCGCAGCCTGCCACGCCATCGCTAAGATAGACCGTCTCACCAATCTTTCTCAAAGTCTCCAGTGCATTTTGCTTGGTCTCGAAGGATCTGTGATGCTTCACTTTCCTTGCGATGCAGTTCTCGACCACATCCGCAACCTCCGCCGCGATATCGACGCTTCCCTCATAGTGCGCGGATCCACCGCCGGTACGATGTGCTTGTTTGATTAAATGCCGAACATCCTTGTTGTAGCGGTCGAAGTCGACAACCCGTGTTCTTTCACGGTCCACTGTATCTTGGTAGGCCTTTCGAACTTTGCTCGCAACCTCAAGGTCGCTGTCCGCGGCGCGTCTGAGGAGGAGACGCAGTGTCGTCACATCTAACGCCTTTATCGCTTTCGTCAGGTCGTGATCTGGGATCGGCAGGTTGTGTGAGTGGTGACCATCACCGGCTGTACTGGTGCGTGCGCGTTTTCTTGGAGGGCCGTCCATATCGACACAGTCTTGCCAACGGTCAATGAGCAAGCGGTCACCGTGTCGCGGAAATGGATTTTATGCTCGCTTGCCTGGTGACGCTTTGTCTGAGGGCGACGCGTCGGGGTCAAAGCTCACGCGCAGCCTCGCAGGAAAGTCTGATTACAGCGATTGCAGAGCTGGGCAATTACACGACATGTTCAGTAAAGAACAACGAGCAAAACCTACATCGTGGAGATCTTGACAGATTTGTAGGCTATGAAATTCTTGAAGCTCGAGCTTGGATCGATTGCGGTATTCTATCTAGGGGGGCCTTTATCTTACGTCCAAGAATTATTTCATCCTTGCGACGGGAGGGAAATATATCAGAGCGAATGCACGTGTCGATAATGCCCCGCTGCTCGCTCAGAAGTACCAAACAGCAAAGAGACCCTTGTGTTGAGCTAGACAGGAAGTCAAAAATGCCGTCGATAGGCATCATGAGCTTGTCTCCAAGGTTTTTGGCCAAATACCCAGCTAGCTACACGACCGAACAGTAAGTCCAGAACCCAGCTAGATAAGTACCTAGTTGAGCGCCCGCTTGAGGATTTGCCCTTATACTCAGCTCAACAATCTAGCTGAGTATCTGGCTCGGTACCTGAGTCAACATTCAACTAATCAACCAGCTGAGTACCGAGACAAGTGCTTCGCATATTACACGACAACAAGATCGATCGACAAGTTGTCTACGCATACGCGCATGCCCACCGTGCAAGCTTTCTCATAAATTTACAACCGCGAGAACGGAGGCCCGCGGACATTCATCCGTCTCCATGAAGATAGACTTTGCCAGGCGACGCAGGTCATGATGCTTGACCCATTGGTGAGGTCTACCGTGGAATCTTGCTCATACTATCATTGGCTACCATCCGTACTTGTCGTTCATCAGGTCCATGCATTACGCCTGAAGTCAAGACGCTGAGTGGACCTCTACAGGCCTTGACCAAGCTCTGGCGAGGAGGGGCACATTGAGGGGCACCTCTGCGGGATGATGAGCAAACAGAGAGGCATTTTCACCCGTATACAAAGCGAGCTGTCTCTTCTCCTCTCCGATAATCTCTTCTGATTATTCTCTCAAAGTACATCCTTACCTGTCGAATTCTACACTGTAGCACCACAATCCAAAGATCATCGGTACGGGCCAATTGAAGATGGCGCCTTCCGCAACAGCTCGTGAAGCTCAAGGTAACTATTCTGACGCGCATGGCCGGTGCTGAGCTCGCTGGCATGGATATCAATCCATGCCTAGCTTGCTCGGCTGAGACTCAATCACTGAGAACGGTTCAAACTTGATCAGGATAATACCTGCGGAAAGGACATGCTGTCGACCTTCCCCCCTTGCCTTTGCGGACAAACTAACCTGATCAGCTTCAACATGTCTACCGACAAGATTACCTTCTTGACCAACTGGTAAATGTGTTGATGCTCGATTCTCCTCCGTATTATGCTGATGGTGCGAAGGGCTGCTACACCTTACCATGCTCCCTTGTACCTTGCTCAGGCCAAGGGCTACTTCAAGGAAGAGGGCATCAAGGTTGCCATCTTGGAGCCAAATGATCCTAGCGTTCGTCAAATTGTGCTCAGTCGTGTAACCACTTTTCTGACACTCTCAGGATGTGACCGAGATTATCGGCTCTGGCAAAGTCGACCTTGGTTTCAAGGCCATGATCCACACTCTGGCTGTACGTACATATCACTTTCCGCTCACTCGCATCTACTGAACTCCATCCCAGGCTAAGGCTCGCAACTTTCCGATCCAATCCATCGGCAGCCTCCTCGACGAACCCTTCACCGGCGTCGTCTACCTCAAAGACTCGGGCATCACGACCGACTTCCGCACCCTCAAAGGCAAACGCATCGGCTACGTCGGAGAGTTCGGCAAGATCCAAATCGACGAGCTGACCAGCCACTACAGCATGTCGCCCAGCGACTACACCGCCGTGCGCTGCGGCATGAACGTCTCCAAAGCCATCATCAACGGCCAGATCGACGCCGGCATCGGCCTCGAGAACGTGCAGATGGTCGAGCTGGCCGAGTGGCTCGCGTCCCAGGGCCGTCCGCGCGACGACGTGCAGATGCTGCGCATCGACGAGCTGGCCGAGCTGGGCTGCTGTTGCTTCTGCACGATCCTGTATATTGGCAACGAGAGGTTCCTGTGCGAGAACCCGCAGGACGTGAAGAAGTTCATGCGCGCGGTCAAGAGGGCGACGGACGACGTGCTTGCCGACCCGGCCAAGGCGTATGCGGAGTACGTTGACGCGAAGCCCATTATGGGCACGGAGCTGAACCGCAAGATCTTCGAGCGCAGCTTTGCGTACTTTAGCAAGGACCTGAAGAATGTCAGAAGGGACTGGGAGAAGGTCACCAAGTATGGCAAGCGGTTGGGTGTCTTGAGCGACGACTTCGAGCCCAACTACACAAACGAATTTCTGGAGTGGCAGCTCGAGGGCGACTCTGCCGACCCTACTGGTGACCAGAAGAGAATGGTCGAGCTGCAAAAGGAGATCGCCTGCAAGGGTGGTTTCCAGCGTCTGGACGTCACTCCCGTCGCCACTGCCTGATTGGAGCATCTCAAATGACCGCGAACACCATTCACTACTAGCAAGAAACACTCATTAAATATGATCAAATAACAGATCTGATCGCTGGTTGAATTTGTCTATATTGTAAGCATTCAACGGTCACTACTTTGTGCCACCTAACAAAATCAAAAGCCGCCGCTCATATTGCTGCTGTAAAAGCCGTTCAACATATGTAGCATTCCGAAAACTCCGGAACATGCCGTCGGTCGTATCAATGATCCACAAAACTCCATGCTTTTGGGGGAAATCTGTTGTTGTCATCTAATCCTCAAACTTGATGCCCTTGCCGCCTCCGAGGTCAATGGCGCCTCCACGGTATGAACCGCGCTTCTTCTTGTTCTTCTCCTTGGTGAAGCCCTTGCCCTTGGTGACAATCAAGTCCTCGTGTGCTTTCTGAGCGTAGTCATACGGGACATACTTGTTCGAGGCAAGGCGTGGGTCCACGTACTGGTCCTTGGGAATGCGTGAGAAAGGCTCGTTGCTCTTCTTGGCCACCTTTGCAGCTGTGGTCGGAGTGTTTGTGGCGGCAGGAGACTTGGAACGCTTGCGCTTAGCAGAGACTTCGGCTTTGCTTGGTGTGATGGCTGGCTCGTCGTCTGAAGAGTCTGAAGAGCCCGAGGACGAGTTAGAGTCGGAATCAGAGTCGGAGTCGGTAGCCTTTTTCGCAACATCCCCATTCATTGTGCTTGTCGAGTCGCTACCGGCTGATGCCCCGTTTGTGGTTTTTGCGCCGCCATTAGGCTGCGTGGCTTCATCTGCAGAAGAATCGCTGTCAGAATCACTGTCGTCGCTGGAGTCGTCAGAAGATTCGGCCGCTGCCTTCACGACGGTTGTCTTCTCTACCTTGGCTGGAGTTGTCTTGACAATTTCCTTTGCCTTCACACCATTGGCCTGCTGGTTGGTTGTGACCTTCTTGGATCCCTTGCCATCGGCCTCGACTTTACGCTTCTTAACGGGTGCATCCGAATCATCATCCGAGCTCGAGTCTGAGTCCGATTCGCTCTCGCTTTCCGCAGCCTTGCGTTTCTTAGCTGGGACAGATGCCTTTTTGCTGGCCTTGGTTGGCTTTTCCTCTTCTTCCGCATCGCTGTCACTGCTCGCTTTCTTGTTCTTCTTCGACTTCTTGGTTGGCACTTCTGCTTCGCTCGCCTCGCTTGCGTCTTCTTCACTCGTCTCATCCTCCTCCTGCGGCTTGATTTCAGCCTGTTCGAGCTGCCACTCGCGTTCCCAACGCTTGAAGATCTGCACCAATGATGGTTGACCTTTGTCATACTTCTTGCCAAGCTCGTCCTTCCAGCCACTAATCTTTTTGCGAGCCTCTCGCTCAATTGTGAACATGCGGCCGGTAGAGTTGAAACCATAAGAGCTCAGAAAGCTGCTAATGAGCTGTATGAGGAGACCAGGCGGGGCATCTTTCATGGGGGCTCCAACGGAACGGTGGGTGAGGAAGTTAATCGCTTCCAAGCGCTCATCCGTCTCTTTCTGAACTTCCTCCTCTGACTTCTTCTTCCCATTCAGGACAGGATTATCCTCGTCGGCGGGATAGAGCCATGCTGGCTGTGGGCGCAAGGGGTCGTTCTTCTTCTTCTTTTTCTGGCCATTTGCGGTTCCGTTGGCGACGACTGGGGCAGCTGGCTTCGCAGCCGGCTGCGACTTACTCTTTGCCATGTTGATTGAGAGCAGAGAAGCTCACGATAGGTCACAAAGCAAGGAAGTAGGAGAAACCGTCTGGGCTAGGCGATGAGAGGGAGTGGACTTGAGTGTAGGAAGGCGCATCCGAAAGAATTCCTCGATCGCAAGAAGAAAAAAAGTTTTGAGTTTGGCGGGAGGGCGGCCGGGGCGGAATCACAGCGGGCACGGCGGGACTAGGTATGCAGCCAACAACCACCGCCGGGAACACACATGGCGGCCTCTGACACTATCCGGTCAACAAGCTGAGCTTGCGGCTCTGTAGTTGACGATTTTTCGTATTCAAATTAGCGACGAATCGCAGTCCGATCGCTCCGCACAAAGTTCAAACGCCCACATCGCTTCTGCCCCAACTTGAAGCTCGGGTTGGCTGCGGAGGCTTGGCAGGCATCACCTCCGTGCCAGTTCACGCCGCCCATCCTTGTATCAGATGGCCAGGACAGCATCGCAAGCCTCGCCATCCAGCTGTCGGTCCGACTAGGCACAGCGAGGCGTCACCAAACACGCCTTCCAGTCGTTGTCGGTGCGCGTTCCGCTACAGCACCCAATTTGCTCCGATCGACCGGCCGTGAAGCTCTGGAGGTGCACAAGCTTCGTTCGACCTCCTGATCCCTACCACTATAGCCGAAGCAATCGAGCCCCAGCGCGGGCGCTGGAATGAATCATGGCCGCACGTAACTATGACCAGATGAGTCGCGCAGAGAAGTTCGAGGACGAGAAACGGCGCATCATCGAGAGCTGTTTCTCCAAGCGGGAAGATGACGGAACTGGTCAGTTGCTGCAGCAAGGGGAGACACCTTTCGCCTTCTCCAGGCTAACTCACTGTTCATAGTTTCCGAATCGTATATTACACATATCAGGATCGAAGAAGACGCCTCCTATCCTTCACAACCACCTCCACCCAATTCGCCGAGGGAGAACAAGAAACCGCGCGTTATAATTGTGGCAGTTAGGAAAGCAGGACGTGTTCGCATGCACAAGGCTCGAGAAAATAGCAACGGATCCTTTTCGATAGGAAAGACATGGATGTTGGACCATCTCTCGGCTATCGAGTCCTATACGGGAGGACCTCTTCGTGGTCCCGATGATGCGGAGAAGCGGATTTGGGCAGGGGACACAGGCATGACCATTACCATTCAGAAGCCGTATTTCTGGAAAGCAGTGACATCCAAGGAGAAGGACTTTTTCATCGGAAGCTTGATCAAAATTCACAGAAAGTACGCAGGACGGGATCCAGAGCTGACGGGCTTCTCGGATCAAGAACTATCTTCGTTTGCTGGTGGCGTCCAGCGCGCGCCTACCAGGACCGCCAATCAACAACCACCTCAACAGATCGAAGCTCCACAAGGTAGACCTCCAAACCAGCAAAATATCCAAGCACTTGAAGCTGCTCAACGGCAGCGGCCCCCCGGCGCTCCTCCGGGCCCACTGCAGCGGCCTGGTCCGGGACCAGTAGCTGGAGAAGCGCCGCCGTCGTCTGATTATCGAAGGGGACCTGGCCCGCCTAAACCTCCCCAGCCACAAGAGGACCGCTTCGCCGCTGACCGCGATCGATACCAAAGTTCTGGCTCGAATATATCGACTGGTAGCCGGGGCGAGCCGAGGCGGCGAGACATACCTGGGCCTCCTCCAGAAGCTGACCAGTTTCGACCCCAAGATCCAAGGAACCGGTTACAAGGGCGAAATGGCTCGCCAGCAGCGTCAACAAAGTCCAGCGATAGTTACAGTGGAAGTACTTATGTCGACGATCGCCGGGGTCCAAGCATACAGTCCTTTGATAGTGGGTCCCCACGCACGGAAACACCACCTGGACGTGTCAGCACAGATCGACAGACCCCAAATGGACCATCGCCTCTTGCGAGAAATGGTACTCCAGGAACGCCAATACCGCCACCAGGTCCACGGTCTCCAGACAGGAGGGGCCATACCGGGTTTGGGCAACCGCCAACCCAAAATGGTGCGCCTACCGGTGTCGATGTACCTCCTGAGCGAAGGAGACCTCCTATAAGCTCCGGATCTAATGATTCGAGTCGTGCAATACCTTCAGAACCGCCATTGCGAAGCGATCAAAGACGAAGACTGGATTCCGAAGCGAGCAATTTAAGTCACGGACGCGATTTAAGTGGCTCGGATGCTTCAAGGCCGTCTACTGCAGGCCGAAATACCAGCCCACACAGACCCCCTGCGCTCGCCACTGGCAGCAATCTGAAGCAGCGAGAGGATTTACTACGTCCATCTCAGGCAACTGCTCCTGAGCCTGCTCCGGCCCCAGCGGCGGCTCCAGAGTCGACACATCAACCGGCATCGCCTACCAAACGAATGTCCCGGGAGAAGAAGGAACCAGCTCCTCCACCGCCAGCGGCGCCAGCGACAATGTCTGATATGGCGTCAGCACTATCCATGCTATCTCCCACCGACTCAACCGCCCCTTCTACTCCTATTTCGCCGGAAGAAAGTTACCGACCTGGTCTTGGGCCGATGATCAAGAAGAAAAAATCCGCCAAGGATGTCGCGAGCGCGTTTAGGAAAGCTGCTAATGCGCATGGAGCATTCAAGCCTCGTGCTGGTGGTGCAGCAGACAAATTGATGTTGGATGTAGACAAAGGAGACACCGCGGATGGCGTCACTCGTGTTTTCGTTCCTACACCGAAGAGTCCCTTGCCTAGGCTAGGCCCGGAGCCAGAACGTGGCTCAGACTCTCTAGACGCCGCCATGTCCGGTCTCAAGTCGCCCGGTCTACCACCAGAGACGAAACCGCTTGAGCCTGTTCAGGTGCAAGTTCCCAAAGAAGAGCCTACTCCCGTCAAGCCAGCGACGACCGTCTTGCCTACGGAAGAACCTAAAAAGCCAGAGCCTGCGACGAAAGTCGAGCCAGCAAAAGAGCGGGGGCCTAGTATTGAAGAGATCCGTAAGAAGCAACTATCTCAGAATGCTGCCAAATATGCTCGAGCGCTGGGTGTCAATCCTGTGCTACTGGAAGGGCGAACGGCTGACATTGAGGGCATATTCGAGGACATTGGCTGGAAGGAAGGGAAGCAAAGTAAACGGACTTACGACGATCTGGTTGGAGAAATCAAGAGAGAGCTCACCAAAGTTGAGACCGGCAGCTGGCTTGATGCTTTCGAGGGCACTGATGACCGCGTCGTAGCGGTCAGCACAATGCTTGACAAAGCAATTGCAGAGTGCGAAGAACTCGATGGTCTTCTCACTCTGTACAACGTCGAGCTGAGCGTAAGTGACGTTTCTCATGTTGCTTGTCGACCATGGCTAACAGTATACAGACACTCAATGACGACGTGCAATTCATCGAAGTCCAATCACAGGGTCTACAGGTCCAGACGGCCAACCAGCGACAGCTGCACGTCGAGCTCAATAAGCTCCTCAAGACGATATCGATATCACCGAACAAGCTCGCAGTCGTTCGAGACCCATCGCTGAACAAATCCGATGGACTTGCCACGGCTGAAGACGCACTGAGTGAGCTGTACAGAGCTCTCAAGACGATTGCTCCAACACAGATTGGTCAGAGCTCTATTGGCGCTACCGGCGTGCGGTCAAGTGACAGGCTTGCCGGTGATGTCGGTGGCATGAAGGCCGTAGAAGAACGAAAGAACGGCTACCTTCTTGTTGCTTCTGGTTTCACAACAAGTCTGGGTAGGTTCCTGACCGACAAGTTCCACGAGACCGAGGCGCAGGTCCAAAATGCCCTGGCACAATCGCGCAACTCCCTACCTGCCGACGCGAAGCTTGATGCGGCTGCATGGGACGCCGGCCGAGATATTCTCTGGATGTATTCGCCGGTCCTCATGTTCGCCCGTGATGTTGTCTTCGACCATTGGGAGAATTTGGTCTACCAATATGGTAACAGCATTAAGTCTACCTACCGCAAAGAACTCAAATCTAGTATCGATGCCTGGAAACTCGCTTCGAGGAAACCTACAGGAGCAGAGCAGGATGCTTTATTCACCACTCTGGAACAGGAGGACAATACTAGTATGGCGAGGAAATTGACCGTCAAAAGATCAAAGACAACGCGCACCGGTCCTCGTCTGGCGCCAGGTGAACGGAAGCAGGAAGGCAAGATCCCGGCATTCCAGGCCTTCTACAATGCGCTGCTCGAAGTCAGCAAGGCTATCTTTATTGAGCAGAACTTTATCGTGCGCCTCTTCCATGCATCTGCGGTCGATGTCGGAGACTTTGCTGAGATAGTACTGTCTACGCGGCCGGAGGATCGAGGCAGCGAAAACCTGCTTGCACCAGGCATGCCAGAGCCGCCAAATAGCCGATACGGTTCGATTGTCAAGCGCAACATGGAGAACATCTTCGCCAATTTCGCAACCGATGTACAAGGTCTCATTGATCTCATCATTGGTCAGGATCCGCTGCATGTCATCGGTCTGATTTGGGCCGTTGAGGTGAACGCCGACAAGACTGCACATACCAGTCAAGAGTTTCTGGCATCGACCCTCAGTGCTGCTCAGGCTGAGCTGAGTCGACGATATGATCGCTTCATCGACGAACAGGTCACTGCTATCGATGCGACAAAGGTTAAGATCAGCAAACGCAAGGGTGTCATTCCCTTCATGAAGGTCTTCCCATTGTTCGCAGCGGCGGTGGAAGACATGCTGCCGTCGCCAGCTGCTGACGAGAGTGAAGCCCGAAAGAGCACAAACGCGGCTTACGAAAGGATACACAGGGCCATGTTCATGGCACTTACCGTCGTAGGCAACAAAGACCAGGAGACCAACGCCAGTGGTGGTGCTGATGAGGAGAAAGAAGCGCTCAACCAGCACATCCTTTTGATTGAAAACTACAACCACTACATAGAAGAGGTGGATGTACGCAACAACCCCGTCCTGATCGCCGGCAGAGAAGAGGCAGAAAGAACCATGTCTCAGCATATGGAGGAGTACATTGACAGTGTAGTGCGACGGCCACTTGGGCAATTGCTGAATGCAGTCGAGTCTGCAGAGGCTGCAATCACAGCCGCTGGCAGCGCTGGCCCATCCAGCATCGCAACACTGGCCAGTCACCGCGCAAACACATTCAAGAAGAATGTCAGCAGCTTCGATGCCAAAGAAATCCGCAAAGGTGTCGAGTTGCTGCGCAAGCGTGTTGAGAAGCACTTTGGCGATGCTGACGACGAGCGAATCAGTAGCAAGCTGGTCGAGAAGGTCACGACAGAGTGTGAGAAGAAGTACATTGACATTCTGGAGAGGCTGCAGAGGATCGTCGAAGACGTTTATGAAAAGCAAGTGGAGATCGAACTGCGGCAAGACGACATTACGGCCGCGTTTCGCCAGCGATAGGAATCTGGTATGAGGCCGGGCATGTTCTCCAGGGCATCGTTTGAATCATTGCGCGCATCGGAGCGAGGCGTTTTTCGCGACTGGTCTGTCGAATGGCGACCAAGTTCGCGGGCAGCTTGAATAGTGCACCTGTACAAAGTAAATCAAATTCCCACAGCCGTGATCTCTCACAAGCTGGAGATGCATCGAAACGCTGGTGTTCTACGTCTCAAGTACCAAATCAGTCCTCGTGATGTATTTCTAGCTGCTCGCTCGCTCGAAAGTGGGTCGTTGACTTTGGTCGTCGCAGGTCGCATCTAAAACTTTACGCCATTGAGAGCCTCTTCCAATTCTTCTCTCACACACCCCTAAACACAAGAACATGCAAAGTACTGCAGCGCCAGTCCGCTGGAGAGTCGAGAAAGTCAGCGTAGCCCGCTAGAATGCCGCTCCGACGGTCTAAGGCTCAAGTCGGCACACGCACACGATAGCTGACACGCTTCCCCGCGAATCGCGACGCTCCTCCACCCTCCGAGCGTCGACAGCTCCCACCCCACCAAGGCAGGTCAATCAAGCCAGAGCCGCCAGACAGGAATGGCGGCTGATGAGTGCTTCGCGGCATTCTGCGGCACGTACGATGGAACGCCTCCTCTAGTGCCAAGGTGAGGTCTGTTGGTGTCGGCGTCGAGACTTTCTCTTCTGTGATCTCGCCTCTGTTTGTTTCCCTTTGTGTTTGTCTTCGTTGATCACTGTCGCTGCGTCCTGTCGTGTTTTGCGAGCACGGTAGTTGGACGCCAGCCGTCGTACCCGCCGTCGTACTGCAGGTCCGACGGACCTGCCGTGCTGATTGTGCAAACGCGCTGCGCGGTCGTGGAGAAGAGAAAGAGAAACATTCGAGGCCAACATCGAGGACGAACGAGTGGCGAAGAACGACAATGTCCGACTACAGATACGCGGCCGGGGGCTACACGGCCGAGAAGCCGGTCCTCGACAACGACTCCCCGGCACCCGTCGTCGACGTGGACGCGGACGAGGGCACCGTCGACTACGACCACGCCGAGATGAGCCGCATGGGCAAAGAGCAGGAGTTCCGGCGCGTCTTCAATCCGGTCTCGACGTTCGGCTTCGCCATGATCTACGTCGCGACGTGGGAGTACATGCTCGTCTCCGTGGCGACGGGGCTGGTCAACGGCGGCTTCGGCGGCCTGGTGTACGAGTACGTCGCGACGATTGTGGCCTTCGGCGCCGTGGTGCTGTCGCTGGCGGAGATGGCGTCCATGGCGCCCACGGACGGCGGGGCGTATCACTGGACGAGCGAGTTTGCGCCGCGGAGGTGTCAGAAGTACTTGAGCTATGCGTCCGGGTGGACGTCGACCTTGGGCTGGCTGGCGGGTCAGACGAGCGGGTATTATATCATGTATACGCTGACGCAGAGCATGATCAATGTTTGGCTGCCGGATTACGCGTTTGAGAACTGGCAGGCGACGTTGATCATGATCGGGTACATCTTGGTTACGGTCTACTTCAACACGCTGGGGGCGGGCATGTTGCCTGTGATCGAGATGGTGTCGCTGGTGCTCCACATCGGGGGCTGGATCGTCACGATCGTGGCAGTCTGGGTCATGGTGCCTGCGGAGAACCGGAACTCGATCGACGATGTCTTTCTCGACGTCCAGAATCGCGGTGGATGGGACTCGCTAGGCTTCTCGTGTCTGATCGGAACCGTCGCAATCATCTTTTCGACGCTGGGCCCGGACGCCGCCGTCCACGTCGCCGAAGAAATCCAAGATGCAGGCCGCATCCTTCCGTGGACGATGGTGACGGGCTACTACCTGAACGCGGTAATGGGTCTGGTCTCGCTCATCACAATGCTCTTCACCGTCGGCAGCCTGGACGATGCAATTGCGGCCGACGCCCCCTTTGTCAACTCGTACGCGGCAACGGGCTCGACAGCCATGAACTTCATCTTGATTCTGATCCTCTGGCTTAATATCGGGATAGGCAACATTACAGCCGTGACGACGACGTCGCGGGAGTTTTTTGCCTTTGCACGAGACAAAGGCTTACCAGCGTGGCGCTGGCTGGCGAGTGTCTCGAAACGGTATAATGTGCCGATCAACAGCGTCGTGGTCGTGACGTTTGGGTCTGCGCTGCTCACCTTGATCAACATTGGCAGCACGACCGCATTCAACATCGTCATATCTCTGAACGTGGTCGCCTTCTTCTTCACCTACATCCTGTCAATCGGTTGCCTGATCCGAAGACGAATTGTTCGCGACGAACCACTGCCTCATGCGAGGTGGTCTTTGGGAAAGCTGGGATTGCCGATTAACATATTTGCGGTGGGCTACTCAGGGCTGGTGTTTGTGCTCGCGAGCATGCCCACCAGCGTCCCCGTAACTGACGCTGCGGATGCAAACTATGCGCCTGCGATATTCGTCGGCGTGTTGGTTGTGGCCTTGATTGCATATTTCGTTCAGGGGAGAAAGATTTATGATGGACCCGTGGTGTATGTGGAAGGGCACCGACAGATCGCTCTGGGGCTGCAAACTTCGAAAGGTTGACTGATGGTATCTAGCAGCCGCATCGGAGCCATGATAATGACATGCATATGATCGTACCATCCGCGACACCTCAAAGGTACCCCGGATTTGACAATAGACCTTCAGAGACTTACCCGCGTAATTGATTTTCCATGAGGTTATGAGGTGTTTCGAGTTTCCCGAAAAGAGGAACTGTCACTCTAAACACCCGGTTCTGGCAGTCAATGACCACACAGAGCCGCCGAATTGGGTGTTCCCGGCAGTGCCCACTTTCAACTCACCTCAGCCCGGGCCACGCAATCGCATGGACATTGTCTCAGAATCGAAGTTGGGACCTTCCCACACCGACACGAAAAGCGGCGACGGAATCCGGTTTCCTGTGAGAAAAAGACAAGTCTGCAAGGTCCCGCACACTTGCTGCTGCTCGCGTCGAGCCCTGCCGCCGGCGCACCGACGGAGGCATTTTCATGCGACGTTGTCCACCTGCGTCTGAGCGGGCGAGAAGCAAGGGAGAAGCGTGACGAGAAGTTCCCATCTCCGTGATCGTGCAAGGCGTGCCGCACAATGCCATGCTGTTCCACATCGTGGTGTGCGGGAGTGGTGTTGTGCATGAAAGTGTCTCAGGTCAGGTCGCTGATTGGGTCGGCTTGCAGGGTGTCTAGAAAAGAGGGAAGCAGGTACAGCCACCGGGGAAGGCATGCAGTATCGCAGGTCTGAAGTGCAGCAGTGCACGGTCTGGTTCAACAGTGATAAGAAGTGTTTCGTTGCAGTTGGCCTGTTTGGAAGACTCAGCATTAGACCTCTGGCCGTGTGCATATCGACATGATCATGGCAAAACGATGGCCATGCTTCGAAAGCGAGGAAAAGTAGACGGGACTAGAGAATCGCACCCTCGCCAGTGTCACTCATGTTAACAGCGCTCTTCGAACAAGATCAAGTGCGCTTCGAGATTGATGAGTGTATTGGGAAGAGATGACGACACTTCGGTCTCCAGTTCAGGACCGTGAAACCAATACCCTGGCGGCGCCTCGAGCGGCGACCCACCGTCAGCATCGCCCGCATCGGAGTATGCTGAACACAGGCCACAAAAGCAGCACACGATTGCTGGGGGGTCTCCGTTTCATGCCTCCCAAAAAGTCCAAGCGCGAATATGCGACAAACAGCTTCTCACCTGATGGTCGCTAGGACGCCTGAGACTGATCAGGAATTCGGCCCCCCCCACAAATGCAAGTCTGCAACAACGATCATCGTTCCCAAAGTCCTCAGATCGCATCATGATTCGATACCGAAAACGGGGTTCTATAAAAAGAAGCGCAAGCCGAATTTTG
The DNA here is from genome assembly GCA_900618795.1 of Cyanodermella asteris. Classification (NCBI taxonomy): domain Eukaryota; kingdom Fungi; phylum Ascomycota; class Lecanoromycetes; order Ostropales; family Stictidaceae; genus Cyanodermella; species Cyanodermella asteris. The sequence goes on along the minus strand of UYJD01000008.1, from coordinate 1,019,796 downwards.
ATCGCAAACACGAAAGACACGAGGTATCACGAAACGGAACACGAGTTGACTTTGCTTCGACTTCGATCCTGATCAGCAATTGCAATACGACCAGGACTCTGCCGCTTGTGGCACGCATGACAGTCGTCGCAGGAGCCAGTGAGAGGTACAATCGAAACAAACTTGCTTGTAACAGAACTTTTCACTCCGTCGCAAACTCGCAGAGCGCATCACAAGACCAGCGTTCTTCTGGACATTATTCACAAGGTCGCATCGAAGATGCAATGTCGTGCTCTAACATTAACACGCGGGGGGGACCCCTATTTTTGCGCAATCGAAAGCGGTCGAGGCTCACTGCGACCCTGTCGAGAGTCGGGAAATTTGGGTGGCCTGACCCTCCCTATAACCTCCTTCCCCGGGGGGGGGCTGTTTTCCCCGGAGAGGCACGAGACGTCTCGCGACCGCAAACGCGAACCACGACATTATTTTCATGGCGCAGCCCATCCATCTCCTTGCCACCAACTTCGGTCAGACGGGCAGGATCCCGTTGCCTCCATCATCATCATCAGCATCACTCTCACAGTCGCAGCCGTAGACCCCGTATGATGATAACATCACAACGACTCGACGCAAAATGAAGTTCGGGACATTACTCCTCGCAAGGAGGAGATTCCACGATTCGACGAAAAAGATGCAATCTCACGGATTCATGGCGCTCACGTAGACATGGCAAGCGCAACCCCATCTTTTAACATTGACCCATCGATATCAGAGGGGAACATGCCACCTCCCTGTCCGTTTGTTGACTTTTCTTTTCTTTTTAAGAGGGAAGTTCGGCTAGGAAGTAAAGCGGCAAGGCGCCCCCCTATCGCCGCTTTCCGTCGCATTAAATTAGGTGATCCGAATGCACCAACGAGAGGGCGTCAGAGACCCTCCCTCCCCGGGCGCCTTGGCTGGGAGCGCCGTTGTTTAGGCGTGGCTGGAGAGCCGGGTGCCGCTGACGGCGCCCGAGATTGCGCTGCAATTTCGCAGAAAGGAGAAGATGTTATTGCACGCACTACTGGATTCTGTATCTGGCCAACGAGACCGGGCCCAGTCACCGAGGTCCAGCCGCGTGTGTGGATCTCGGCAGTAGGCTATGGGGCAGCTATCATGGAATCCGGAAACGAAGCGGCGGTGGACGTTGGAAGACGCCTGCGGGTATGCTCTTGTTTTCGCCACGATGCGCGTGATTCGCACGTGCGATTGCCTGGAGTAAGGAGAGCGGGTTTCAACGGTCTATGAACGTCCGCAACGTGGACAGACAACCGCGCCTGTGCTGTAAGATTCGCGTACATGTGTGGTGGTCGTATCAAAGTTAAGGTAGGAGCATAAGGTGAAGGTCATACTGCCGTGACGACTTCTTATCTCGGGCAGTCTATGAATAGGCTCCAACACTCACGCGGGGAAAGTTAGCTACAGTAATTTATGAGCCATAGGCAAGCACCGGGCATCACTGTGAACACGGGCTGCGAGGGTAAAAGAATGGACAATTGCAAGCGTAAAAAACTTCTTAAATCATGGCGTTCGTTATATTCGAAAAAGGTAAAGACAGACGATTATATCAAAGGCTGAAAGTCGAGCCTTGAGGCTCTGGCTGAGTGTATCTGGATACATGAAAAGAATTCAGGCGTGACCATCGTGACTCGTAGAGTCATTGAGATGCCTGCTTGCCCTCGAGGCTTTCGTGAGATGCCTTGTCTCCAAACCGCGCCACCCGCGCAGGACAGAATTTGAAAATTTTGAAGAAATCAGATGCCATTCCGTGATGCATGTAACTTGCTCTACGCTGAAGATCAACGCAGTAGGGGTATCCAAGAAAACAGTCCCAAAAACCTTTGGTCTCAGTTCCGCGCGGCAGCGACCTGCACTGCAACGCCATGAGCCTAGTCCTTCCTATATCGATGAATCCCATGTATATACCGTTGAGGTGTGAGTGTAGCGAGAGATGTATGGAGAAAGAACCATGTCGCATGGCGCTGAAGATGCTGCGTCGCCTCCTCGTGAAGCTAAATCCAAATGCTGCTGGTACTGCAAAGAAACTGCGAGGCGACAACTTCGAGCGGAGTATATGCGCCGCCTCAGCCACGTCGAACCGCTTATGCGACGGTGCGAGCGTGGTGCATGCGCCTGATGCGGTTGTGGCGCTCCAGGTGGTTGACGTGAGCTTCGCGCTTGCTGTTGATCTTGCCCAGGCGCAGAGGTCCGGATCCGGTCCACTCGAGAGCAAATCCAGAAGCCGGGGCCGCTGGCTTCGGGGCCGCAGCAGTAGTCTGAGGCTGCTGCACGGGAGCTGGAGTCGGGGTAGGCGATGGGGAGGGGGCAGGTGTGGGAGTCGGGGAGGGCGACTGCGGTGCCGGGGCCTGAGATTGGCTGCCAGAGCTGTTGGGCTTCTGGCCGCTAGCATCGCAAACGTTGAAGGTCAGGCTGGCACCATCGGGGCAGGAGTGAGTGGCAAAGTCATCGTTGAAGACGTTGTAAGCCTCAGCACACTTGTTCTGGCCCTTGGGGCAGTTGACGGGGTTGCACGAGTTGCTGTTCTGCGGCTGACCATCCATGTTGGGAATGATCTGGGTGAGAACGTTCTTCAATGGCTCTCCGTTGATGTTGCTAATGTCGTAGAAGATACCGCCGTATGCGCTGCCGGGGGTGTAGGTGTACTCGAACTGAGTGACCGGGCCAGCGATGTCGTCCTGGTCGGAGATCTTGACAGAGCATCCACCTCCGTCGGAGCGCTGCTGGTAAGGTTCGGACCAGCTCTTTCCCGGGGCCAGGGTCTGGGTAGGGCCGGCCTCGTCGGCGACGCTCCAGAGGTAAACAGGGAAGTCGCAGTTGTTGTTGACGGTGGCGCTACCGGCGAGGGCCAGAGAGGCCGAGGCGACCATGGTCGCGGCGACAGCGAAAGAGCGCATGTTGTTGTTGTAGATTGAGATTTGCGAAACGCGATTGTTGAGATATAAGTTTCGGGTTGACTTGTGGATTGATGAAAGCGAATGAGTGTTTCAACAAGGCGGCAGTCTAGCTGGCAAGATTCTGAATTGATGCTGAAGAGCGGTGGGTGCGTGAGCGAAAGCGAAGGAGTGAGCTTTCGAACAGCAGTTGGATTGACCAGAGCTCAAGACCGTTGACACCGTCGGTGGTGAGGAGGAGAGGCGGCGCGAAGGCAACGGGAAGCAGGCCTCATAAAGGAGCAGGGCAGACAGGGGCCGGCGGCTGATGGAGCAGCAGAGGCTCTCGACATGGCAAATGGCAAGCCACTGCTGCTCGGACGCAACACTCCATATGCTGGCGGTCATGGCGGCGCATAATCACAGCACTCGCCGCTTTGCCAGCGGTCGGGCTGCAAAGATTGGGACCTGGGGCGGGTCAGTTCCAGCCGCAGACTAGCCTGAACTTGGCGACACAGCGCGTCCACTAGCCAGGGGTCAAGCATGCTCTTCCCGCCAGGCACAGGAAGCAAGAGGATGTCCGACGGCCAGTGAGATGCCAGAGACCAACATGACTTTGCCCAATCATCACGTCCTCATGCAGAGCGCCGCTCCCACTCGCTGCCATGCACCGTCGTCATTACCGTCGTCCGCAAATTGCTCCTCTGTTGCTCTGGTGTGATCGCCTTGCATGCCGCTCGCAGTCTTCGTCGCTTCGTCCTGGCTGCGCCCAGTAGGCTGGCCTCTTGGTCTCATCGATCTCGTCCTAAGTCGCTCTTGGTGTGGAGATTGGACCTCGCAGCGCGTCTTGACGCCTGCCAAAAACGCGATAAAGAGCGCGTGTCTCCTTTCTCATCGCTACTCAACGAGATCCGCGAGTCGAGTCCCAAGTGTCGGGCCCAGCTTTTCGTACGTGCTGTGCGTACTGCCCAGTGTGTTCCAGTGAAGCGCCTGTGTCGCAGCCTTGCAGAGTAGCCGATGAGATCAACGTGCATACTGCATGAAAAGCGTCGGACGGATCGGAACCATGTCAACGGTCGTGGTATTGCAACCAACTTACGGCTCAAGTAACATGCAGCGCCCACTCGCGAATCGGTGAAGATCAGCCTCGCAAGGCCATCCGTCGTCAGTGTTACCGCAAATCATTCGATGTGAGCTCGCGTGAGTGTGTATTATCATTGGTGAAGCTCCAAAATCCATGCGCACTGTTTTCGTCGGGTCGAATCCGGAACGTGTCGCGCAAATGCCGTCACGGGTTTCAACAACGATCATTGGCTTTCCTGTCGGATCGCAGCTAAATTCCAAGAGCCACACAGCTTATCGATATGCTGCTGCAAGTTTCATCACGGCCACTGGTGCCAGCACACAGCATTTGCCTCTAACCAAGCGGGTCCCGCGTGGTCTCACAAGCCGCAAGATGCGAGTGATGCCAATCATCGACTTACATGATTGCCTCTCTTCGGCGAACGAAAAGCTTTGTCCCAGGCGAGATTTGCCAAGTTGTTCCAAGACAGTCGCCGAGTTCTATGATCTGTGAGCCACGTCGGAACCGGGCCAGTGTCGTGGAGCCAAGTGATGGTTAGGTACGGATGAAAAGTCTGCTCAGCAGGATTAATTCTCAAGAACAAATTCGGCAGGCAGCAAGTGCGGGAAGGAAAGCGCGATCCGAAATCCCGCCACCACGCACTTCGAAATACTCACTCCCAGCTTGCGCATTGTCGTGAAGCTGCCAAACTCTTCTTCAAACGGCGTGTCACATCTAATGTGCCGCTTAGCTTCTGTTGGAGTCTGCATGTTTAGCCTCGCCTAAAGCGTGGTCACGAAAAGCCTTATTATTATTCGACGACATATAGGCTCTTACCACTGGTCTCGATATCTTGCTTTGCCCTGCATGAGATATGCCGAACGCAAATATTAGCGTCCCTGGAAGCTTTCTGGAGAAACCTTGCGGACATTCGGGAGGGCTGCAGGACTGAGACTGCATCGTCTAGCGCGGAACTCGCTACAATGCCAGCCGCGCCCAACAACCAGCCTATCGCCATCAGATAGCAGACTTGGTATTCCGAATGTCTTGGGCATCATCAGGGTTCCGAGACTCAGGTGAATTTTCACCCGAACACTGCTGGTCTTAATCATTATGCCACGTCGGGCGTCGCCTTGTCCTATCAACGCGCTCCTGCGGGTCCTGCGTTGTGCATCGACTTGCCGAGCAGGCCCGATTTCAAGATTTGTGTTGATGTCGCCTTAGGAAGCTCGTCCTTCTGTGCCTATCACGAATGTAAACAGCACTTTACATGGCTGCTGCTTCTGCATCACTACTGTGGCTCTCAGCTTAGGTCTCAATCGTGGCGGCCGTTGTACAAAAGAGAGACATGGGTCGTAGGCCGCATAGAATGAGTCAACCTTCCCGCTCTTGCTTACAGGGCCACACAAACAGTGTTCAAGCGTCAAGGCTGAAGATGAGAATCTTCCGAAAAGCCGAATTCGGGGACTCCGCTCTTCATTGCCAAGGAAAAGATATGAACCTGCCCGAGGATCATCCAATAGTTGTTCGGGTCATCAGAGAAGCAACCACAAGGAAGCAGGAGGTTTGACTGGAATTTCCGGATTTCGGCGGCGGAAAAATAATGGACAAGTGCAAACGCGACGAAGCAAGCGGGTCACAGCTGCAAGGCTTGCTTCCATAGCAAAAGGCCAACATGCTCGGGTGGCAATCACAACGAAGTGGAGAGGTCAAGGATTTTTGGGTGCTTCAGGTCGTAAAAGTAGCATCGATGAAGTCAAGATACTGTGACTATGCCCACGAATGACTCGCGATCTGATACACTGCACTCATCTGGTATGATTCCGGAATTCGGATATTCGTGACGAAGCCGCAGAAAATTACTTGGAAAATTTCGGCGATTTGCGTGCTTGAGGTACGATGAAACGAGATGATGTGCTGCTACCATAAATGTAGCGTGTATAGAAACGACTGGAGTCGTTGAAGGTCCTCGGTGGCGGATGTGCAGAGAATCGGTGAAACACTGTAAATCAGGCCTTGACAGGAGACGACCCGGGAACGCTCTTGAGAATGACCAAGTTGTGATCCGACGCAAGCCTCCAGTCATATACGTCCAGGCCGGATCGATACTGACAATCCTAAAGATGCTTCCAAGTCGAAAGGACGTTGCACGCATCTCTTAAGTAGCACTATTATGGGTCACGTGACTTGATCGATTCGCAGGGAAGCGAGCCATTCTAAACCTCATTAATGTCGGCTCACCATATACAGCATACAGACGTTGCTTTATGCCGTGCGTTCACAAGATCTTCTAGTGGTGCTTTAGGTTCGATAGGGGATACCTCAGCGAGCACCATAGTAAGTATCTCAATAAGTCCCTTTATTCTCGACCCATGCAGCAAATGTAACATCTTCGAGCGAGGGCGCGGAGAGTTCCTCGCCCATACGAGATTTTTCTTTGGGCAGGCCTTTCAGAAAGCCATCTACAGATCTTTGAGCCGAACGAACGATCGCTATCAACGCCTCGTGACCACCGCGGAGAGACTGCCACGACCGACACGGGTCCGAATCGCTGTCAAGCGAAAATATCACCATTGGACCAGAAGCCATCAACAGGTTAGGATAGTAGTGCGGGCCACCCTGACAGACCGCCATGGTTCAAGACCGCAGATTTTGGCCCTCCAGCCGCGCGTTTCGAGATTACCCCATCTGGTCGTCAAACGGTCAAGTTTCAGCTGTTTCATGGTCACTACAACGGCCATTTCTCTGGCAGACTCCTGCAAACTGTCTTCGCCTAGGCTCTATTTCAGGCTAGGCTTTTGACATGCTCTACCTGAACACGAGGTAGTTTCTCTCCGATCCGCGATGGCCAGGGTACTCGGATCGAATGTGATCACAGCGCTGTGCTAGGGCGGGAAGCAGAAAAGCCATCGGCCCCGTGACAAAGTCCAAGTGAAGCTGTATAAAGCTTACTGTATCTCAACTTGACTTTCCACCGGCTTGTGTAAAACTTCTTGTTCACCGTCTCTTTCCCTCGAAAGAACACGTCTCACATCTTATTACATCTTCAAGTCTCGTCTAGAAACGCACATTCTACACATTCTCAGGCCAGAAAAGTATAACCTTCTCATCAAGATAAAGGCCACATGTCTCGTTGCTCTGCTCACTTTCCTTGGCTATGTCGCAGCTCGCGGAGCCCATCTCAGAGCAGAGCCTGCGATGGATTTGACTGGCACTTCCGGCGACGGCTCGTCCAGCTTAACCTAGAGAGATCTCAACGGACGCATGCCGAAGGCTGATCTTCGACGTCCTGAAGAACCCCAAATCGGCCAAGAATCTTCGCCTCCGGACACGTCGGATCGTGTCAAAGGCCCTACACGTGCACGGCGTGGCGTGACGACAGCAAGCCCTCTGCTCCACCGGCACCCGCACCGTCGTGCGCAAACGCGAACCACGAGAAGCAGATCCAAGAGGCGCTCGGTAGCCCAACATTGCTGCTTGCCATGTACCCTCCGATCAGCGGCACCATACCTCTCATCAGCGGAGAGGAGCCGGTGGAGGCCTTTTGCAATCAGTGGTTCCAATATCCCACCTGGCTCTTCAACGGCACTGCTGCCTGCCGCAAGGATGGCATCATCTTTGACGAACGACAAGAGCGCGTGCGATACCCTGGCTCCCAAGCTGTTCATTCGGCAGTTCCGGACGGACGGACCCGCCATGCTCATCACGCAAGTGGAGTTGGTCGAGGGCAAGTCGTTCACTTACAACCCAGACCGTGTGCACCGATGCTCTGACTGCGGCGCTGCATAATTGTCCGCCGTGGGATGAAGGCTCGAAGTCTGGAAACTTTACCAACCATGACAAGACGACACTCATGAAACATGCTGCATCGATCATCATTACGGACGCGAGTGGTGGCAAGGCCAACTTTTCGATGCACATCGAAGGAAACGACGGTGTGTAGTACTTGGGCAACGCGGGCGATGAGTTCAGATACTCACGTCTGCCTGGGCTACGAAGGCTGGTTCCAATGGTGCGAAATATATGAAAGTTCGATCGTTGAAATTTATGCTCGTACGACACAATATGCTTCACAACGCCTGTCCGATCCCCACGCTCGGATCCAATCTATAACTCGTGACCCTGACCTCCGTAGTCTTGAAAATCTCGTATGGCGTCTCCGGCCTCCCCAACCCCTCCAGATCGCGAATCTCCGGCGTCGCGGAATGGAAGTCCAACGTATCCCGCCTCCTCCGCCTGCGAAAGCTCGCAATCCTCGACAACGCACTCGTCTTCTCGAACGACGCCGGCCCATCATCACCGCGCACGTGCGCCCACAGCCGCGGTAGGGTGGGAATCGCAGCCGCGACGACGAGCGTACACAGCTGGACGCCCGCCCACATGGCAATCGGGTAGACGGCGTACGTCTCGTCGTCCGTGCGCACGAGCCGCGCCGAGTAACACAACGGCATCACGGCGGCGACGAGCGAGACGATGCCGACGGAGAAGAGGCCCGCGATGGCGACCTTGCGCGCGACGGCCATGTGGAGGCGCCACATGACGATGACGGGGAGGGTCAGGATCCAAATGTCCGACAGGGCGACGACGGCGGCGGGCGGGATGAGGAGGGATGCGAGGGGGATGCATTTGCCGTCTCGCAGCCAGGGCGTCCAGATGCGTTCGCGTGGCGTGCATTGGAAGATGCTGAGGAAGAGCAGGACGACGTAGAAGGCCAAGTTGATGTAGATCGAGACCTGGCATAGCCAGTAGATGGCATTGCGCTGGTGGGTGAATATTTGGCGGAGTTGGACGAGGATGGCGAGTTTGGCGAGGAAGGCGATGGGGCAGTAGAGAATAAGGATCGCGTTGATATACTGTGGGCGACGAAGTAAGCCTTATATGTTCGTGTGGTGGAAGCATTGTGAGATATACTTTGAGGTAAGTTTGGAGGTCTGCGAGGGAGACGTCCCACTCGTGGCGTCCGTTGACGTTTGTAGCGAAGTTGAGGCCATACCAGGCGCCTGTGCCTAGCCATGCAAGGACAATAGCATCTGGACTGGTCAGTGAGGGACTTTTCCAAGGTTAGGAGAAGACTCACAATCCTCGAGACGAAACTCTTTAAGAACCCGAGCCTTGGTATACAATCGAAGTACGACGAATATCGAAGCCGTGCCCAAGCATACCGCAGCGCTGATAATGAATCCCGTCTTCTCTTCAACCACAGCATCCACCAGATTCGACGTGTACCCAGAAGGTGCTGACAAGGCTGGCGTGGATGCTAGATCCAATGTCGAATTGTCCATATCCATTCCTATATCCCCCCGACTAGTTGCTTGGCCCGATCAACAGGCAAAGAAAGATGAATGAACCAGCATTCAAAGGGAAGCCCTTCACCAAGGAGAGCCAAGCGACTTAACAAGCGGGACGATCTGAGGCAGAGTCGTCAAAAAGTCAAAGTAGTCGCACTCGGCACAATACATATTGAAAGAAAGAAGACCAGAGAGGGGTCAAAACCTTAGCGAAACGCAGGGGCTTTTTCAGAGTACCAGACAAACGCGTGCCGCAGACACCACACAAGAAGGTTTGAGGAAAAGGAGAGACTAGGTGAAAAACGACGCAAGATATAGGGGTGGCATGGCTGGAGGGTCAAGAAAGGACCAGCCCGCCTTCGAGGCTTCGACTCGATCATGTTCGTATACCCGGTCAACAGGACGGTCTGATGATGCGAATGCGATACAGTGCCGTATGCATGGAGGGATTGGCTTCGGTGAGCGCAACGTGTTTTTGCCAATCGGCCGGGATCTGAAACGTGAGCATAAGCCGCACCGCGAAAAGCCTGAGCCTTGCCGCGTCCATGGCCACGCGGGTGTCCGACTTGCGAAACGAAATATGAGGGTGGCGACTCTGATCGGCTGGACGATACTGCTGCAGTCGGCGATTCTGGCCGCATAGAATCAATGCTGAACCGGGAACGCTGATGTCGGATCCCAAGGGCATCAATTACGAGGTGTTCGTCGGATAGTGATACTACGTTTGTGTCATTTGAGAGAATGTCGATCAGTGCGATAAATAGTGCCAGTCAATTATGCGAATATTGATCGCACGGTGTCTTACTTGACATTGACAGCTCCGCAAAACATTGCGCAAGACATGGTAATGGAAAGTAATAAGGGCAGAAGCATGGTGAGGAGAGGAGCGAGGGAGCGGGGATCGTCTCCGGTCGATCCAAGTTTAGCATCTCGCGTTTAAGGAGTTTCAGGGGTCGACCACGCGAGTTCCACTCCTTCATCGTCAGCATCTCACGTCAGATGCGCATCAGCGCATGGCAAGATTCCTTTTCGCTAATTCTGGCTTTCGTCACACCTTCGGCATCGCTTTCAGCTTGGCACAAAGGCACATTGAGAAGCTATTTTTCGGCTAAGGAGTGCACCTTTCAAAGATCGAAAATATCGCTGGGTCAAGCAATACCGCGACAATTTTGTCAATTGATGCGTGGGATGTACATGGTTGTTTTCGCGATGCGTAGGCTGCTGATTGCTTCAGGCCGTTCGTCTATTTGATGTATTTCTTCAACCCCCTCAGCCGTTCCTTAGCCTGCTCGAGCACCTCATCCGGCTTACAGACAGCAAATCGGATATAGTCCTCCGCAATGTGCGCGTTGGCGTCGGTGTAAAACTCGGTCGGAGGAATGGCAGCGACACCCAGCTCCATAATGCAAAACCATGCCAGTTTGAAGTCTCTTGGTCGGTTTGCGACGTGAGCAGGGAAGTTGTAGTCCTCAGGCAGCTTCACCTTGGCCATGTTGACTAGGACAAAGTACCCGCCTTCAGGGTCAGAGTATGGTAGACCGAGCTCGTCAAAGACTTCACAGAGCCGGCGAATCTTGCCCTGCATATCTGTTCGTGCCTGGTCATAGAAGCCGAGCTTGTCAGCTTGCTCAAAACCGATGGCAACAGCTTCTTGCAGCGGCGAGACGCTGCTGTAGCAGATACGTGTATGGGCAGCGGACACGTACTTGACCAGGTGCTCTGGCCCGATCAACCAACCGACACGCCATCCGGTGGCATAGAAGATCTTGCCTCCACTGCCAACTGTCAATGTACGTTCCGCGATTTCCGGTGACAAGGTCGCAGCACGGGTGTAATCGGTATAGTACAGTCGATCGTAGACCTCATCTGACAACAGGATCAAGTTGTGCTTGACGCAAAGATTCCCTATTCTCTCCACTTCTGAACGTGACAGAATCTTTCCGACCGGGTTGTGAGGGGTGTTGATGACAATCATCCGTGTTTTTGAGTTGATCGATTTCTCCAGAATGTCAAAATCGATGGACCAGTTTCCGGCACTCGAGGTCTTCTCGGCGCCGTCCTTGGGTGGTGCCATGGGAACGTAGCGGATGACTCCGCCAGGCATCTCAATGTTTGAAATGTACTGGTCGAAGAAGGGCTCGAACACAATGACCTCGTCACCTGGTTCGATGAACGCCATGAAGGCACTCAGCATTCCCTCGTTTGCACCAGTCGTCACCGTGACCTCAGTATCAGGGTTGATGGCTTTGCCGAAAAGTGGTGAGTAGGCATCCGCGATGGCTTTCTTGAGACGAGGTCGTCCTTTCGTGGGTGAATACTGGTTGCATTCGACCCTGTTCAGAGCATCCTTGGCCGCATCCAGGACAAAGTCGGGTGGGTTGTAACCGAAGAACCCCTGGCCCATGTTGATGATAGGCTGGACTGGAGACGCTGCTGCAGCCTCGTTGATGATGGTCCTGCAAGAATCAGCCTGCCTGACTCCACGATTCCAGGTGCAAATAGGGTTTGCTAGATAGCTGTTTCGCCCGCCTTCCACGCCCTAAGTAAACAGTTCAGAGGCACGAGAGATTCAGATACCACTCGCGTATCAGAACCATATCGTTGAACACATTTCACTCACCAGACATCTTGACGCTGGCCAGCGACCCGCTGCGCCGGGCGAAAAGGATCCTCCCGCATGACAGTGGTGCTAAATACTCTGCTGGATCGCCCTGCAAGCTTCAACGTGCAAGGTTGTGTATGGGTTATGGTTCGAAGAGCGACTTTGGCTGGTATTGAGCTTCGTTGGCGACACCGTATACGTTCATGCACGAATCTTTTCATTCCTAAAAGCTCCGGCTTCGCTGCGGTTGTCAGTCACCTCATTCGGTTCCGGTTATCAGCGGGCACTATTTCTAGGTGGTGTAACCGGGATCAACTGGCAGGTAGTGCTTTAGATAAGGCTGGCAGACAAACAGTCACCGGGTTCTGCAACACAGACCGAGTGGGACAGCAATTGACAAATGAGTCTATATTCCATGTCACGACACAAAACATGGAGGTCCGAGGAATCGAATTCGCAATTTCACGTGATCATTGGCAGCATAGGAGGAAGTGGGGGCCACGACGGCGTTCATAGTGGGATCCATTGGCCTACCTCCGCTATAAAGGCTCCCCGGGGCGCCTGTGGGAAGCCATAAGCTAGGGGTCACCAAAACGCTCGTTGTTCATCAACGTCAGTTGCTCGCATGGGAGACGTTCATGAAACGTACCAACACGACCTCACACATGACTCAATGCCATTGACTTTACCTGGCTGTCAGCTTACGCAGGAGGTTCTGCCGCTCCCGAATTCACGTCCGCTCGACAGACATCTTTTGTTCAACGCCACACCTGTTGATAATAAGCGGTGTATGCCATGTTGCGCTGTTGAGTGGAGCGTCTCCAGACCTCGTGGGTGAATATGTTGTCAGTAAGGGAAGCTGTGGTCGTACGAGCTTCGCTGCATAGCTCGAGCGCAGTGAAGCTCCCGAATATGGTTGCAGTGCACTGATACCCTTCGTCACCCTTATCTCGCTTGCTGAAAGTCAGTTTCTATACTTATGCCATGGAATGACTCAGTGAAGCTACGGCGGTCTCTTGACAGGCCTTGCTAGTTGAGATAGCCAGACCTCGATTTGAATATAAATGTAATGACATCGTGTGCGCCTCACTTCACAAACCAGCGTCCAACTTCCTCATCAAAGAGATGGCAAACAACTTTCACATTGCCATCATTGGCGCTGGTCTGTCAGGTCTTGCATTGGCACTCACACTGCATCAACAATCAATTTCCTGCACCATCTATGAAGCCAAGGATGCTCCACTGAATGCCGGCGGCGGCCTGATGTTGACGCCCAACGGCCTGAAAGTCCTCAAAGCAATCGGCATCGAACAGCCCCTCAGGAACGAAGGTTTCAGCTATGACAAGATGTACGTTCAGTCCGGAATTACCGGGGAGGTGGTTGAGACGATCGAGGTCGGCGATGTCGAGAAGCATGGTATGTCATCGCTTCGCGTGTATCGGCACACCGTACTTGAGCACCTGCTGGCAAAGGTGCGTGAGAAGGGCATACCGGTCCGATTCGGCCGCAAGTTCTCAAATGTCCTTGTCGAGACAGATGAGTCTGTCACTTGGCAATTCGCAGACGGCACCCAGGAGAGCGCAAGCTTGCTTGTCGGAGCCGACGGGATTTACTCTACTGTACGGAGATACATCGCACCGGATGTACAACCAGTCTTTGGTGGACTAGCAACAGCGGTCGCGGCCGTGCCCACATCACAACTCAGGCTCCCAGTAGAAGATCTCAAGAATCTGAATGACCCCAACAACAAACATCCTTTTCCCAGCGCAATTGTGGTGCCTGGGACGAGTGCATTCGTTTCTGCTCCTCAGACCAAAACTGGTGACGAGATTATGATTGCCGTCATGAAGCCCTTCTCTGATGAGCCGGAAAACGGACGTTGGACTTCAATCGATAACGACAAAGAACTCTTGCGAAGCATGTTTCGACAAGATACAGAGAAGTTCCCTCAAATCATTCAGAACGCCGTGAGCGATATCCCAACTAGACAGTTACGCATATGGCCAGCATACCAAATACCACATCTTGAAAGCTGGACATCACTTGGTGTTGCGACCTCAGGCAATGGAAGAGTAATAATACTTGGAGATGCTGCACATGCGCTCCCTCCTAGTGGAGGACAGGGTGCCAACCAGGCTTTTGAGGACGTCCTCATGTTCGCATTGGTGTTAGGACGATTGGGCAAGGAGGTCGGCGACTCGCAAATTCTACAATCGAAATTGCGTCGCTGGCAGCGGTTCAGGCAGTCCAGGATAGACGTAGTCCTGAACCTGAACAAACAGATGGAGATCAGGCGCTTGCCTGCTGCCGCTCAGGCCAAGGAGGGCTTTGATCCAGAAACCGCCAAGGCAAGTCTTGTGGAGCTGTATGACCAGTTGGTTCAAATCGACTTCTCGCAGGCATTGGACGAATGTGTCCAAGAATCAGAGAAGGCCAGTCAATAGAGCGCCACTCAGGGTTAGGATCCAATTAATCCAGAGGTGCAACACAACTTAAAATTCAAGCAATGGGATAGTCCTCAATGATCACACTCGCATCAGTGTACACGTCCGGTCGCACAAAGCCATTCTCATGATTAAGTCAAACTCCACATCGTCCGTCATCGAGGCATGTAGGTAAATAGCAAGAACCTCAAGCCAGATGTAGTGTGGAAAGCTGTTTGCAACAAGCAAAGACTTGTCAGAAGTCAAATTGCCCAAGTCGGCCCACGTCTCCGCACGTCTCACTGACGCGCTCCCAGCAGCCCGCACGCGTACCACGTTCTACATAGAGAGATGGATGTCGTCGACTGTCCCCTCTGTCAACAACCCGTCAAAGAGCAGAATATCAATAGTCATATCGACTCGTCGTGTACGACTTTCATTGACGGCTCCAGCCCAGTTGAGCCTTCTTCCCAAAATGGTGTGGCAAGCATCTTCAAGACGCCTGCACGAAAACCATCAAACCTGACCCCGTCCACGCATCCATCATTATCACAGCAGAAAGCTTCCCAGACTCAAAAGCCAGTACAGGTTCCAGACTCGAATAAGAAGAGACAGCTTGACGATGAGGCGCGCACTGAACCCGATGACGCCCCTTCAGCAGAGCCCTTACCGAAGCGGCCAAAAGCCAGTACCGCACTCCAAGAAGCAGCTCCTCTGGCGGAACGCATGCGCCCAAGAAATCTCGATGATGTATTCGGTCAGGATCTAATAGGACCTCAAGGGGTACTGCGTGGACTGATCGAGCAGAATCGCGTTCCGTCTATGATATTGTGGGGAGGACCTGGAACTGGCAAGACCACCATTGCGCGACTTATTGCCCACATAGTTGGAGCACGTTTTGTCGAGATCAACTCGACCTCCACAGGAGTTGCAGAATGCAAGAAGATCTTCGCCGATAGTCGCAACGAGCTCTCGTTGACCGGAAGGAAGACGATCCTGTTTTGTGACGAAATCCATCGTTTCAGCAAGGCACAACAAGATGTCTTTCTCGGGCCTGTCGAGAGCGGCCAGGTCACTCTGATAGGAGCGACTACAGAAAACCCGAGCTTCAAGGTCCAGAACGCGTTACTGTCCAGATGCAGGACATTTACACTTGCGAAACTTTCCGAGGAAGACATAACTCGAATCTTGACCAACGCCCTGGAGAAGGAAAGACACACATACAACCCAGGGCCGCTGGTTGACGAAGAGCTGATCAAATACCTGGCTTCATTCGCAGACGGTGATGCCCGAACGGCGCTGAACTTGTTGGAGCTTGCAATGTCACTTTCAAACAGACCGAGTATAACGACAGATCAGTTGAAAGCCGCTTTGACCAAGACGCTTGTCTACGATCGAAGTGGTGATCAACACTACGACACGATATCGGCATTTCACAAATCAGTACGTGGCTCGGATCCAGATGCTTCGCTGTACTATTTGGCGCGGATGCTGCAGTCAGGTGAGGATGCCCGCTTCATTGCCAGGCGGATGGTTGTCATGGCATCAGAAGATATTGGCCTGGCAGATAACAGCCTCCTGTCATTGGCGACAGCAACCTACGATGCTTGTGAGAAGATTGGCATGCCCGAATGTCGCATCAATATGGCCCATTGCACAGTCGCTCTAGCACTAGCGCCGAAGAGCACGAGAACATATCGCGCATACAATAACGCCATTGCAAAGCTCCAGGAACCAGGCGTTGCTGCGCTACCGATTCCAATTCACCTACGAAATGCACCAACCAGGCTGATGAAGGAGCTCGGTTATGGAAAAGAGTACAAATACAACCCTAACTATGTTGACGGGAGGGTCAAACAGGAATATCTTCCGGAGCAGATCAAGGGCTCGAAATTCTTGGAAGACCTTGATCTTGGTACCAAAGTGGACGAAGAGCTCGAAGCCGAAGAGTCGGAAGACACATTCTCGGATCACAGCTTGATAGCAGGGGATTGAAATGGCGAATAGACATGTGTGAACGCCAGGGTCACGCCGAAGGTTGGATCGAAGACTGATGATACCCATGATCGTGTAGTTTAGTGTACAACATTATGCGTTTCTACGCCAGATCTCATCTCTAAATATTAACACCCCTTGTATTCATGAATTGTGAAATGTCTGACCCATGTCTAGCCTTCTCCCAGTGCCTTGAAATTGGCTGATGAAACGAATTTTGTCGAACACCCAGTCGCAAGCGGACTACGAACCTATCACGTGATGTGTCAGTCAAATCTGGTTTAGCGCGATTCAGTCGCACACAACCCTCGCCTTGCCAAGCCAAAAATCACACTGAGCCAGCCCGGCGCCGACTTCGAGATCCGCAAACACCGTAACTAACCCACAGGACAACAATCTTCTCTTGACGGTGATACAGACAACAGCCCATCACCGGCCGTCAAGATGAAGCTCAACATTTCCTACCCGGCCTTCGGCACCAACAAGATCGTCGAGATCGACGATGAGCGCAAGCTCCGCGTCTTCATGGAGCACCGCATGGGACATGAGGTTCCTGGCGACAGCGTCGGCGATGAATTCAAGGGCTACGTCTTCAAGATCACCGGTGGCAACGACAAGCAGGGTTTCCCCATGAAGCAGGGTGTCATGCACCCGACTCGTGTCAGGCTTCTGCTCGCAGACGGCCACAGCTGTTACCGCGCACGCCGAACTGGAGAGCGCAAGAGGAAGAGTGTCCGTGGCTGCATTGTCGCCCAGGACTTGTCGGTGCTCGCTCTTTCCATCGTCAAGAAGGGTGAGGCCGATGTTCCCGGTTTGACCGATGAGAGCCAGCCCCGCCGATTGGGTCCCAAGCGTGCCACCAAGATCCGCAAGTTCTTCGGTCTCAGCAAGGACGACGATGTGAGTTGGGATCCCCACGATACAGTTGCGAAAGAGCAAGAGCTGGGATGGAGTGCAAACAATTCTGCGATTGAAACGGCAGTCAATCGATCATGGGCTAACATGTACTCTCTCAGGTCCGCAAGTACGTCGTTCGCCGTGAGGTCACTCCCAAGAAGGAGGGTGGCAAGCCTTACACCAAGGCCCCCAAGATCCAGCGTCTCGTTACTCCTCAGCGTCTCCAGCACAAGCGCCGCAGGCTGGCACTCAAGCGCCGCCAGGCCGAGCGTGTCAAGGATGCCGCTGTACGTCCTACCCGAATTCGTGATTTGAGTACTTTACTAACAATTCTCAGAACGAGTATGCTCAGCTGCTCGCCAAGCGTGTCGCCGAAGCCAAGAACCTGAAGACAGAGGAGCGCAAGAGACGGGCCAGCTCAATGAAGAAGTAAGGGACGAGGCAACGTTTGTCGATGGATTTACTGGACTAGCGGGTCATGGAACCGGTTCTTTATTTGGGATCTCATGTGCCTGGGTCGAGACTTATTGAGGGTCAAGTCGCGAGAATCGCAACTTTGTCTTCTTTTTGCACGAATGGGGTTTCTACATCTGCGGAGTTATGTAGCATAACCTGGGCCAAAATTGAACGTTTATGAATCAAGACAAAACCGCCACGTGTGAGCATCTCGTGCATGCCAATACAGCAAATACAGCCCTTGCTCAAGCCTCAGCGACGGTGCCGAACCTGTACAGCGCCGTCATGGCCTCCAACAACACATCTCTTCTTGTTGGGTCAATTCTCCCACTCGCCAGGTACATTTCATCCTGCAGCCCCCTCTGCAACTTGCCCCACAGGTCCGCCTCTCCGTCTTCAGTCCTGTGATCCAAAACATGCTTGGGCACCTGGACATGTCCCTTCAAACCCGGCACAAATAGCACATCAGTCCACATAAACTCCACGGCGATCCGTCCCAGGTCGCTCGCTCCCAACGCCTCGCCCCACAACCTCTCCGATGTCATCCGACCAGCATCCGACCCGTCTCCATTCTGCGTCTTCCCGTGCACGCGGTGCAACTTCATGCCTCCGGCCCAGACAGCAGCCATCCTCACACCCAGGATGCCGTTCGCTCCGAGCATCGAACACGCGCTCGCAGCATCGTGGTAGTCGCTGTACCACAACACCGAGCCGCTGCGGGGCAGTCTGCTGAAGTAACGATCTAGGTCGGCCTGTCGGCGTAGCTCTGTTGTTGTATGGGGATCAAAACTTGCGCGGCGAGTTGAGTCTAGTGCGATGCGGGCTGGATCGGTTGACACGGAGAAGATGAAGTTGTGGACGCTCTCAATGGGAATGGGCGTCTCGGAGACTTGGAAGGTGGCGTCGTGGGCCGGATCTGTCCCTGGAGAACGGCGGTCGTGAATGGGTTCGGGCTCATCGTTGAGATAGACTGAATGCACAGAGGACGGAGATGAGGGCGAGGTGGCCCTTGAACTCATCATGAGGAGACTGAAAGTATGATCGTTGTCGGTGATCTCCAAGACAGCTTGGCGAGCAGGTGAAGACAAGAATGGAGAACATGGACGAAGAATGTTCAGATATACGTGGACATGACAGAGCAATCACAAACGCATGGAAACACATGTCAGGCTTCTGGACATTGTGTCTCGGGCGAGCTGAGGGTCCAGTCTTTGATATGCTGTCAGGGAGAGCTGTGAGAAGCCGACACTGTCTCGGAAGCAGCATGAAATTCTTTGGGGGATTGAGTATCACGCATCGTGCGAGTGACCACGTTTCGGGGGCTGTGAACAGATATCTCGAAAACGGCCGAAGGGTCTCGGTCAGGGGCACTTAACACAGCCGTCTGGAAAGGTGAATTTGATATGTCCCAGGGGCCGCGGTGGAGGCGTCAAGAATGTCATGTTTGAGGGTTGTGAACAGGGACAATGTATTTGGAAGGGATTCTGGATGCTCTGGCTTCACGGAAGACTCCGGGGAATATTATTATAGAATGTGGTTAGACGGTAGATGATACTCAGGAAAGGGATTTTTCTTCAGCTGCAAATGATGAACGACAAGAAAAAAAAGGCGAGAGAAAAGAAACCAACCACCGTTGCGGCGGCGCTATACACTGCAAGCATTACATGAAATCGGCTTAAGGCCGATATTTTGCGCTCATGATTACATGTAGCCAATACACAAGAACCGAACGAGTGTGACCAGACCGGATCTGAGATGTAGGCGATGTGAACGAACGGCAACAGCGGTGGTCTCATGTCGGTGTTTCCGGCTCGCGCTTGAAGCGCTAGACCAGAAACTTTTGGCTCGTTCGAAGCTGCTTTTCAAATTCCCTGCATAGATAGCAGCTGCCTCATTTTCCGAAGGGATAGCAACATGGTGTCTACCCGGGCTAAAAGCCGGGCTTCGACCGGGCCATCCGAAGCTGAAGCCATATCGTCGGCGCCAGCAGGGTCCTGGACTCGCGTGCTGGTGACGGGAGCTAATGCGTACGATTCCCCGGATTTCATGGTCCACTCCATCTCCCGCCCCCAAAAGCAATTGGGCGCGCGGATAAAGATGTCGATGACTATCACATCCTTCTGTACATACAGCTGACATGTCTTGCTTGCAGCGGCCTCGGCCTCGATACCTGCAAACGCTTGATTACCGAATTCCTCACTCTACGGCCCGAATCCCAAGGCCTGCATCTAATAGTTACCACGCGCAGCAGCAGCAAGTCCACTGCCACGATCACGACGCTATGGAAGCACGCCGCCTCGAAATTCCCCTCGCTCAAAGTCTCGAGCTCCAATGATGAAGACCTCTCCACATCTCGCCTCTGCATCACCTCCGCCGAGCTCGACCTCACCCACCTCCCCTCCGTAATCCACGCCGCACGCTCCCTGCGACAGACACTCCCCTCCCTCGACTCCATAATCTGCAATGCCGGCATCGCAGGGTGGACCGGACTCGATTGGTATCGCGCCGTCGTGGACGTGATCGTCGCTCCGATCGAGAGCACGACTTGGCCCACATACCTCAAGCACGCCCTGGGCCTGCGGACGAAGCCCCAACTGCCGAGCGGTTGCGGAGTCGAAGAGCCGCCTCTCAACGAAGTCTTCTGCGCGAACGTCTTCGGACACTACCTGCTCGCACACGAGCTGGGCCCCTTGCTCGCCAATGCAGCAACGCAGGAATCCGGGCCGGGAAGAGTGGTTTGGGTGAGCAGCATCGAGACGAGCAAGGGCGACTTCGACGTAAGAGACATCCAGTGCTTGGACCGGGCGAGGGCGTACAACAGCAGCAAGAGACTGACGGATATCCTGGCGTTGACGAGTACGTTGCGGACCACGCAGTCGTACGTGCAGAGCTTCTTCAGCGATCCGGAAGCGGCTGCGACGGCGGAGAATGCGAAGCCGGTCCGGCCATTGCCGTTGCAGTATGTCTGTCACCCGGGTGTGCTGGCTACGGATATCATGCCCTTGCCACCGATCCTGGTCTGGGCCAAGAAAATGTCGTTTTACTTGGCGCGTGCGCTGGGTAGTCCGTGGCATACGATCAATGGAGACAAGGCGGCAGTTGCGCCTGTTTGGGCGACGTTGAGTGCGCGATCGACGCTTGATGGACTCGAGGAGCGTGAAGGTGCCGGCAAATGGGGTAGCGCTACGGACTGGTACGGCAACGAGAGGGTAAAAAGGACGGAGGTAGATGGCTGGGGCTTCGGAGGCAGAGTTGAGCCTTCAGCGCCCAAAGGCGAGCACAGAAGGGGCCGGAGTAGGTTCGCGGTGGACCTGACCCAGGAAGAAAGAGAGGCTTTTGAGGAGGTGGGTGTACAATGCTGGGAACAGATGGAGGTGTTGAGAAAGGAGTGGATGGCCCTGATGCAAGATGCGGGAGTAATATAAGAGGACCTTGGTCGTCAAGGTTTCAACTAAATTCCATTAATAAGAAAGCCAGTCGAGGCTGCCGGCGACTGCCGCCAATTGAACGCGTATTGTACACATTATATGTCAGATATAAATTCCCTCTTTCCGACGCCGTTAAGCCGACTTGAGATATGTAGTGGGCGCAGCGCTTGCCTCCAAACCTTGTCCACAGCACCATATGCTAGACCGTTCAACTTCGTTCCCAAAGAATGCATTTTTGACATCCTGCCTTCGTTGCTGGAGTCATTATCCCAACACCACAAATTGACAACTTCGGAACTGTCTGGTCGGGCACGTAACGATGGCCTACAGCGTCCCGTGTAATATATTTCGGTTCAGGATCTCCACATCCCCATTATCAAGAGTGCGACGTTTTTCGACGACCCACATCTCCTCACCGTCTTCGTTCTTTTGCATAACGTAACTCACACTGTCCGCTCCGCTGGCAGCACTGTTCGTTCGACTGTGCCCGTGAGCACGACCGCCAAGAGGGTGGTTCCTCTTCAGAGGACTCGAGTCGCTACCGCTCGTCGTTGGTCTCAAGGATAGGTTCTGTGTCTGCAGCGTCAACATTGGATTGGTAAGGCTTGCAGCACGAGGTCTTTGACCGTCGCTCTCCTCAATCTCCTCACGTAAGGGAGGTGGGGCAATGCCGGCGCCGCCGAGCGGACTGTTGCCCTGTTGCTGCTGGAAGGCATACAGACTGGGACTGCCAGAGCGGCTGCCAGGTCCAGTATTGCCCATACTGTGCAAGGATGTAGAGGAGCCTCCGAATGCGCCGCGACGAGCCTTCATGAGAGCGCTCAGGCTCATGTCTTCGCCGGGACTACCTTCTTGTTGCATCTGATCCGCAAGCTGAGCCAGGCCAGGGGTAGGTAGTTGCATGGCACTAGGACTACCAACATTAGCAGGAGCAATTCCAGAACCATGCATGGCGAGGCTGATCATAGAATTCCTATTACTCCATTCGCTCCGTTCTGTGATGGGAGTCAAACTAGGTTCCTGGAAGGCCTCTCTGCCGCTATGGCTTCGTTTCACTTGATTGAGACCTGCGGGACCAAAGTAGCCACCGTGAAAGGCTTGAGCCTCGCCAGACCCGTATGAGGAAGCGTAGAATCCAAATTCCTGACCGTAGAAGCCATCGTCGTCATTTTCAAGTGCTTCAGCGTTTGCGACATCAATGATCGCATCGTCATCCAACGAGTCGTCAAAGTTGAAGTCGTCCTCATCATCGTCGGGCGCCAGCATCGCGTCGAGGGACAGTCCCTGGTCAAACACAGGTCCTGGATCATCGAAGCTTACATTTCGCTGCCGTGATGGCTCTAGAGGAGATTTCGAAGAACCTTTGGTATCGGTGCTACCTTCTCTCTCAAAACGACCTTGCTTTGCTGCCTGGTTGGCAGCGAAAGCAAGGGCGTTGTGATACGCCGAAAGATTTTCCTGCGTGAGTCCAGCTGCGGCATCGAATTCATTGTGCTGGCCATACGCAGATGATCTTCGGGCGTGCTGGAATTGTACCGAGGTCCTGCTTGTGTCATCTGTCATTTCTGATCGTCGCTTCTCGGCTAGTGCTTCGCTATCCATAGAATCAGGGCGCGTTGAAGGCCGCGATGAATCGACTATTTCAGCATGTCCGGCCGGGAGAGGCTTCAAGCCATCGATGCGCTTACCACGTTGAAAGTTTTGGTCCAGCATGGATTCGTCAATATCATCGAGGTCGCCTTCTTGATCGGACAGGCCGAGCTCAGCCTCAAATTCTCCGTCATCATAGTAGAAGTTATCGTTACTTAGTTCGTTGATATTCTGTTCCACTCTGCTTTGGAGAGCGCTGATGGTTTGTGGATCATTTGCAGATGCCGGATACAGAGTGCTGGCCGATTCTGTCGTGGCAGAGGTGTCCTGGGGTACCTCAGTGGTTATCAATCCCAGACCCCGAGGCTTGCCATCGACAGCTACGGGTTGAATGTCGATATGCGAGGTCCCGTTAGACCGGAAATCATCCGACGTCATATTTCCAAGACCAGCACCACTAATACCACCAGTCTCGAAATCGTCCTCGTCATCGTCGCTGTCCATCGCTGGCATATCATCATCGAAGCCATTGTTGTCAGAGGCATCGAGAGTCATATTGGCAACGCCACCCCTTCCTCCAAAGTCGTAGTCGTCATCATTCATACTAGGAATGTCTTCTTCCATATCTCCATCAAAGTCGATGTCGTCTTCATCGAATCCATCTTCCTCATTGATTGAAATAGATGTCAGAGATGTCGCACGAGCTCGTTTTGCTGCGCGTTGACGATGTCGTTCTTCCAGTATCTTCTCTTGAGCAGCGGATCCACCGGGTGCCATGTCAAAACTGAACCGCGAGGCCTGACTCCTGATTGACGCTGTCTTGGATCGAAGATGTTTCGGCAAACTTGAGAAAGTATGTGGAGTATCCGGAGATGTAGCACGACAGCGCTCAGCTAGTGGCGAGCCTTGGGGCGACGGCGTGAAAGCTTCTTGACGTGGAGTGTGCTTGGGCGGCTTCAAGCTATCGGGCGTTTGCTGAATGGAATTAGGTGTCATTGAAGCTTCCAAATTCGATGGCATATGTGGGGTAGTCTTCGAGGACTGAGGGGTGGTGAACTGCTCGTCTGGAGATGGAATGTCCTCTGGCATGTGTACTGCGAAAGCTGGCAGCGCTGACTTGCGCTTCTCAGTCTTGGTAGCCTCTTCAAGAGCGGCAACCTTGTCTACTATGTCGCTTGAAGTCTGATTTCGCCTGTCTTCAGGATTCAAGCGCCAGCCTTCAGCGCTCGTGCTAAAATCTTCCTTGAAGACGGGGACATGGCGTCGTTCTGGAGATGGATCACCCAGTGGCCGCTTTGGGAGATTACTATCCGAGCCTCTCCTGCTGTCGTATATACCGGAGGGTGGGAGCTGGATAGCGCCATCTGCCGCTGCCGATCTCAGATTCTGCACAGATACAAAATGGGATGGTCTTGGAGAACTGAAGTCGTGTACGAGCTTGCCTTTGATGCGCGGATCGAAATCTTCCGACAAAGGTTTCGTAGGAGTGAACGAAGCTCGTTTGGCGATGGCGCTTTCGTCTAATTCTTCGATCGGTGACTGCGAACTTTTCTTGCGACTCAAATAGGAAAGAGGATTAAGTTTGGTAAGACGAGACCTCGGTTTGGGCGGAGGCTGTTGGCCAAGCTGTATAGCCTGAGGTGGTGTCACGTAATCTTCTGGCTCGGGAATGCGTTGATGGGCAGGAAATTCGTGACTGATGGAGCTCTGGGTTGATGTTGTCCGAGCAGAAGCAGGACGTTGCCCAAGATCCGTCTGTGATCGCTGTTGTAGGCCTGGGAATATTATGTTGGGGCGTGGGGGCGGTGGCATCAGCGTTGCGTCCATGCGGCTTTTATCGGCCTGTAAGCTCGCCTTCGCTTGGTCGATAGAACGAACAGGATGGAGTGCATCCTGATCCACCAAGTCAACGGATCCTTCCGACTGGGGCGACGTCTCTTCAATCAAAGTCTTCTGAGTATCAACCGTACGGATGGTCGGTTGGATCGGACTCGTGGGGCTTGTTGCTTCGTGTTGAGACGTTTTCGATGCGACTCGAGGAATTCGCGGCAGAATCGGTGGTTCAGAGGATATAGCGCCTTGTCCTCCTACAGTTGATAGGACATCGGCGGATCTGTTGTTGTGTAGACCCGTTACCTTCGAGTGGCCTCGTTGCGTAGCAGGTCTTGGTGGTTCGTCGTCCTGGGGCGCCGTTCGATTGTGGCGATTGCCCGCCTTCTTGACCCCAGTTCTGAATTTCGAAAACATAGTGTGATGTAGTGGGAAGTCCTCTCACGCTGAAGCGCTGGTATAATTTGCGTACGAACGCAGAATTTACTGTTCAGTGTCGAATCTCAACCATGTCTTCGGCTCCGAAAGACCACCGGACGGAAACCCCAAGACGAGCCCCAGTAGCTCTTGCACGTTCGTCATGTGTGAAACCAAGCTCTTCCTTGTTGCACGGAGCCGAGAAGCGCCCTGGCAGGCGACAGCTAGAGGTGTAATGAACGTGGGCAGCGAAAACGTGTTGGACGTGGTCGCACGAAATGCGGGCTACCGCAGGGAAGAAGGATGTCCTGGACCACGGTGCGAGAAGTATGCGATGCGCAGGAGCGGGAAGGGATTGTCCGAATGGCGATGTGAGTCAAACAAAACGAATGGCTGAAAGGTTCAGAGACGAGAAGAGACAGTAAGAAGGAGCACTAGAGGTGGGAAGTATAGCTTGATAGCAGGATAAGCAGCGTGAGGCGTGGCGTAGAGAAGGTTCCGTAGTCTAGCTTCGTTTTGCTATCTCCGACAGCCGCCATGGAGCAGAGCAATTCACATGTCGCAGGCCGTCGCGTGGCTGATGGCCTTGCACGTAGGCCTGGTCGCTATCGCCTGTGAGAGTGGATAATGAAAACGGCCTTTTTGAGTTCGGCGTCGTCGTCTGCAGTGGAGGCGCACGCACGCTTTGCTTGGCTGGGCAAAACGTCACCTTAGCTTGCTTGACTTTGGGCGCTCCCGCCGGCACTCCATCAATCTGCCCTCTTCACTCTGCTCTCTCTCTCACCACCCCATTTCCTCTACCCTCACAAATCCCTCACTCCGGTCCACATAACGATCCCTTGTCGCCGCACACCGCCTAGCCTTTCTATCTCACACGCTGAATCACAGGCAGCGACGTGATCAGCCCCGTAAAGCGCGGCTTTCTCGCTCGCGACTAGCCCCCCCGGTAATCCGCAGAGCTTCATCCATCGCCAACACGCTTGCGCAATTGCCGCAGGGATCACCCGTGTCTTCTTTCCTCTAGTCAGCAACCTTGTCGAATCTATCCGCCATGTCGAGAGTGGTAAGAAGTGTCAAGAACGTCACAAAGGGCTATTCGTCGGTCCAAGTCAAGGTTCGCGATGGTAAGATGTCTGCGCAAAGTTGGCTTCCTTCCTTGAGCTGACCTCTTCCTCCAGCGACCAGTAATGACGCCTGGGGACCGTCGGGAACGCAAATGAGCGAGATTGCTCAAATGACTTACAATGGGTGAGTTCAGCTTCGGTATCAGGCAACCACTGCTGACAGCTCCAAGCTCGACGGACTTCTACGAAATCATGGACATGCTTGACAAGAGATTAAATGACAAGGGGAAGAATTGGCGACACGTTTTGAAGTCACTGAAGGTACTGGACTATATTCTGCACGAAGGTTCCGAGCTGGTCATCACCTGGTCCAAGAAAAACGTCTACATTATCAAGACACTTCGAGAGTTTGTATACGTCGACGACGAGGAGCGCGACGTCGGCCAGAACGTACGTGTTGCAGCCAAAGAACTGACGGCCTTGATCAATGACGATGATCGACTTCGCTCCGAGCGCCGCGACCGTAAGAGCTGGAAGTCGCGGGTCACCGGACTCGATGACATTGGTGTCGGTATGGGCAGCGATCCCGATAATGCCAGGAGGCGGCAGGCCCAGCGACGTCGTCGTAGTGATGGCGATCAGGACGAAAATGACCTGGAATATAAGCTTGCCCTCGAAGCGAGCAAGAATCAAGCAGAAGAGGACGCAAAGCGGAGGAGTCAGGGTGGTGGCGGTGCAACCGATGATGATCTCGCCAAAGCTATCAAGCTCAGCAAAGAGGAAGAAGAGCTCAGGAAGAGGGAGCTTGAGCAATCCAACGCGAACTCGTTATTCGACGATGGCCCATCTCAGACCCAACCGCAATTCACAGGCTACAATCAAGGCTACCAGCAGCAAGGTGCTGTCGATTGGTACGGAAACCCAATCGATGCTCAGCAGCAGCAACAGCAACAAGTCCAGAACACAGGATACCTTAACAATATGTATTCGCAGCCCACAGGATTTCAACCTCAAGCAACGGGCTTTCAGCAAGGCTTCGGCCAACCGCAGCAGACTGGATACGACCAGTTCGGCCAGCAGAATTTCCTGCAACAGCAGCAGACCCTACAGCCC
Source organism: Cyanodermella asteris (assembly GCA_900618795.1). Lineage (NCBI taxonomy): Eukaryota > Fungi > Ascomycota > Lecanoromycetes > Ostropales > Stictidaceae > Cyanodermella > Cyanodermella asteris. Next base: position 992,723 of record UYJD01000008.1, on the reverse strand, counting down.
CAGCAAACCGCATTCAATACGAACCCGTACCAGACGCAGCAGAACGATTTCAACCAGTTTCAGCAGAACGAAGTCGGCTCACCCACCGCAGCGGGGAGCAACAACCCGTTCGGCTTTGGCCAGCAACAACAACTCCAGAACGAGCCGCTTAAGCCGATGCCGACTGGATCCAACAACCCTTTCGGTTCTTCGTTTGGACGCAACCAACCACAGCCGCAGCCGAACCGCAGCCAGCCCAGTTTGAACACCATCGCAGAACAACGTACGGCCAATCCGATCCAGAACTTCACCAACCAGAATCCCCAGCCACAGTACCAACAGCAGCAGCAAACACTTCAGCCTCAACCCACACAGGCGTACGGCGCTCAGCAGCGAACGGGACTCGACCCGCATCGTGCTCGCCTCAACGCAATGCTGGCTTCTGGAGACGGTATGGACACCTTCGGCAACACTGGAGACTTGCGTATCCCAGCTCAGCACACCGCCCCAGGTGCCTTCGTCAACTCTGCTGGTCAGAATCTGGACCGACTGCGTACGGAAAAGACAGGAAACAACCCATTTATGATGCAGAGTCAAGCAACTGGTGTCCCGCAGCACTTCAACGCTCCGGGCCAAAGCCAGCCATTCGGAGGTGGAAACAACCCCTTTGGACAAAGACAACAGCAGCCTGGTGGAGGAAGCTTGATCGATATTTGAGGTTTGGCTGTCAGAACATGAAGTGTATGTAGAAGCAATTGTTGTCCAGGGGGCGAGCTGGTTTGCTATCTTTTTTTGGTATCCAGAGGCACCGTGCTGTCCATTCTTACGACGTATACCCTTGTATGCATCAAAGTTCGGATTCGAGTTGAACGAGACTTTTTGCTGTCTTTCTCAAACGATACTCCAGATGTGATAAGAAACTGTAAAGAAAGAATTCATTTAAGCGTGCGCCTTGAGTTGGTAACGTCTATCATGGAATCGTAACAAATATAGAAACCCTAGTACTTGATCCAAAAATGACCGTCAGGAAACCGAACATAGGAAAAGCATTATCAGTCCTGCGGACTGAATTCTCCCGACACCCAAGCGCCATCGTCAACGACGTCGCCCCCATATCGCAACAAAGAAAGTCCCTTTCCACATATGGCCCAGTGGCGAAACGCCAGACTACTTACCTACTTATATCAACAGACCCACCGTGTCTCCTGCCAAATCGTCAGGCCGCCACCGCACATTTCCGCGCATCTCCGCGAGCATCACCCCGCCACTTTCCCGCCACGTTCCCGCCTCCTGCCTCTCGAACCCCCCTCCCTCCTTGCCCCGGTTCCTGGTCCGGAACCTCGCAAACAGCACGATGGGATAGCTCAGCCCCTTTCGGAAGAAGAAACTGCGCTGGCTGGGCCTTTTTCCCCCGAGACCGGGCCGCTTCGGCTTATGAACCCGTGGGAGGTGGGTTTGGGACGGGAGGGGGAGGACGGGCTCGGTGAATACGTGGACCAGCGCAAACAGGCGGTTCGGGGGTATCGCGGCGCGGGGGTCGGAGGGTGAGGAGGGAGACGTGATGTCTGTTGTTGTCGTTGTTGTTGTTGTTGTTGTTTCGAATGGTGACGGGCGAGGAAATGGCGTAGTTGGGTAAGATTTGTTTGCTGGAGTCAGGGTTTCGGGATGGAAGGAGAGCTTGAGGGGTGGTCGGATGAGTCTTTTTGGGCCGAGGGGCAGTGGCTCGGTGGCGCTGTGCTGGACGGTAAGGCGTTCGGGCAGAGGATCGTTTTCCGGAGGGGCTGAACTTCCCGTGAGATTGTCCTTGGCGGCTATGCTGGGCTCACCCCTGTGAGCGGAGGGTGTCTGAAGGGGCGATACCGCATGTGAAGATTCCGCGGTTTGATAGGATTGCATAGTGTCGATCGACTTTGCAGATGCAGGTCCGCAGCCCTCGTAGCTCGTATTGTCGTCTTGACCGGCCAGCCACGTGGAGCTGTTCTGTATGATGCTGTATGTGGTCTTCTTTACCGTGTCGTTCATCTCATTGGTGGGCGAGTTTTTGAGTTCGGCCCGGTTTGAGGATGCGGCGTCCGTGGCACCTTTGATGGCAGACGATTCAGAGACATTTGGTTGTGTGACGGACTGACAATCTTGTGCCAAGACTTCGGCTTCTTTCTTCCTTTTCATGTGTTGAGTGGAAGCCGGAAGTTGGGTGCTGGATCTCGGGTTGCTAGGCTTCCTTTCAGTAAAAGTGGTCTGAATCTTCGCCGGCTTGGGCGGAGATCCCAATCCCAACATATTCTCCTTTTTCAAAGATGAAGCACGTGGTGGAATCTGAAACCTAGCCTCTGGCCCACTGCCATAAAAGTCTGGCCATGGTATGCTCGGGCTATTAGAACGTGTAGAGCTGGCAAAGTCCTCGGTTCCATCACGCAAGGTATGCAAACTGGTGCTGGACCGAATGGCAAAGGCGATGCATTCGCGGCAATCACTGTGAAGAACGGTGTGATTGCTGTCGATGGTATTGGACATAATAAAAGGGAGGGCTGTTGTTTCTCTCAAGCTGCGGGAGTGGCCAGAAGATCCGCCAGCGGATCGTTGAGCGACCTGGAGAGCAGAATGATGACTTGGTGTTCCTGCTGTCTGAGATGGTATCACAAGGGATAGGAGACACGGTGGTTCGGGGATTTATAGCGGCAGAGAAAGTGAAGCACAATCAGTGTGTCAGCAAAGGACAAAAGATCTTCGAATCAAGGTTGTAGCAAAGGGAAGAGATTTGAAATCATTTGAGTCTCAAGTCCAACAGCTGGACTGCGACCCAGCATCGGATGGCAACAAAGGAAGGACTTGTCAACTTTTTCGCGTCTGGACTATAGAGTATATTCTCGAGTCGCTCATGTGTCCACGTAGAAAGCGTCTGACTCGGGCTGCACACTAGCGCGTATGCAAATGATGTGTCGCGAATCTGATGCATAGGATGAATCCCATCGTACGATCATGAAAAGGGTTGAGCGCATAGCAAGAGGCCTCTGTGCTGTGTCAGCTCAAGAACTGAGTCACGCCTTTCGAGGTCAGTGAAAGTTGACTTGGCCAGGTCACGGCGACGGTCATGCCGCAGGAATGCATCTTGTGTCGATGCATTCTCTGTAACAAGTCTGAACTACCGTCATCGACATCGAATGGCTATATTCCTGCCGGAATCTCAGGTAGCTTTCATGAGAAATGTGCTCTCGACCGCAGCTGTTCAATAGAGAAAGGGAGGGAAAGGAGCCAAGTACAGTAAGTAGTACCAAGTTCAGCGCGCCTGCGCCACGGCTAGCCGCGTAATAAATTTCCAAACGTCTCAGATAAGTCCAGCAGGACCGTGCTTGGCTGGCGTCGTCCTCAGCTAGGCACCACGATGCAAGTCAGTTCCTAGCTTCAGACCGCCCTCATTCCTTTCTTTGTTTCTTGTCCCTCGTTAATTATCTCCCAATGGCGTCTCTCCATCATTCTACCACGCGCAAATGGCTGCTGCAGTCTCCACCCGTCGAGTTCTGCCTGAGACACCTCCGAGAGCTTCTGATCGGCGCGTTGAGGCAGGGACCCATCCCTCAGCATGTTGCCTTCGTAATGGATGGCAACAGGCGCTTTGCCAGGAGCCAGAAAATCGAGACGGTCGAAGGGCACAACTTGGGTTTCGAGGCATTGGCGAGGGTACGCGCGTTGCGCTCTACCACGCCGTGACGATACATGTGCTGACCGCTCGAACAGATTCTCGAGGTCTGCTACAAGTCCGGCATCAAGGCCGTCTCCATCTACGCTTTCAGTATCGAAAATTTCTCGCGGTCGAAACATGAGGTGGATGCTCTTATGACATTGGCGAAGCTCAAGCTCACGCAACTGGCACAACACGGCGAACTTCTACAACGATATGGCGCACGAATAAGAGTCGTGGGCAACCGCGCCATGTTGAAACCGGATGTCATTGAGGTGATTGAACGGGTGGAGGAGGTGACCAAGAACAATGGCGAGGCGGTCTTGAACGTATGCTTTCCCTACACCTCTCGAGACGAGATCACAACGGCAATCAGGAGTGTGGTCGAGCAGTACTCGGAGCCGGCGCAGGGGAAGGAGCGAGGGTTCTCTGAGACACATATCAAGCAAAGCATCCGCTCAAGGAAAATGAGCGTGGAAGCAGATGCTCATCTACAAGCACAATCACCACCTTTGGACGCCACCTCAGACACTGACGACTCTGCCGTTTCTACCACATCTACTCTCCATCCCTCCACGCCTCCAGAATCAATATTCCCTGAAGACCAACCCACCAAGCCGAAGCGAGGCTTTAGAGATCCGGAGAGTATATCGACCGAGACTATTGAGGCGCATACATTCTTCGCAGGCTTGCCGCCTTTGGACTTGTTGATCAGAACGTCGGGCGTGGAGCGATTGAGCGATTATATGATGTGGCAGGGGCATGAGGACGCGGAGCTTGTCTTTACAAAAACCATGTGGCCCGAGTTTGACCTGTGGACCTTCCTGCCAATCCTTGTGGAGTGGCAGTGGAAGAGGAGAAAGGACTCGCGGCCGATCACAGCTGGCTCAAAACACAACCGGACAAAGGTCGCATGACCAGAGGCCACTGTAGATGTATGCTTGAGTTAGATATTTGGCAATAATGGCTTTACTGTCATTGAAGGCGTGAGATAATGCCGATTGTCGTAGACGCAATCAACCTTAAAAGAAAACAGTCCAGACATACAGTATCGTTTCGAAACATTAGCTCACGTATGGTACAGGTCGCGCCACAGGCTGTGGAGCTGACAGGGGTTCCCGAGTTCCTATAGGCTGATGTCGGTGGTGTAACATGCCTGAGCGTCCTTGCAGCTCGTCGGCCGCCATCACCAGCCCCTATCGCAGAGCAACTCCGTGAGCCGCCGAGACAAGCAAACTAATTACATTCTCCAGCATCCAACACTGCGTTGCGGCTACACGTTGGTAAAGTGCGCAGTGTGTCTTTTCTTGTTATCTTCGTCTTTTTCGCATAGCTTGTTGCTTTCTCCTTCACAATGGCATCGTTCTTCCGCAGCAAATCCATCTCCAAACCCGCTCGAGACCGCTCTGGTACTTCTTCTGCAGTTTCCAATGGCACGCGTGAGTCCGTCTCGACGGCCAATGCCAAACCACCCTCCAATGTTCTCGTCAGCGCATACAATAATGCTTTTGGGAATCGCGACGCGACCCTGAGCCAGAGCGGCCTGAACAAGCGCCCGGGAACGGCTCGGACCTCAGTCGATGATCCGATCAGCTTGCATCTGCTCATGGAGAATGCTATGCACGATTCTTCAGAGTACGAGGTGCTCTCGCCGGAAGAAATAGAGGGAGTGAAGCGACAGCTCGACACTCTAGGGACAAAGATCGCAGCGACGAAACGAAGACTGGCCATGGAGACCAAGGTGCGCGATGCTGCGGGCAGCATTGGCAAGCTCGACGGCGAGGACAGCTCGGAGGCGGCGGAGAGCGCGCGGAAATGTGAACAGTTGGGTCATGAGCTGTGGAACATGGAGAAGGATCACACGAAGCTGCAAAAGAGGTTATTGGAGCACACGGCTGGCGTGCTACAAATGACGCACAGAGGATACACCAAGGACATGAGCATTGCTAGTCTTACTGTCGGAAGTACGCTTCCAGACGAGGACTTTGAGGCATTCGACGTGAACAGCGGATTTTATCGTCCGTACCAGGGTGATTTCGAAGACGGAATCATCGATATTGGAGGAGGGGCACCGTCAGGAGAGTTCAAGAAGCAGCAGCAGATCATCGAGGATGTTGAGTCTAGGTTGGAGAGAATGAACGCTGGGTTGTTAGACATGCTTTCGAAGTTCGACCACCAAGCTGAGCTTCCGCAACCAGCCAGGTCTTTACAGGATAATCCAAACAGCAGTGCTGTGGATGTCTTGCTCGAGCAAATGGGCTCATTGGAGCGCAGCATGAGCGTCTTCCAGAAATCTACATCGAATCGTCGATTGCGCGATGATGCAGCTATCGAGAAGCTGCATTCGGTGAACCGACAGGTTTACGAGGCAGTTACCGGTGACAGCAATGGCTCGTTGAGCCCCACCTACGCTGCGCCGCCCGGTGATGCAGATCTGGATGAGCAGATCGCATACATGTCCGGGGGAGTCGGCAAACTGAAGCACCTGGTAAGCCAAATGGGTGCTTCGGTAAGCCAGTCTGGCAACAAATCAGAGGACTACGAAGTCATGGACACAGAGTTGCAGAAGCTTTGGAACCTCCTTATCGCTGATGAGACTGGAAGCCCCAGACCCGGCAGCGGCATCTTCAGTCTTCAAGGATTCAGCGCCAAAGTTCAAGCAGTCGCTAAGCAAACCATGTCTCTTCAACAGCAAAAAGAGGTACTAACGAGGCAGATTCAACAACAACGCGAACTCAACGCCTCATCTGACGAGGTCAAGGACAAGAGGATCGCGGACATGAGCGAAGAAGTCCGCAGCCTGCGTAATCAACTCGAGGTGACTGAGCAGGAGGCAAAGGTGCATCTAGAGAGCCTCCAGAAGCACGGTAAGGCCGCCAGTGCGCTAAACGATGCGAGAAATGCTGCTTCCGTGCACGAAGCCAACGCTTCTGCTCTGAAGAACAACCTCGACACGAGAACTGCCGAGCTAACAAAAGCAGAAAGCAACGCCCAGCACCTCGAGGGCGAGGTCGTGCGCCTGCAGACCGAGCTCACCATGGTCAAGGCCGAGCTGGACGGCGCGTATGGCTCGCGAGCCCAGCGCAAAGCTGAGGCCGCGGCCGATCCCGCGCTCACAGCTAGGGTCGCGACGCTGGAGAAAGAGCTCAGCGAGACGATCGCCGACTACGAAGCCATGACGAAGGCTACGCTCGAACACGAGAAGGAGCGCGAGCAACTCGAAAATACGGTCGATGGACTTCGTGACCAAGTTGAGAAATTGGAGGTGCAGCTTAGCGAGGAGAAGATTGGCTTGCTCTCGGCCGGCGGAGGGGGTAACAGAACGCCTGCTACACCCTCCGAGGCCGGACGGGGTGGTGGCACCAGTGCTGGTGTTTTGAAGGCGGAGTTCAAGAAGATGATGAGAGACCAGAGAGCGGAGCACACGAAGAAATTGAGAGAGGAGCAAGAGGAGAGGAGAAAGCTCGAAGCGCTCTTGAGAGGCTTGAAAAAAGAACAATTGGCGAGAGGAACGGACAGGGCGACGCCGACAGCAGCATAATCTCGCGCATCGCCGTGGCGTCATCTTGCATAACTGGCAAAGCATTCATGTCTCGGATACTTGCTGCGTCGTGCCTATACACTAGACGAATTCGAGCTGACCCGCATGCGACACCCGTGCATCCTCTCCACGTCAGGATAAAGGTACTTGTCCGCTGCGATCGGGATTTTGACATGGCCTCCGGATGCAAAGCTCTGAGTGGTATATGCTGTTTCTATCAGGCTCTACTCGGGTAGCCATCAAGCATAGCAGCTCACATGCGTGGACAGCGCAACCCATCAAAGAGTCTTGACGAGCTGCTGAATCGCGCCAGAATGCCGACCACAACCCATTTTGATTCGGTCCAGATCTTTGTTCGACTTGGTTCCGATATCTCTGAGTCCACAAATCTGACTGTGTGCTGCACTGCAGCCATTTGGCGTCAAAAAACCTGTCTGCAGAGACGCGTCGTGGTGAGACAATTCGTATCCGTCAAAGGCCTTCTTTGTCGTGGTTCAGATCTGCCATAAGGCTCGCAAGAGCTTGGCCTCGGCAATACCACTATGATTTCAGTCTCGTCATACTTCAAGTCTAGCATACCACACCCATACATTTAAGGCGTCTTGCTTCGCCTAGTAGCTACAAGCCTTCACACATCGACAGATTCCAGTCCGAGCTTCTCCATCGATTGTTACATAGACGAGAAACCAACTCCACTGCCTGTATCCAGTCTCAGCAATATGACATCCGAGCGAGGTCAAATGAGTACCAAAACGCCCCTCGTCGGCGTTTGGCCCGCCTTCGAGCACAACAGCAATGATGTCGACAACGGATTCGTTGCCTGATTCAACTTACCTATGACGACGTTCAGAATATTGTCACAACAGAGTCCGTCATTACTGCGAAATCTGGATGCAAATGGTGGTGCTGTGGACGAGCACAGGCTCCGTACACGCAGGCTCGCGTTGCTCGGCAGAGAGCTGCCGGAATTCGAACTGGTTGAGGAACAAGGGCGACAGGTCCACATGACTATCCAAGAGCGTATGTTGCTCCATCATAGCGCCGTGCATGACGGGAGAGGCGAGCAATGGCATTTGAGGCTCCCTGGCAGCGACCAGAGAGAAGCCGGAACGAGACCGCGGTTCAATCGAGAAACGTGCATCGATGTATCGCTTAAGGGGAGTGCGTGACCATGGTTTGACTTCGGAGTGTCCACATATTCAGCAAGCATCACCATGAGGCTCGCAGGCCAAGCCCTCGACTCTGTCCCTGAACAGGTTCTTCACGCGCGGCTCGACGTAATCATGTCAGTTGTTGGAATGTAAATGGGCTGTACTCCATGATTATCTATTCAGGTCTGTGGTGTTGTTTGCTACGTCTTTCTTCAGCCGGATTTACCTGCAAATGGAGGCGATTCACGTTCGAGAACCGAATCAAAGGTATATGGTACTCCCCACTGTCAGCTGTTCTCATTGATAATTCTGGGTGCTTGCCATGCCTCGTTCTTAGTCCTGCTCAGATGCATCGCTTGCGCAGTTTGTAAAACCCGCACAATTCGCAGGCTGCTATCAGTCATTCGACTGCTTCAGTCGGTCATCTCACCGTGCGTGCGTCTGTTATTTCTTTGGAATCTCGTCTTCGAACAATCATTTAGACTCTAATGCATTGTGTGCGGGCTCGGTGAGCTGGGTCGAATTTTCAGAATAAAGGTACAAGCTTAGCAACGATTGTCTCCAACACGCATCGTGTTACGTGTCGGCGAAAACGTTGTTTTCAGTCGAAGATCGCTGTAAGTCGCGCAAGGCACACGAGGTGCTGTTGGATGATCGACGCTGTCCGGCAGTAAGTCTCACGAATGTCCTGCTGACAGACCGCAGCTGACGACATGCATGGAGCCGACCAATGGCTTGGATAAGGTGCCGCGATGGCACTTGCTTCTCACTTCCACGCCGTCATTCAAGGTGCGACGTATGAGCGATAGGGTAACGTCGGTCTTTGTAGGCATTGTGTTACTATGATGTGAAACCAGCGCGGTTTGTCCGCATCCGCAGGTCGGGCCACTCCATGGCAAAGTGTTGAAGATCATTTCTTCTGCGGCTGAGGCAGTCAGAGGACCCATGGATTCGCAGCGGACGAAAACGGCGACTCTTCATGGGTGCTGCTTAGGTCGACGAGCGAAATCGCACAAGCTGATCGCCGATCGTCCGCCGTCAGGGTCGCGGTGCAGAGCCAGACCTGTGACGGTCGTGGTCTCGCGCTGTCAACTTCGCGACGCCGAGTAGCGAGCACATGGAGATGCCTAGACAGTGTGCCTCCGTGGCGAAACATCGAGTATGGAGTAGCTTGCGAGGATGTCAATATAGGCGTACTTAGGCCAAGATGCTTGGATGCGTAGACTGATGCCTGCTCAGGCAAGGCTGACCACTGTACTGGCATCAGCATGTCAGCCACGCGAGGATGTTGGTCAGCTGCAACACCATATTTTGCATCGTGAAGGGACGGGAATGATAGCAGGAGAGAATTATTGTCGATGGTGACGTTCAACCTTTCTGGATGCATACCGTACGTGCGAGAAGGAGGTAGGTTCCCCACAGATACAGAAGTACAGCACGTAGACATGTAATGTTCTTTCGTCGAGCGTTGGGCCGAAAGCAGCGAGGCCACGGCTGCGTTCCGACTCTGAAAGAGCAACACGCATTCGATTGTACAGTGCTGAGTTTCTCATTGTGGTATGTCCATGACTGGTTTATGCCAACTAGATTAGGGAGTTGGTAGCGCCACACGGGTGGTCGTAAGGCCGACCGCCCGTGGCTATATGACTTTCTCCCCATGGAACGAATCGAAAACGGGATCTGGGTGTCGGAAGTCCGTTCGTCTGTAGAGCCATCAGTGAGCAGTGACGCGCTCCGTCAGCTTCAGCCCCAACGGATCAGGACTCGAGACTGATGGCCTACGATGTCTGTGGTGGCGCATTATAGCAGACAATGTAAAAGACTCACGCGAGGACCAACAAAAAGGGACAAGCAATTAGGCATCAACTTCGAGCTCGAAACAGAAGCCCTTTGCGGACATGCGGAAGCGGACGAATATTGCGGCAGAGCTGCGGACGAACTGTCGTGCAGGGGCCAGACATTTCGAGAGCAAGATAGCTACGGATAGCGGATGGCTTGACAGAAGAGGAACACGGCAGGATGGTGTCAAAGACAGATAGCAATGAAACAGGGCTCTGCCGTAGCTGGCCGAAGGTGCGGAAGAAGCGGGAGAAGAGGAGTTTACTCTGATTTGTCTGCGTTTGTGAGCAGCGGGCATTCGTGACTGCGGAGTCGCGATACCGCCCAGGAAACCATTTTGTCTGACCAATTTCCTGAGTAACCATACAGCCTGTGCAACATCCAGACGATCGAGACGCCTTGCCAGGGGTGCTGGACGGCTGCAAATACCTCATGGGACAGGCTTTTATATCCAATTATTTTGCCAGCGGTGCGAAGAGGACACTCGAAGGCCCGAGTTCCGATTGCACGGCCGCGTTACCGTGCAGGCCAGGAAGGATGAATCATGCGAGCTTGTCGAAACTCTATACTTACCATCCGACATCATCTCATACCCTTCTCGCGACCACCGCTGTCATCTCACTCGTCACCGCTTCAAGCGCGCCATATTGCTGCGGCTGCTTTGATATGACGGTCCACCCGGCACGCTAACCAGCTAAGTACATCACACTCCAATACACCAGTCATGGTTGCCCTCGAGAAAGTATCTCACCATCGGGCCCTGCTCGAGCTCGATCCAGCCTGCTTCTTCTTCGAGCTTCTTTCTGATCTGGGCTAGAGGGAGCTGACAGCCGTTGTATCTCGATGGCCTCTCTGCTTTATTATATACTCGAGTGACCAACGACTCGAGAACGTCTTCTTTGCCGTCTTCAACTACGACAGACCTCGTATGACTTCCGTCTGTTTCCTTTTCTGTATTTGTAATCACTATGCCACGCAGATCCAACGGTTGTGAGACATGTAAGAGACGTAAGGTCAAGGTACGTACCGACAGACATCCCGAACCATTGTCCTGGATCCTTTCCCTTGGCTAACAGAACTTGCTCAGTGCGATGAGACCAAGCCGACCTGCCTTCGATGTCCTCGACAAGGCTACGAGTGTGAAGGATACGCAGATCCTTCCACGGTACGACGGAGAAGTCCAGCGTTTCGGGACCAGACTCTGAGAGTAGCAGCTCGAGCCCAAGCCAGTTATGCCCGCAGCTCTGCGACTATGCCTATTCCACGAGGTTCTCCCGTTCCTCGGAGCTCTCCGGTTCCACGAGAGTACGCGGACATCGGTGAAAACGAACACCCGACCGTATTCCTCTCGTCGACACCGCCCATGGCGCTCCTGCCTACCCTGCAGGAGATGGACACCAGTCGCGAACGGCGCTCGCAGATGTTGGCAAACTTTATCCACCTTTATTTGCCACACTACACTTCGAACATCGACCGGTCACATTTCGCCTACATGTACCTGCTGCCTGATATCATCGGCCAGCATCCAGCCCTGCCATCGGCCGTCGATGCGTTGTGCATGTATCACCTCGGTAGGGAATACAACGACCCTTTGATCGTGGCCAAGTCGAAATCGATCTACGGCAATGCCATCTCCCGCCTCGCGAGCAATCTCGACAAGACGAATCGATATGCACCTACCGGGACCTTGGCTGCCATCATACTTTTGGCTCAGTGCGAGCTGAACCAGGGACACTCGACCAATTCTTTTGCCTGGGAAAACCACCTACAAGGCGCCTTGCTTCTGCTGGAGTCATTCGAACCACTCGCGTGGGATACCAACGAAGGTCGACTGCTGCTTCAGGGGCTCCGTTACGTTCTCGCATGCCAGGGGCTGATTCAGCGCAAAAGGATCATCTTCACTCGCCCGGAATGGCAGGAGCTTGTCACCGGCGAGGGCGCGTCAGACATCTGGGTCGGGCTCATGAATTTTGCCGCTCAAGTACCCTCGTGTCTGGAGGAGACGGATAACTTGTTCAGTTCTTCACCGTCACCGAGACAGGCGGAGCGCGTCCTGGCCCACGCGCTGCAGCTTCGCTCTCAGCTGCTGAACTGGTACAGCGGGATGGTTTGCGAGACGTCGCTCGTGCGTCACACAACCTTGCCTTCCCTGGCCTGGTACGAGCCGACCCCTTACGACGCAGAGCTGGGCTACGTCTTTTCGTTCCAAGACTGTCGGTCCTGCTACCTGAACATGCAGTACTACTTCTTCATGATGGCGCTGAGCATCAATATCGTGCAGCTGTACGATTCCGGGTGGGTGGACTTTGCACAGCACACGCTCCCCTCGCGCGAAGCCATGGATCAGGAAACACATGGCCTGGCCACGAATGTGGCCCGCTGCATACCGACAATTTTGGACCCGGTCACGCCGAGCGTCAGCCGGTTCAACGGGGCCATCTCGATCAAGCTCGCGGGCGAGTTCTTCTACAATCGCGGGCGCTTCGACGAGGCGACCTGGTGTAGGGAAATGGGCCGTCGGTTGCAGGAGCACAGCTTCCATGTCCCGGAGACCATTAAGCTGAGACTCCCGGACGAGCTTTGATGATTTTTTGATTTTTTTTCCTACCACAACTTCCTTTTCAAATTTTTGATTCACGCGATACAACTTTTTCGGTTTCTTGCAGTTTTGGATACAATCTCGTTTGTTGCATGAGCAGGCGGGTCATATACATGCATTTAAAGCGGAGCAATGGGATGGATCGTGTTTTCCGGTTTCGCATATTCGAAACATGCACAGGCCTAGAGCTTGAGTGAGTCTCACGATCGAGAGGTGTTTTGGGAATGACTAGCGATTTGCGAGAAGCAATAGTGATAGATATCATCTTTCAATCACGATGTTCTTGAACCAGATTGTGCCCCGACCACAGCCGTCACAAGAAGTTTTGCAAGCAGGTCGCGTCCGCGCCTCGAAATCGATGCCGTCGAGTCAGCATACAGAGTTCGAGAAGAGCGTTGAGCCAGTAGATGGAGCAATGGCGAGGCTCTCCGAGATCTACATTCATGGAGACGGCTGAGAGCGTCGCTGAGCGGTTCGTCCAACTCAGAAAAAGTGCATTGACATTAATGTGTTTCAGACAACCTCGCTCATGCCCAGACAAGACAATATCTGTGGCCCAATCATCGAGCCAAATCACACCAATTTGATGACCAGTTTCTGGGCCGATATGCTCCCTGACCTGAGCCTCATCAGCGCCCCTTCCAACGCTTCCAGACCACCCTCGACGGTTTCGTACGGATGAGGCTCCAGCCTGCCGGACGCCAGCCACCTCGAAATCATCCCCGTGGCCATGAAGCCGAACTCGGGCCCATGACAATCGCCGCCTAGCCGTCCGATATCCCGTCCCTCTTCCACCGGCTTCAGCGGTTTGAAAAGCATGCCCGCCATGGTGTTCGTCTGCCAGTCCCTCCTGAACTCCTCTCTGACTTGCGGCAGGACCAACGTGACCTTTCCATCCTCCGAATCCAGTACCTGCGCGATATTCGCAAAGCTGTCCTTGTCGCTGACGGCATCGAATGCGAAGCGCAGCTTTCGACCCTCCAATGCTTCCTTGATCCCTTTGACCGTCTGGTCGCTCCCTCGTCGGTAGTCGACAATCGCATCGCCCCGTGATCGATCAATGATGCCCTCGACGAACTCTGCGCCCCGGCCCGCGACACAAATCACGGGATGAACACCCATGATCTGCGCCATCTTCACGGCCATGCTCCCCACCCCCGACGCAGCACCATATACGAGCAGTGGTCTCTCCTCCTTTGCACCCACCACCTCCCACGGTCCCGCACACACCCTCAACATTCCAAAGAATCCAATCGCCGCCATCAACGCGATCATGGGAACACCGGCCGCCTTCTCAAAATCCCACCCTCCGTCCTTGCCAGCGTCCGGTAGCTGAAAGGTCGAGTAGTCGTGAAGGACCGCATACTCGGCATACGCTCCGCCGGGGGCGCCCAACTCGTGCAAGCCCGCGACCCTGTCTCCGAGGCGGAAGGTCCCGGACGAGTGAGAGCATAGTGCGACGACGGTGCCTGCTACGTCGTCTCCCGAGTTGGGACAGTCCGCAATCGTCTTGAGCATTCCGGCGGGCATCTTCCAGTCTTTTGGGTTAATGCCGGCAGCGTGGACGCGTACGAGGATGTGGTGGGGAGACGTTAGCGTAGGGAGAGGGACACGGTGAATTCGAACGGTAGTATCGGGTTGGACGTGTGCTTCGAGCATGTCCGGCGGAAGACCAGGAGACGATATGGTCGCCATGATGGAAAGGGGGCAAGAAGGGAGCAGGATTGAAGAACGAGGCAATATCGGTGAGGAGATGGGGATCCTGGTATTTAAATCAGATGGCATGACATAGAGGAGCACTTGGACAGAGGGTAAGGCAGGCAAGATATGCTCAAGCTGCCCAGGATGCCGAATAGCCCGTGGACATCCGATTGAATCTTGCTGTGGAACCTATTCGTTTCATGGCCGTACATTCGAGCGAATCCCGCAAAGTCAAAATGAAGCATGAAAGCACTCGAGCGGAAGCAGGCAAGAAGCGAAAGAGCGCCGAGAGAGCTGACTTCGGTTCAGATCTTGCAGCCGACCCGACGACCACAAGAGGAGATCAGGCGGACGCGTCAAGATCGCCGTGGTCAGTCAAAGCTAAGGACGGAAATGAGTGCGCTTCGTCAGAGGCGTTTCGTGATGATTCTCACGAAGCCAATTCACAGTCATTGGTGGGCAAACGAGCAATTCTTAGCCATTGCCAATCACAAAACGAGACTTGACTGTCGTCTGAATGTCAAGGCGTCGAATTGTGGGAAAGAAGCGTGGCATCGATGCATGTCCAAAAGGCAAGATGGTGAGTAACAAGAAGTTCAAAGTTACCGGCCGAACCTGAAGAAACGCATTGGAGGCTCTCTCTACCCCGGCCCCGCCATTGGTGTACCGATTGCTGATCTGGGGCACCCCGACCCCAACTTCTCGAAACAAAGCGTCGGGAAAGGCGGCTGCCCGGCAACAAATTTCCCGTCCTAGGCAATTGATTGAAACTTCACTTGACACATTCTTTTTTTTGGCGAGATCGTCGAATAGTATCAAGGCCCAGTCTGACCGACCAAGGTACCAAGGGATCCTGATAGGGACGACATGGCAGTCGTTAGGTACAGGCAATAGAAGTATTAATATCACCTTGCCGCCATCTTCTGGACCTCTGTCACTAAAAGAAAGAGGAATATATTTTGAACTAAAATACGGACATTGGCACACAAAGCACCATGGCGGCCAACACTGACCCCGCAGGAAACGCGGTTGTCGACCTCGACGCCTACCCAAATGCAAAGCTGCTCGTCACCCGCTGTCGGGAATTCTTCGACGAGATCCTCGACCTGTACGTTTCGTGGAAGTTGCCCGCGCCCTTGTCCCCCACCCCCCAATTGACCCTATGAAGCCTCTCCTAACACCTCGCCTCTTCCATCCTAGAACGCCGGGCCATCGCCTCGAAACGTTTCTGAACCAAACTTACGGCCCCGGCAACCCATACTACGAAGACTTTTGCCGGCTCGTCCGCATCGGCCTCGCCGAAGGCTGGGTGGCCAACGTCGAAATGGACGGACCGAAGTATCGGCGATCGAAGGTCGCGCTGCCGACGGCGGAGAACAGGTACTTTTCCATCACCACCGTCTACATGGAGAGCGAGGAGGAGTATTCCGGGCAGTATCACGCCCATCCGTACGGGGAGATCAATTGCGTGGTGCAGATCGATGACGCTGCGGAGCTGAAGGGGATGCAGGGGTGGCAGGCGGCTGGCTGGACCAGTCCGGGTGCAGGTAAGTGGTGTGGTGCATGCGGCTTGTGGAAGAGGGACTGACACGTCAAAGGGACGCATCACTATCCTCAGGTCAGGAAGGGGGCGCTAGTGGCTCTTTTCTTCTTGCCGGCTGGTCGCATTAGCTATACGAAGAATCCGAATGATCCACAGCCGGAGTCGTTGTGAAACAAAAGGGGTCTTCTCGAAAACGTGCAAGGTCTTCAATGTCAGAACATGTTCATTTTCTTGTAGTCATCTGAGAAAGATCGGAGCTCTTCATTCAATCTCATCATGTCGCATGCCTCGTGGAATATGCAATCTGTCGTTGATTTTTCTCGCATCTCCATATGCGTTCAGGATCACCATCCGTCGTTGTTGCGACCCTCGTTCTCACCTTGGTCGTAAGCGTTCTCCATGTTGTCGCCGAAGCGGTCGAAGTTGCCCTCGACACGACCGAAAGCGCCCTGCGCATCGTCAGAACTGACACTGCTTCATGTCTTTATGTATTATCCTGTTCACTTACTGCAACATCCTCAGGGACGTCCGAGATGCCCTGGGCGACCCGCTCGAATCCGCCCTCGACTCTATCCTCGGTTCTGTCCCATGCTGCACCAACGTCCTCGGGGACCTCGGAGATATCTTGTGCGGTCCTGCCAGCGAAACGTGCGGCATCCTCGGGGAAGTCCTCCACGTCTTGTACACCGTTATCGAACTTGCGTTCTGCGTAGTTGCCGGCTTCATCAAGACGTTCCTCGGCGCGGTACTTGTCCCCCTCAAAGTCTTCTTCTACACATATCATGTCAGAACGATCCAGGACATTGTGGCCGCAAAGACTGGGCTCTGAATTCGGAATGTAGATGGCCACTCACTGATCTCGTGACCCTCGTGGGCCAAGAACATGCCACCAGCAACACCAGCTGCAGCTCCGATGGCGGCCTTGCCCCATCCGCCGCCACCACCGTGGTGCTCAGTTTGAGATTGGGGAGGGGCGCCATAGCCTCCACCACCGTATCCGCCCTGGGGCTGCTGTCCGTAGCCGCCACCGCCGTAGCTGCCGCCCTGCTGAGGAAACTCGTACTGACGTTGACCGGTCTGCTCGTTTACGAAGATCCAGCGGTCAGCCTGCTGGTCCCAGTGTGCGCGCCATGGTGGTGGGCACTGAGGCGGACCATTGCCGCTACCCTGGCCACCGTGCGACTGGCCCTGGTGCGTGAATTCGTTGACGAGGTTGTTGATGAAAGACATGGTGGGGCGCGGGGGAGTGGTGGTATGGAGGATGCAAGGAGAGAGGATTGAGATGGTAGGATGATTGCTTTTGTAGAAGCTGCCCGGGAGACTAGAAAGAGTAAGCAGGCAGCTTGGGCTGAGTTGTAGGTTAGCACGAAAGGAAACAACGAAGATTCACTGCATAAAGGAGCTCACAGGCATGAGTCTGGAGCTGATGAGCACCGGATCCTCTGACACGTAGCTGGCGACTCAGGGCGGGTTTGGGCCAATCACTTGAGGCCCCGCGCCGGAGGGTGGCAGCTTCAGAGCATAGCTGAGACCCTGTACAAGCGTGTGTTCCAGATGCGCGAGATAATCATGGCTCGACCAACAGGCTCAGCCGGCTGGACTCTGCATGATATCGTGTGCACAGGGGCGTTGATGCAGGAGTGTTCAGGTGACAGGGGCGCTCAGCTTGGTGGGGCTCGATGCAACGCCCATTCCAGCGTGCCGGAATCTACAATTGCCATGCAAGCTTGTGCACGCTCCGACCTGTGTCTACCTTGACTGCTACTTTGATGCCCACTTCCGCATGTACTCGAGCATGTCAAAGCTAGAGTGTGCCTGCAGCTGCAGAATCATCGGTGTTCTGGACAACTCAGGTGGTGTTGCCAATTGGAACGAGGCAGCGAGGCAATCGACTATCTCCGCAACGACTTCGCTCAACCTGCCATGCATGCGGCATCTGGTGACTTTGAAATGACCAACAGAAAAGGACCTGACGACATTTCAGCTCGCAAACTGACGTTATTGCGGTTGGGCCTTGGTGGTTCATTCTTGCGTGTATCTCGCTCTTCGAGCCATCAAGCTGTCGAATACTGATACAAAACGGATTTCCGGCTGGAATTGAGCCTACCTGGCATGGAAGCTCTGTTGACAACTCATTAGATGAGGAGAGAGGATCATGTAAATTGACAAGCCAGATTTGATAAAAGGTCCATGGCGTGACAGGCCTCGGGCTGGATTCCGACACCCTTCACGAACGTTGAGGCCGTTTGTCAGCCACGTGACTTGTGCTTTGGAGCAAGGCCGGGCCAAGATCAACCCGCAGAGGCAGCCGTTGATTGATGCCCCGGGTGAGACTCTGCTTCGCTGACACATCAGGCTTGCCTTTTGGAGCTCTGAAATGCCCTTGAAAAAACACATCTTCACTTACTCAGCCGCGACCGTAGGGACATCGTGCTCACAACGCCTCTATGCAGAGGGTGCTGTTGACAAACCATGCTCTAATGTCGCCATCAAGGGACATCGTGAACAATGTATATATAGCAGGGAGAGTACGCTGGTTTGTTCTCCAATCTCATTATTCTCATCACAATCAGAATCATCCCCACCATCCACATCTGACACGTTGAACAAATAACAACCAAAGCATATCACACCTCATTCACTCCTCGCGACTAGACTGAGTTCATTCCGCATCCTCAACAATGGCCATCAAGAATGTCGTTCTCATTGGTGCCGGCGGTAACATTGGCACTTACATCCTCTCCGCTCTCGATAAAGCCGGCTTCAACACCACCGTCCTCTCACGCAAGTCTAGCAAGTCCACCTTCCCAAATCACAAGGTCATCAGCATTGCAGACGACTACCCCTACGCAGAGCTGGTTGCGGCATTCCAGGGCCAAAATGCAGTGATCACGACCGTCACGCCACACCCAGACGGAAATCTCAAGCTCAACCTCCAAGACAGTTTGATCGATGCAGCCATCGAAGCCGGCGTCCAACGCTTCATCCCCAACGAGTTTGGCGGCGACAACCGAAATGCCGCGTCGGTGGAACTTGTACCCCTTTACGCCGAGAAGCTGAAGACCATCGAGTATTTGAAGGCGAGAGCGGGGAAGATTGAGTATACTGCCATTGCCACGGGACCATTTTTCGACTTGTGAGTATCTGAATGCCCAAGTCAAGCTTTGCACGTGACCTAACAGCAGCCAGTGGTCTGAAAACTGGATTCCTCGGCGCCGATCCATTGAACAAGAAAGCGATCATCGTCGAAGGCGGTAACCTGAAATTTTCCACCACAACCGAGGCCCAGGTTGGCGAGGTCGTGGCAGCGGTGCTGCGGCATGAAAAGGAAACCGCAAACAAGCACGTTGCATTCGAGTCTTTCCTCGTCTCCCAGAATGAAGTAGTGGCAGCAATCGAGAAGGAAGGCAGGGAGCTGGCTGTCGAGCATCAGACCGGCCAGGCTCTAATTGAGGGATCAAAGGCGGGTTACGCAACTGGCAACATCTATGCTCTCTATGGCCTGGTTCAAGCAACCGTGCTCCTGCCTGGATATGGTTCCGATTCCAGTGCCGAAGCAGAGAGCTGGAGGAAGCTCTTTGGTATCAAGAAGCTTGACCTGCAGGAGGAAACTAAGCGGGTCTTGGCTGAGATTGATGCTCAAGGATAAGATACATGTTGGTAGCTGAAAAAAACGTGGTTTCCCTCGTCTCCATTGACCGAGTCACTCCTGTTCAATCATTTCCATGTGCTCCGACCGCGTATTTTGGACAAGTTGATCTTGGTCGGACTGGATGCTCATCTTCCATCGTCAAGACTGTGCGCGTGCCAGGCGCGCTTGCAAGAGTTGAGACTCGAGCACAGTATTGTCTGGCTTACGTGCGGATTCGAACAGACGTACACCAGCTCGGGAACGCCTTGCTGGGCAGGGTCCCAACGGCTGTCTCCGAAGCTCGTCCGACAGTTGCAGTGGCGGGTGAAGCGCCCTTGGATGGACAACGTAAAGGCTCTGCGCAGCGTGGATTCTGCGCGAGTCCAAGAAGCTGACATTTTTTCATGGACCGTTTCACTTCTTGCCCTTCTTATCCTTCTTCTTCTGGCTAGAGCCAACTTGAGGCGGCTCGCCACCTCCCAAACCAGGCATTCCCGGCATGCCTGGCATCATGTTCTTCATGTCTTCGAGCAAGTTCTCGGACACTCCTCCACCACTGACAGCAGGAGAGTGCATTGGTAGATACTTGCCCATCTTGAACCCACGGGGCACCGCTGGCGGCTCTGGGGCCTTTCTCGGCAGGCCCTGAACCGGCATTCTGAGCGATGTAGTAGCCGTAGTTGGGTTGGCTCGTAAATACTCCGCAATTTTGAGGTACATGTGATGCTCTGCAAAGGTCAATTCCCGGTCGACACACGAGACACAAATGACTCACTGTTGGTGACAGGTACATTCGGCTTCCCTAGCACGCGCACCCTCCCTGGATTTGCCCAGTCTTTAGGGTGCATCTTAGAGGGTTCGAGGTTTGGCCGGTACCCAAGCTGGTACGCTGCCTCTGCAATCTCTCTTGCCAAGGGATTTTCGACTGCGTACTCCTTGCCCACCCGCCTACCGTCCTTCTTTGATCGCGTAGCGTCAAAATAGATTGGGTAAAGACTGAGGCCCTCTTTGAATGCTTCTCTACGGTGCCTATCCTCCTCCGAGTCTTCCATGGAAGGCTGCAGAACTTGCTGCGCATCACCCGGGCCCGACGACTGAACTGATCTTGACTGGGGCGGACGCTGCGCTTTGGCTGTAGCTGTAGTGGTAGCTCGCAACACCTCGTTTGGCGCAAGGACATCAAGATCCATCTCCTCCGGATCTGAGACATCAGAATCGGAAACTTCTTCGACGCGAGCGTGCGACATGATGGATGTTGACTCGGAAGATCTCCTAGGTGACCAAAGAAACAACGGTAGCTGTTGACGTGCCGTATACTTGACGCTCAGAACAACGGCAAGGAGCTCAAATTCAGTTTGAAAACAGCGCAGGCCCGTCCGAATCGTATTGGCTGCACGAAGTTCTTTCGTCTTCCGTCAATCGTTTCGAGACAACGCTTCAAGGTGCTATGATGCGAGACTACACAGTGCACAATGACTTGTTTGAAAGTTCAACGGCGAAATTACCGTGAAGAGCAACATGCTGCTGATTGCGGGGGCGGGGATACGGCGGCGATAAGGGTGACGATTCGAGGACCGACCAAGGGTGACTGCAGAGAGGTGTTCTTTCCGCGTGTGTCCCAGTGGATCATCTCTAGAAGTAATCCCTCTGTTTCTTCAGGCCACTTCTTTCAACAACACGTTCCCTTCGCTTTACTTCGTACTGACGCTAGCACACAAATCTGCGCCTGCGACCTACACACACTCCTTGCTCTCAACTGCGACATCATCTTCTAGGACGGTGCCGAGGCGGCGCCGCACGTTGACACCATGTCGAGCGACTACAACTACGACGAGCAGGGTCAATTTTTCCCTTTCTTTATTTTCACAGTCACCGCAATCGTCACAATACCAACGGCATACTCCCTCTTCAAACCCAGCGACAAGCTCGAAAGTAATGCGGCAAAGATCACAGGAACGAACTTTCAGCTCCAAGATGGCAAGGTCATACCCACCCTGAAGGCACGCCAGCGCCGACGAGAGCGCCGACTGAAACGCGCCATCGCCGTCATTGCAGGTGTAGCCATAATGGCGTATATGGTTTATCTGGTCGTCGTCACACAACGCGTGATACCCAAAGTTTGGGATCCTTACAATATTCTCGACATCTCGAGGTCAGCTTCGGAAAAGCAAATTAAGAGCAAATACCGCAAACTTTCCATAACGCACCATCCTGACAAGATACCCGTCGGATCAAGCAATGAGACTATCCAGGAAGTGAATGACAAATATGTGGAGATTACCAAAGCGTACAAAGCCTTGACAGACGAGGAGGTTCGCAACAATTACCTTCAGTTTGGTCACCCGGATGGAAAGCAGAGCTTCAGCATTGGTATCGCTCTTCCTCAATTCATCGTCACGGAGGGTAATGGCAAATACGTCCTGATGTTCTACGGCGCAATGTTGGGCGTCCTTCTGCCCTACCTGGTTGGAAAGTGGTGGTATGGCACACAAAAGCTTACAAAGGAAAGGATTCTGGTCAAGAGCGCAAACAACCTTTTCAGAGAATACAGCGATATGATGAGCTCCAGCGTTTGCCTTGGTGCTCTAAGCGCCGGTGAAGAACTCAAACTTCTTCTGAAGGGCAACAGGGCCGATGCTGGCCTGGACCAGGTCGAACGCGCTGTATCAGAGATTGAGGACGAGCAGAAGCGCATCACTGTTGCAGGTCTTGGACCGAAGGATCAGCAAAAACTGCAGGAGCTGGACGGCGCTCGCCGCAAAGCCCTGGCGCTGCTTTGGGCTCACGTTGGTCGCATCGCCGTTGGGGATGAGACACTGACTAAAGAAAAGTACGAAGCTGCCGCGACCGCTTTCAGACTGAACGATGCCATGATTGCAATCGCTCTGGCCTACGGCACACTGCCCCCACTTCTCGGGTCATTCGGCGCTGGCCAGCGCCTAATCCAAGCTGTTCCGCCGACTGCATCTCCACTCTTGCAGCTTCCTTACATCACCAAGAAAATCGCTGAGCATCTCGAAGGCGGTCCTGGTGTCAAGAAGCACATCACTATTCAGCAATACATGGACGTTCCCGAAGATCAGCGGCGCAAGCTCAGCGTTGGCCCGGGATTGCTCACATCATCGCAGTACGATGAGGCTATGACCGTTGCGCGACAAATTCCTTTCCTGAAACTCGAGAGAGTTTTGTTCAAATGCATGGGGGAAAAGGTCATCATTCCTGGCAGTCTGGTTGAGTTCGTGCTGAAGGCACGATTCGTCCCTCCCGGAACTACGGACATACCAGAACTCACCACTAGCCAGGTCGAGGATGTTGACCCTGATGAGGATGATCTCGACGCGGTTCTCGGGCGAAAGCCGCCAAAGAGTCTTCGCCGCAAGGATGCTCAAGGCAACGAACTCCCCGTTGAAGAATTTCAGCCGCCACTCGCACACGCGCCTTTCTTCCCTCGAGACCATTCACCCAGGTGGCATTTGTTCCTCGCCGAGCCCAGGCAAGGCAGAATCGCTGTTCCTCCAACCACTTTCACAACCTTTGATCAACCCATTTTCGAAGAGAAGGACGGTAAACTCGTGCCCACGTTCGCGATTCAGACCTTGAAGCTTAAGTTTCAAGCTCCCCCGCAGGCTGGTCAATACACGTTCATGGTCAACTTGATTTGCGACAGCTACATTGGCATGGACTCGCGAGCGGACGCGACACTTGTTGTCGAAGAGGCGAGCAAGATCGCCGAAGTCGAGGAGGAAGATGACATTTCTGAGCCAGATGAGGGTAAGCATGCCACACCTTCAGTGACGCCAGAGCCATCACTAATATCTCAACAGACTCATTCGCTGGCCAGATGGAAGCACTCAAGCAGGGAGGCGTCGCAGCAGCGGCTCAGCCACCGAAGAAGAAAAAGAAGCCTGTCCTCGAGGATGACAGCGATGAAAGTGACAGTGACGAGGAAGAGGAGACGAGCGAGACCGACACTGAGACCGACACTGACGATGAGTGATTCGTCTAAGCTGTCTGGGTTGGATTTTGCATACATAGCAGGGCGTTCTGGCGCAGGATCGAGCATATTAGAGTTCAGTGTATACGAACAGGTGGTAGACAAAGTCGCCATTTCGATTTCCGATCAGCTTGGGATTGTACATTGTCAGTACTCTGAAAACGAGGCTGTAATCAAAACAAGCGCTGTCAAAATGTGGATGCATGCTTTGATTGTTTCTGCTTGCTTAACGGTTGGATCAGTTTCTAGCCGCCACAGACTGTGTACAGGTGTCTTTCATGTCGTGATTCGTCAAGTCGTTACCTCATAGTCTCATATGTCCCCATGTAGCCTCCTCCGTTGCGGCCGATACTTATTCAGTAACTCCAGGTCACGATCCATCGGCTGCGGCCCAAGAGTTAACCGCGTGTCAACGTTCACCCCAGGATTCAGATCCACCATGCTCACATCCGTAATCCTCTGCATTACCCTATCCGCCCACATGACATGCTTCCTCACCAGACTTGGCAATCCAAGCGCGTCCAAGCCCCCGGTCATGGCAATCAATCGCGCCTGCGCCGGCCGATGGAACCTCTCCCCCGTCTCCCGGTTTCCCGACACAATCTCCTCGAGCGCGATCCGGCCGACGGTGAGGATGACGCCTGCGCTCTGCATGCGCGCCGGGTCGCTCAGAGCCGAGTTGATCGCCTTCACGACCTGGCCGCCCAGCCAGAGCGCTTTCCACGGTTCGATGAGGTTGAGGTCCGACAGCGAGTCGGCGACGGAGAGCATGTTCATGTAGAAGTAGCACGGTTCGGTCATGGTCACGCATTGCACCCAGCGCAGGGCGCTGTTGCGCTCTTCGCTGGTTGCGTCCATTGCTTTCCAGCTCTGGCCCATCCAGGCCCACACTAACAAAAAAAAAAAGAAAATTAGCTTGGATTCGTGATTTGAGACGAGAGCCTTGTGAGATCAGACGTACTGTATTCTAGAAGTTCCGGATACCATGGCTGGGCCGGAACGGGATAAGAGGATGTCGTTATCGAGTCTCGGTGCCTCAGGGAGTGGCGGGCCAGAATGGACGAGACCTGGGTTTTGTGGAGTTGGAGTTGCGTGGTGTTGTACTGTACAGGGACGAGTTCGTCGAAATCGGGTTCACCCGACGACGATCGGTTGGAATCTGAGAATGTGCTCGAGAATATGCTGCTTCCTGTCCCCGTCGAAGGTGCAGGAATGGACGCATTGCTATCTACCTCCCTCAGGGGGAGCACGAGAGTCGAGGCATCGGCTTGAGAACCGCCCTTTGCCTTCACTCCAGCCTTTTCGAGTTCTTCCTCGAGCTTCTGCTTCTTCGTCTTTGGCTTCTTCCGTCCCACCCGGTGTGAGTGTTGGGCAGCGCGCCGTCGTATCGCTTGGCGCGACTCTTTGCTTCCAGATGCGTCGGAAGTGATGAACACGACTTCTGGCGCCGCTTTGCCCTTCGACGGCGCATCTTTCGAGGATCGTCCAACCGAGCTGCTTTGCCTCGATGTTCCTCCTTGAGGCTCCATATAAAAACCGGTATACGGGACGAGAGCAGGCTTGTTGGCAACCTTGTCAGGTTTGTTATCGAATGTGATCGAATCATAAAGATGTCAAGTCTGCGATTGTGATCCTTCATCATCACCAAGAGGCGGAACAGACTGTTTGAGCGCGCAGGTGTCGAGCTTAGAGAACGACGAGGGTCGATGTGTCAGGCTTGATTAGGGAGTGATCACGTGATGCATAAATGCGATGGTCGCATTCGAGTAACAGGCTCGGACGGGGATTTCAACTGAAGGCCTGCGTCCTCGCTGAAACTCCTTCGGCTATGAATTTTGAGTGATTGGGTCTACATGTCGGCGGAATCGAGAATGTGCTTATCCGATTTCGGGGCCGTCCGGCCGCGTGATCGTTGCTGCACAGTGACAGGGGCGACCTGGTGTCCGAGCCGAGCAAGGAGATCCCGGAAAGCCGACGCTGTCGCAAGGTGGCTACCGAATCTCGACCACCAATGAGATGCTTCTCAATGAACAAATGGCATTTTGTTTCGTCGGACTGTTGAGACGGAAGACACGGGTCTCAAATTGCGGAGCGGGGTCTGCTGACGATTGACTCTTGATAGGTTCTTTATCACACGGCAGCAAGACTGTTCCCTGGTTGCTTGCGTAGCCATTCCCAGCTTGCATGCCAAGGGCTTCGTTCAGCTCCGTATGTACAAGGGTCTGAGGTCCTCCAGAGTAGTCCTGGATGATCGACAAGGTCCTGCAATAATGAAATCGTGAGCTGCTTGATCAGCATCACATTGGCTTGAAACTCATCACTTGACGGAAGACAGAACTTTGGCCTGCCTCGACGGCGCAAAAGACACTTCTGCATCCGGCTTACTTTAAGCAACCATAAGAACAGACCTTCGGCTCAGGAAAGAGGATGTGGAGAGCTGAACATTCGGTCGTCAGCGACTCAGGCACACTCGTTGCTTTCACGGTAAAGAGAGACAAGGTGGTTGTACTTCCTTGGTCGTTGCGCACGTGCGTCTGCCTACCTTGATTGCTATCTATTCAAGTACCTCCGCCGAAACGCAAGCGTATCTATTATAATTACGCCATATTCACGTCCACTCGGCCAGCGACTCTACAAATGATCAACAGGTCTGCTAAACAAGCAAACACTGCCACCACCACTCCTATCAGCCCGCCTGGTGCAGGAAATCCAAGGGACTTGCCGGGTCATTGCGACAGGGCTGGAGCTGTTGTCTCGATGGTATCACGAAGACAGGTTGATGAGTCATGGAATTTTTAGAGTTGACCGAGCACGGTACGAGGTTTCGGCACGGAGTAACTACTTCATTACGCGGCTTTGTCTCGTGCGAAACGGGGTTGTTCGTTTCAACCGTGTCATTCAGGGTTTGAGATCGTGGAACGGTACCGGTACGGTGGGGCTGCCAAAGCTTTTCCTACTTGTCAGCCTGAGGCCAGCACAGAGTGTACCATTGCAATCATTGACGGCAAAAGATATGGCAGCCGGGGTTTTCACTTTTGTGTCTCACTGTGCTTTTTGACCTTTTCGTATATCGTTTGCTGATGGTCCACTTCGTGGCCGCCTTGTGACAAGTTGCATGTTTCACGCTCTATCCGCTCAGCATGTCGAAGCGGACCGCCGAACATGTGCCGGTGGCCAGGCCGACCAAGATTCAACTCTCATTCGAGTTTGACATGCAGGTGAAATTCGGTCCCGCCGTCGTAAAAATAATGCGCTGATTCGCTTCAGAAACAAGCCGAAGGCCAAACCCGAGCATTCCAGTACTTTCTGAACGACGCTTATTCGCCGAGCACTAAAGGCTTGAATGAATTGGAATCTATTACCTTGGCCGAGCTGTCGCTGGAGAAACACCACCACGGTCGGGTGTTATTTGTGAGGACTACCGAGGAACCCGCTCGAGTGGCGTCGATACAGACCCTTGTTCAGGATGCCGAAGGTACTGCGGACCGACTCGCAGTCTATAATGTTGATGCGATGGTCGATGCGGAGCAATTTCTGCCTGAAGACGCTGTCATCGCCATCAAGGAACCCTTCTATACGACCATTGAATCGGGTCACAACACCTTGAGGATAGATCATCCATCCGATCTTGTTCGATTACAACCACTGGATCGTCGTGTGCCACCAAAATTGGTCGAGGAACTGAAGCCTTCTCATAAGACTGCTCTTGAATGGAAGTCGGAAGGCAATGCAGCGTATATTAAGGACAAATACTTGGATGCTGTGTATGCATACGATGCTGGAGTTGACGCTTGCACCGAAGCAGATGAGCTCGTCAAACGAGACATACTGAGGAACAGAGCCATCGTCAACCTTTCCTTACAGCGATACGAGCAAGCTATTGCAGACGGGGAGGCTGCTGTGATTCCCAAGACCTTACAAGACGATGCTAAAGCAACTGATCTGAACGTCAAAGCGTATGACCGCGCCGGCAGAGCAGCATATGAGCTCGGACAATTTGACCGAGCGAAAGAGCTGTTTCAGAAAATTCAAGAAATTGCTCAAGCCAACAAGGATGTACCAGCAATGATTGCGCGCCTCGATGAGAGATTCAAGGAACAACAAGGACAGTACGACTTTGACAAGATGAGCAAAAGCTCGAGCAAAAGACACAACAGACTTGATCATGCGGACTTCACGTCCAATACCCTGATAAAGGAGACAAAGAACCGTGGTCGCGGCCTGTTTGCTACCAAGAGGATTCCGGCCGGCGAGCTGGTCGTCTGCGAGAAGGCTCTCTCCGTAGCATTTGAATCCGATCCTGCGCCTCGAAGCTGTACTATTCTTGACCCAAAGACAAAGAGAGCTGCTACTGGCACACAGACAAACCTTCTGTTCAACTTGATGCAGAAAATTTCCCGGAACGTTGAACTATCGAAAAAGCTCAATGGCCTTTTAGATGGCAAGGCCCACTCGCTCTCGCCAGCCGCAACTGTCGACGGGACTGTACCGACCGACACGTTCCGAACATTAGGCATAATAGATCACAACGCTTTTGGCTGCCCGACGGTAAGATCGAGTAGCAAGACAGCAGCCAAGGAGGCGAGCAGACAGGCTGGCTTCCATTCGACAGGGCTGTGGGTGTATATCGCATACATCAACCACGCATGCGATGGCAATGCCATGAGATCATTCATGGGAGATGTGATGATCGTGAGGGCCACGCGAGATATCGAAGAAGGCGAGGAGATTTTGCATCCCTACCGAGTACCGGATGGCATCAACGCCGTCACCCAGCAAGAGCTCCAGAAGACGTTCGACTTCAAATGTGACTGCACGATCTGCGAGACGGAGGCGGGAACTCAATTGGTGACGCAGAAGAAGCGTACGACCTTGATTGAGAAGGCGAGGAGCTTGGCTGCAGCGACTCCAGTGGGCGGCCCGAAGAAGGTGCTCTCGTCCAAGATCTCTCAGATGGAAAAGGTGGTCGCCGACCTCGAGGCCACATATAACGAAGACGCCTTCAAGCGACTCCCACGACTCGGCCTTGTAACTCCACAGCTGTGGCTTTGCCAGGCTCACAAAGCGGCCGCGTCTCGCGACAAGGTCATCAGCACCGCGATGGCTATCCTACGAAATCTCGGCTTCTTCGTGTCGACAGAAGGTGCCGATATCAGCGTCGAGAGAAGCCATTGTTCGCTGGAGGGAACGGCAATCGATGCGGCCATGTATGCATCTCTAGCTCAGAAGAGCAAGGGCAAAAAGAAGGAAGCAGAGCAGCTGCAGAAATTCGCGAAAGAGTTGTATATGATCATGAACGGTGAACTGAGGGGCTTCGATGATAGATACCAGGAGACGTAGCCGCAAACAACAACCCGAATTGCGATGCCGCGTCATAGCACAGCTAGACCTTGAGAATGTTCTGCATTTACAGTATCTTAGTCACTTCGATTTCATCCTGAGGCATGGTCAATTGTGGACGTATGTGTGATGGGGCCCTGTTCTTACCTTGATTTCCCCCGGCATGATCAGGCACTTGGTGCCACTGCTTTCAACTCCAGCCGCAGACCTGACGTATTCCACGTACGCTGGTGCGCCCGGCTGAACGACGTTGTCAGCAACAACGAGCGCCCCCGGCTTGAGCAATCCTAGTTCGTCCTTGGCAAGCTTGAAGTCCCGCAAGTAAAGATCCTCAACATGGTCCAGAAACAGCCAGTCGATCGAGTCGATACCGTACTCGGACGTGATCTTCTTCAACACCTCGTCCGACAAACCGGTGATCACTCTGACAATGTCGGAGAGGCCAGCAAGCTCGACGAGCTCGCGAGCGATATCTGCAAACTTTGGGTCGGCTTCGATGCTCCAGATGAGCGGGCCTTTGATGTTCTTCGGGCCATGTAGGGAGCGCAGCCTCTCGCCGAAGAAGATGGCGCTGTAGCCTAGATAGCCACCGAGCTCGACGAGGATATTTGGGCGTTGCGATTCGAGTAAGCCGGTAAGATGGCCGGATTTCTCGGCGCCGATGCTGATGAGGAAGTCCTGTTTGAAGGAAAATTCGTCAATCGCGGCGAGGATCAGTGAGGGGTTGTTTTTGAGTGACGCGTAATCGGGATGGTTGCGAATCGAGGTGAGAAGCGCTTGTTCACGGCCATCATTCCACTACGACAGGGTCAGCTGGTTGCATCGAAGGATGCCCGGAAAGTTCACACTTCTACGTAGTCGTCTCCAAGGGCGTCCAACTTTCTGAGCGATGGATATGCCTCCAATTTGCGCTGCCATTCGGGATCTTTGTTTTCCATGTTTTCAAGTGGAAATACTGAAAGTACTTGTGAGACCGGCGTTAAAGGTTTAGATGTGGTGGGCAACGTTTCAGACAGAAAACAAGAGCATCGATCAGACCCGTTGGGAAGAGAAGCAGACGCTTCAGTGCTTTATACTGTAGAGACATGCTCGGCGGCGGAAGAATCGGCTTTAATCACTCATTCGAGTTGAGATCCGAGCTAGGTTAGCTCGGTCAGCTCAGCTTGACACGATGATTCGCCGCAACAGATGAAAAGATCTTTACCGTTCACGGATTCAGTTCGGAAGGTCGATCCTGCACGGCTGCAACCTCGCCTGACTCACATGATCCAAAACAACAGCTTTTGCTCTCTCTGATTGGGTGCAATGATACGAGACGGTGCCTGTAAATCTGAACTGGATCCGGATCAAGGTGATTGAGTGCGGGATTCCGGCGCGAGAACTTCATGGAACCGATGCCACTGCAAGGCTGCCATCAATCCAGTAGCCCAATAAGGCATACCACTCCGACTGAGTTTAGCTGAGCTTGATGTGCAGTAGCCAAAGTGCGAGTCGTGTATTTTTTTGGGCCCTTACAATATGAAACGTTCAACTACCACCAGAATCTCAAGATCGGAGGAAGCCTGGCACCACGCTCATGCGGCCACAATACCAAGCTCAATTTCATTGTCATCCATTAATGAACCTTTTTGTAGGTGCTGGACAACTGCTTCGCGATGCTCCTGGCACTGCACATGTCAGTAGATTTGCGTGGGGTTGCCATGATTGTTTTTTGTGAATATGGGGCAAGGTAGAGTCGTAGATACTGAAACAAACAATCTCATCCTCATCACATTCGTCTTCAAGCCGCCAAGCTTCTCGACAAATGTATACATAGCAGTCATCGTTATTTTTATTTTTTTTATGTCATCGGGGATTTGGATGTCGCCAATGATGCTCGTAATCAACTCTTCTTCTCTCTCGGCAGCCGTAGTGCCTGAGAGACACAGATTTGAGCTTTCGGGGACGGTCCAAAAGTGACCCAAGTGCTTCTCGTTCGCACCACCACTCGTAAGGACTATTAAACTATCGCTTCCTGCACGTATGATCACAGACGGGTTTGCGATGTTGAACGGAGCTCAGACGACCCTCTCGAGTTTTATTGCTGACGCACGCTCTTCGACGCGAATGTGAAGTGACCTCATGCGACGCGCCCCGCGACTTCTCTCCACCACGGTCAACACCACCTCGGACGAGCCTGACAATTGAGCCCTCCAACAAATCCGCACAAGGTCCAACATGTCACATTACTACTCCCTCTCCTCAATACTCTCAACGTCGCACACATTACCCAGCACGCTGTCATTCGATATTCCGCATCTCGGTATCCTCGACTCGCGTCCCGGCGAAACCCTCGCCGCCAACTCGCGCATCTCGCTGCCTATCTACCTCGCCGCCTTCCTGGCCATCCAGCGAATCGGCAGCAACGCACCCATCTCCCTCGACTTGCCCGAGTCCCTCTCCGGCAAGGTCCTGAACGCGTTGAAAGCCGATCCTCGTACGGTTGATCTCCGACAGTTGGCCCCGCACTTCTACGAGAGCGCCGAGCGCGTTCTGGAGCTGTTCGAGGAGGACGATATCGTAGACGTGCTATCGGATACGTTTCGCATGCGTGCGGCGGAAATTGCGGACATGGCTCAGAACGTGAGGAGGGTCAGCAGTGCAGACCAATTCATGAGGGGGCTCGACGAGAGGGAAAGAGAGCTGTTCAGGGCGGCGCATGATAGTGCGAAGGCGGTCAGGACTTGGATGGGCGAGAAGAAGGCTTAGGAGCTGCCTGAGTATACTGTCTCGAATTCGAATGCAGACACAGAGGAAGAAGAAGAAGCTATTACCGGAGACCTGCGGAGCCATGAAGGCAAAGAGGTGGAAGTATCCGTCTACGGCCCGTCGAATTATTGGTATTCAACCAGCTCATCGGTATACATACCGCATCGACTCGAGGTATGCATTTCGGTCCGAAGACAGGCTTTGCAGCTAACGACGTCAGCCTATTCACGAAGTACCAAGCAAGGACTCATTGCGGCCATCACAATCAATGACATTCACGAAATACAACGACAGAAGAAGCAAGACGAGTCTATTGTACGATATGCTTCCGTCGGCAATAGCGAAACGAAACTCGAAACAAGAGAGTCTGAAGACTTCGACAAGCTCTATGAGCATGCGATCAAAACGGTCCTTGGAAAGTCTCTTGACCTCTCTTTCGTGTTGTGGGGAACCCGACTTCGATCCCGATGTTGAAGAGGAGCTTGTTCCATTGCTACACGTGCCGAGACGTATGAAAGGCTCAAGAGAGCTTCGCGAAAGCAGCTTTGGAGGCAGCCCAAGTGGCCGGTCCTGACAATCTTCAGCTTTCAAAGTACGTTCAATGACACAGCAGTTTGGATATGTTCTTTGTTGGTGGCTTCTTTTCTGCATTGCAGGCGTCATTTGTTGTACAAGTACGTGCGAAGCTTGATGATGTTCACTCCTTAGAAACCGCCAGCCTGTCCCTTGCTAGCAGTCCCGCTTTCTCTGGCCAAAGTATAGGCGCCTTCCGGTTCCCGCTCCTCAGCACCAGCATACTTGCTGCTGAAAACGCCTGGGGCAGCGGGATCCCGGCTCTTCAGGTCGTCCCGGTCATTCGCCCTGAGAGCGCCGCCCCGCGTGTCTCGATCAGCGGCATTGAGATCGTGACCTTCGCCGCCCGTTCCGAGCCGCCCTCCGGACCTCGACACCTTGCCATCGACATCACCATGTGTTTGACCGGCAATCGGCTGCCCAAGCCCGGCATGTACATCCTTGGAGGTCGCACCCACAAGCGTGTCCTGGGCTGATGTTGACGTATTCTCCTTGCCGTGTTGGCGACCGGCAAGCTCGTTGTCAGCCTGTCCTGGGGTTTCGGAGACGGAGTTCGGCTGGAAGAGGTTTGATTTCGGTGCTGTGCCTGGTGCGACCTGCTGAGCGTGGAACTCGGGCTTGGCGTCGTTGCCGACTTTGGTGCCGACGGAGTGCTGGGAGAGAGAAGTCAGTACATCGAGTCTGGCGGACAGAAGGTGTGTTTTGGAAGACTCACGCCTCCGTGTTGCTGTGGTTGGTCGCGCGGTTTCGAAGGCTGGAACTCGCCTTGGGCGTTGGTGAGGGAGTCGTAGTTGTCGTGGGTCTGACGATGAGTCATAATGGCGAGTTTCAATGGTAGATGGTGTTTCAAGGTGGACTAAGTACTTCTTGCCTGTTCGCGTAGCGACAGTAAATGTATAATTTCAACTACGGTCTTGAAATTTCTGTGATGATCTGCTCGCATGAGCAAGCCGCACAAATTCACACCCTTTTTAAATGCTAGCTGGGCAGAGGGGCTCTACCTTCAAATCATGGTCTACGTCATAAGAATGTGTGATTGCTGATGGAGATGGATGGCAATTGACGACACTTCGGAGCCACGAACATGCCAATCGTGATGAAATGCCATGTCGCAGGACCCTCCGGGACCAATCTTGACACAATATCTGCCGATCATGTTATCACTAGCTGATCCCATCTGCGTCTGTCGAACAAGACAGAAAAGGATTTTCGACGCCTCGTACAGCTAAGGCCATGATTTGTTCGGTGCATCACCGACTGTGGGTCCTTGGAGGCTCCAAGACACCTGACACGCAAGGCGACAAGCACGCAAAATGACTCTTGGACGTGATCGACATCGCCGGAATCGCGATGTTCCTTTTGGCTCGTTCTGTGTCTTGCAGGTTTATAGGTTTGGGCAGCCGTGAGTACGCGTATACCGATTTCACGTGAAGATGTAGATGCTTCGTGCAAAACGAACGGAACAGACAAATTACGGTGCGATATCTTTCAGTTGGTTGTAGCATATTTTGTGGCGAAACTGCTGGAAATTCGGCCATCCTGTTCGACGCTACCAACGAGACAAACTCAAAGCGTTTATCTTGCTAACTTTAGTGCTCATCTTGTTCTGACCTCCTTGCTTACTGTTGGCGCAATTTTCATTGTATGGCAACAGCTCACCAAATCTGTCCTTGCTGGGCGAATACGCGAAGCACATAGGTCATCCTGCATCTGCACCGTCTCCATTCTCTTCAACAAACACAGGACACCATCCTCCGGCAACGACTTTCTGAACTGCTTCGACAGCGCCGCGATGAAAACAAGCTGTTGCAACAAAGAGCGGATCGCAAGCCGCAGGTCTCTACGCTCTGGACCCCCTCATGTCCATGGCGACCAGTGGGCGTCAGGAGTCGAGAGCGCAGGGAGTCTTCGAGCCAAAGGACGTTGACTCACTACGATGATGCTCTGCACTCGAGATATCTGTGATCGCCGACAACAAAACGTAAGTCAAAAGCATGCGTCACCAGGACCGTTTATGCACGACATTGAGTGTTCCCTCTTGACCTCGCTTCTCGTCGACATATCGATACGTCGACACGAGTCGAGGGCGTTGGGGCGCGTTTAAATATCATTTTGTCTCCCAATACACGCTCAGTCAGAATCTAAACCCAGATCAAAGCATGGATCGCATGTCCGAATACAAGGACAGCCTTCTACGTCGTTTGAAACACCTGCGCCGAAAACTTTTCCCGTGTTTTTGGAGATCGTTCATCACGCTCAAGGAAGGGACATACGAGTCTGTAAATTTTCGAACACCAGGATCATTTTCGCACTCGGGTCGTCTGAACGTCTACCGATATCAGGGCCCGGACAACACTTTCAATCTAGCCATCGTCGAGCGGCCCTGGAGGCGCCGAGACGATGAGCTGCCGACGATTTTGACCGACGAGGTGAAAGACTTTTTACCGAAGCTACGTTGGCATTGAGAGTCCGAGGCTTGAGGCCTGTCTTTGTAACACTGTAAGTCAAAGTTAAGCCGTTTGTTTCTTTAGAAATCTGCTGTTGCGGTCCCGATCCACATATCGGTCCTCATGTTAATGGCCGTGCAGAGGAACCAGGCTTGGATGTTTGGAGAATACCCAGCAATCGGCACCCGGTTGTTCGCAAGGGACACAATCAGATCACATCCATACTACCAGCAGATGCTATCTCGGCTCCGGAATGGTGCGAGGCTCCTCGAAGCAGGACCCGGTATCGGCCAAGATTTCAGATATCTGGCCTACGACGGGGCTTCAACTCACAAGATGACCGCCATGGACGATTGTCTGGAGCTGTGGCGGCTCGGCCTCGCTCTGTTCAACGACACTTCCCGAGTGAGCGGGTCGAGCAAGCAGGCCACGTCGGCGACGTCCTGCCCAAAAGGCTTTCAAGCGCGTTTCATCCAGACTCGAATCTCTGCGCATGGCATTCCGGCGGAGCTGCTCTGCTTCTTCGGAGAGATCGACATTATCATGGCGAACAAACTTTTTCAACAACGCAATGAGCTTTATGCAAGCCTGGTCGGCCATGTCTGCGTTGGTGCAGTTCTCGAAAGTTGGAACGGTGGTCTTGGGCTACCACATTGCACCTGACGATTCGTTTTGTACAGACGAAAACGTGTTTCAATTCTCTCGCGACTTGCTCCGGACACTTTGTGGGTTGGCTAGATGGGTGGCCTGATTTCCGAAAAGAACAAAGAATGGGTGGAGGAGATCTATGAGACTGTGGATCTGGCGGCATGGGGCCTGCGACCCGAACATTGGAACTGGGTACGTGATTGGAAGAATCCGTTCATGCCACCACCGATGAGAGGTGTCTACTGGGCTATGCGGAGGGTGCGCTAGCTTTACGTCGCAAAGGGACGACATGTCAAGCGCTAGGCCAGCTGTGCGTACAGCCAGCAAGCGATGTCAAGCTATTTAATGAAATATTCAGATGGCGAAGTACCACACTGGCATTCGGATTGCAGTTGCATATCTCGTGTGCTCAACAAGAAGACATCTAGGAGATAGGAGTAAAGCAAGTAGAAGGCGTTTCGCCGGGGTATCATTATATTTTACTTTTCTGGGTGGCATCTATAGGTCAAAACTTTGGCGTCATATCCCTGCTAAACCTGCTCGCACTCATCTCCGCCGGACTCCAAGTGTGATCGGCCAGCTCGAAGCGTTCACCCGTCGAAGGCCTAGAATCCAGCTCCACACTCTCAATCCCCTTGCTACCCTCAACCTCCACAAGCGGCGTCACGCTGCGTCTCGTCGTCGGCATGGCCGGGATCAGCCCTGCGTGCGACGGATGCGCAGAATGAGTGGATCGTTGCGACCGCAACGACGGATGCGAGCGATTCGAGTGGTGGGAGTTGGATTTGTAGATGCTCGTCGGCACCCGGATCTGTGATCGCACGCTCCGAGGCGTCCCCGGCGCTTCGAAGGCGCCACTTCCCGGGCTTCCCGGGCTGAGGATCTTCTCTTTGGCGGTGTGTACATATTGATATGTCGGGCTGTACAGGGGCGGTACCGAAGACTGACTTTGGCCCGGATGGTGAAGGCTCGGTGCGCTGATGTAGCTCCCTGGTCCGGTACCTCTCGATCGGCTGGTGAGCGGAGGCTTCGCCCGCTTGCTTCTGTAGCGATGCGAGAACAGGACGAGTCCGGCGATCAACACGATTCCGCCGAGAGCGCCTATAACGACGCCCGCAATGGAACCGCCTGTCAGTCCTGAGCTGGATGTCGAGTCTGATGGCGCGCTGGTAGGTAGAATGCCACTGTTGCTACTGCCGTCTGACCCGAGTGGTGTGAGCAGGCCTTGCCATGTTGCCTCCCATTTCGGCGCATTGGAAAGGGGCGAAATTGTAGGGTTTGCGCTTGAGATTGCGGACGGTGACGGTGACGACAGCTTGAAGAATGGTCCGGGTGCTTGAGCTACCATGACGTAATCTGGATTGTAATTCTGCATAAGCATCGCCGACTGCAGAAATGCACGGCCGAGATTCCAAAGGTTGGGCCGGCCTGAGCACGGAAAGTACTGCGTTGGTCTATCCTTCAAGGGAGCGGTCATGGTAAGATTGAGAAGGGTAAATGGAACGCGAATCGAAGTATGTGGTGTGTCTCCAAAGGTAAAGTTCAGGTAGGAAGGGCTTGTGACAATGTCGTGATATGCTGGAGAGGAGGTATTCCATAAAAAAAGGTTGGTATCATTATCATACGAAATTGGAAGGTGTTGGGACATGAGATCGCAGACTTCCTGCGCAAGGTAGATGTGAGGAACGTGAGGTGATATTATGATATCGGCTGGATTGCCGAGGAAGTCCGAAGGTAGAGTGGTGTTCGCCCATGGACTATCGCCGGAGGCAGAGCCGAAGGAAATGGTGTTGAGACGGATGAAACCGAGGTGGGGAAATACCGCAGGAGGTTCGATTACACGAGACGGGTCATACCCGCCGAGATACAGCGAACCGCTCTGATTGTAGGCTGCGGATCCCATATGTATCGAGAATGAAGTCGAAGCGCCTTTCGTTGTGTTTGTATAGTGACCAAGAAGTGTAGTGGCGGTTGCGTTGCCTGTCGTCGTTCTGACCTGATTGCGGTCCGCATTAGGTTCTAGTGAAAGTAACGACAGAGGCTTGTAGGGCCTGTTGCCGTCCTTCTGATTAAGATCTGTCGCCACGAAGAAGCTGATGTTGTCAGCTTTGATATCTCCGCCAATGGCGTCTACCCAGAAGTGCCCTTTGCCAGACAGCGACAGCTGGTCGGCTAGACCTCCGTCATATTGTGTCACGTTCTGATCTCCCGGAGCGATGTTCTGTGAATTGTTCTTGTAACTCTGAAAGCCGCTGTTGTAGTAGCCCGGCACGGGCTTGAGACATTGAGACTTGTCTCCGACACAGACATTATCCGCAACAACCACCGAAGCTTGGTCACTGAGCATTGGATAGAAGTCGACCGCCGAGGATGGCCCTGATCCGATCTGGAGGGTGATGAAATTCCATGGGCCATCTGGGCCGGCGCTGGTAGAAGCATTGAAAGGAACCTGCTGTGGTTGCTGCGCTCTTGCGGCCGAAAGCAATGAAGCTGCAGCCGCACCAAGTAGTCTCTTGTCGAACATTATTAGTAGAGGACTATAGAAAATACATTAATACAGAAAGAAGCAAGCACGCGCAGACAGCGCGGCTCTGTCGAGACAGGTGACGCAGGCGAATGTCAGGAAGATAGAAAGCGAAAGGAATTGGAGAAACCGCACTCTACCAAGCGGCAGAATTACCATCCGCCACGAGTGGTACCGCTTTGCACCACTAGCTGGGCATGTGCCAACAGTCTGGCGCTCGTTGTTGTTGATTTCAAGCGACCACAGAATGCTCGAGACATCGGAGCGGCAGAGCAGACAGAACAGGCTGGCGGCCTGGCCTGGCTGGCCACCACCATGTACATACAATCATACATACCGCGTTGGCTCATCTGCCATTGGACGCACAGTTCTCACTACACTTCGGAACCAATGATACCTGAAGTGCAGGCGACCGATTGAGAGCCGGGTGGGCGGTAAAGGATGCGGAGAGCAGACCCTTCGACGCGTTTGTCGTCGATGGCAGATCACCGAAATTAGACATGTGTAAATGAGCCAGTAAGCAGACAGATGGAAAGCCCCGGCCGTGCGCAAGTTCAGCTCGCAAAAGTCTATCTGGAGCTGATGGATATTGGGCACCGATAGCGCAGGGCTGTTTCAACGCGACTGGTAGTTTTAGCGCTGGACTTCAGAGGGCTGATCAAAGAATCTTTGGGGGCGACAGGTAAAGAGACCTGGAAAATGGATTTCGGTCAACGAGAGGCCAGGCTAGGGGTTGGAAGATGGACCGTCATCTAGATCAATTCCCCAATCGATTTCTTAGACCCACTGTCCGGCATATTACTCTCATACCGGAAAGGCTGCACGTCACTGACAAAGTGGCGCCGCTCAAACGGGAACATGCTTCGCGAAAGGGGAGGGGAGCTGAAAGTGGGTGTGCTGATGTAAAAAGTTTATTGTGGGGTTAATTCGTGGCCGAAGTGCAACTGAGCGGACCAGCGTCTTGGACGAAATGCTGATAATAATGCCGTTGTTCAGAACAATGTGTCCATGGCATCATGAAAAATCAATGCTCAGATCGCATGTTGAGGCCTCTACCACGACCGCCGGACCGTATTGAGCACCGTGTCTCGCTGCCATGTGCTCCCGTCACCACTAACGATTACGAGAGCGGGCTTGATTGCCGATAGACTCGCCGGCCCAGGTGGCGACCAGCACCTGTCCCACCAAGAGGGTGATGAAACTGCTCATCCCGAAGCATGGGATACGAGGACAATGTGTGAACGTCAGGCGACCGTTTTCTATTACTTTGTCGCCAGCGCTTATGTTCTTCGGAGTGTGTCACTGTGTGTGAGGGGAGGCGACACACCAGGAAAGTACCCTACAGCAGAACATTGCACTCTTGTTTTCTTCCAGTCTTCCGTCTCGAGATGCCGCTTAGCCTGATCGAGGCCTTCCGACTTCGCCGTCTGCCGCGTATTCCGCCAGGCGTAAGTGTGCCGCGGGATTTATCGTCATGATAGCAAGAGAGACCTGTTTACTTGACCGATTTATTCTCGTCCCTCAGAGGTGCTACTGCAGCATGCATAGGCGTTCTAGTCGTCATGTTCTCGGTCTTGGCTTGTTAACTGTCCGACGGAGTGTCAGTCAAAGCACGTGGTCAAGTACTCAATGATTAACCTCGCGAAGGACTCCGCGGAATATCGAGCGAAGTATCTGACGAGGTAGGTAGCGAGGTCCATGACATGAAGCGATGTCTACTAGACTTGAGCATGAAGGCGTCGCATTTTTCTCTTCGATTCGGAAAAGCCTGAACTCGTGCTCAACATGAAAAGTTGAGAGCCTCATCACAGCAAGCAGAAATCCGGCTCCTTTTACGACCCCAGCTTTCCGCTGCATGGATAGTTTGTTCATTTGGAGATTTCAGCCCAAACCCCGTCCTGGTTCTCTCCCCTCAATCTTCCTCTGCGTAACATCCCAAGAAGGCAACTTCCCCCACTGCGGGCTTGGACTAATCGGCTGATTGATGCCCGGCCGACACCTCCCCTCCTTGTTACAAAACGGCGCGAACACACTCACCGCCGCCAAAATCACACTCGTGCAACCCGTGGCCCGATCCGGCGCGTTTCCCTTCCACACACTCCAGCCCGTCTTGCCCCTGGCGTTGATGCCCAGCTCCCCGATTGTGAGGTTTGGACAAGCCTGCCAGAAATTGCCTTTGCCGCCGGGCCCAAAGCCGGGCCCGCCGGTCGGGGGCTGGGAGCCGTTATACCACAGGTACGACTTGGGCCAGGTCACGTTCATGGGCGTCAGATAGGAGTCCCACGTGTAAGGTGTGGTTTCCCAGGCGTACTCGTAGGGGAAGGAGGCATTTGAGCCCATCTGGGTATAGTTGGTAATCAGGTCTCCTGGCTCTGGAGTGCGGAACATGAGCGGTCTGGAGGGTGGAAAGGAGATGGGTATGAGTGTGCCGTTACAGCTCTAAGAAGGACGTTAGTTCAATTCGCGGGAAGCAAGGTGGTCATTCAAGATGGTAGAAGATGTGGGTCTCGCCACTCACAGTCCATATCTCGCCAGTCGCATTCGTGTATAGCATTGCAGCGGTGGTGGACGCGAACGGTGCGGAAAAGTTCACGATCGGAAACGGGGTATCGAGTATAATCCCGTGAGACAGCATGAAAGGGTAGCCTCCACCACTGGAACAGTAGTCCCAGGTATTTCCATCAAAAGCATCTGGTCCTGGAGGTGCAAATTGCAAGGTGTAGCCCGTGAGACCCTGACCCCATGGTTGACCCGGCTGATATGCAACGACTATGAAGGATTGCAAGGTCGTATTGAGTACAGGCCATTGTGGCCATGAGTTCGGATCGTAACAGAGTGCCAGGCAGACCAGAGACAGCCCAAGAGACAGTATAAAGAACATGCTGGTTCAGCGACGCAGACGCAATGGCATGGCCTTACGATGGCAAACTGTTCTGACAAGAGTCGGTGTACAATTTATCTTTATATTCATCTTGAACGCATGTCTAGCTGAGCTGCGGCAAGATGCTCCCGAATCGCCTTTGTGGCACCGCGACAACTCATTGACTTCCACAAGTTGCCTGAGCTCAGTCCACAGCCAATGAAGGGACGTTTCTCGGATCGTACCCCAAAGCTCAGGGCTTTAGAAAAGCTAGCTGAATGGGCTTTCCTCATCCAAGAGCAGACCCCTGAGCCATTTTCTCGGTATGTCTGGATCGTTTCTGTCAAACGGCCCATCGTACCACGTTGCAGCCGTTTTGGCAAACACGGTAGACAACAATCACTGTCCTGTTGCTGGGGACGCAAGGGACACGCCGCTTGCGCACTCCCTGTCCAAGTTGCAGGTAGCCTATGTAATCAGAGGCACTATGCACCCCGCCTACCACGTTTTCGTCTCAACGATCTCCCTCGAACTCGTTCCAAGCATGATTTGATGCGAGCCTTCTGCCACTGGCATAATCCACTCTGCTCTGGAAACACTCCAGTAGCTCAAATCTCGCCTCGTCAACTTCATTTCCACTTCCTGCTTCTCACCAGGCTGAAGCAAGTCTGTTTTTTCAAATTGTCTCAAGACTTTCTTGGGAAAGTCAATGACCTCACCGGTCACATCGTCCTTCACTGATCCAGTAATGCCGACGTACACTTGTACAACCTGCTTGCCTGGTCGTGTCCCAGTGTTGGTCACCGTCACACTGAAAGAGAGGTGCTCGTCCCACAATGCCGGGTGACCACCTTGAATCCCGCTCGCCCCTTTACTGCGAGGTTGAGGGGCGTTCGTGTCGTATCCTTCTGGGTAGGGGAACGGGGACTTGCCATTTGTGGAGTTTGGAGCGTAAGCATTTGGTAGATCGGAAGGAATGAGGTATGGGTAGACCCGGCCCTTGAGCTGACGGAAAGACTGCGGGAAGAGGGCCTCCTCCGGAGTCATGGATCGGCTTGCATCGATCACTGGAGGCTCGATACTCTTTGTAGCAGCTGAGTCAACAGCAGCAGATTTTGGCTTCAGTTCCTTGATGATCGAGGGACTGAATTCCCATGTCGTGAAGCTCAGTCCATATCCGAATTCGAAGCGTGGTGTGATGTCATAGTGGTCGAAATGACGGTAGTCGATGAGGAGACCCTCTGTGAATTCTTGAGTGGGGATTGCGCCATTAGGCATGTACAAAATCTTTCCCGCTTCGCCATAATCTTTTTCGCGTTGTGCTATTGTGTACGGCAGACGCCCCGTTGCGTCGACGCGGCCGAAGAGAATGTCAGTCAACGCATTGCCTGATTCCTCTCCTGGGAGCCCTGCATTGATGACAGCACGGATGTTGGGATGTGCAATCCATTCGTCCATGAGAACTGGACCAACAGTATGTATAATGACAACGACGGGACCACCGCAAGCGTTTGCGACTGTGGTAATCAGTTTGTCGCCATCTTTTTGTAGCTTCAGATCGTTGCGGTCGCCCTTGACTCCAGCCCAAGCGTGAAAGCCTTCTCCGGCATCGGCACTGGCGAAGACCAAGCAAATATCTTGATCTCCTGGAGCAGGCTTCTCGTCGGTACCACGGAGCGAAGGCTTGTTGCTGGTATCCACGGCCAAGTCAACCGCTTCAAAATCGAATGCTGACTCAAGAGCTTTGAGCGGGTCGACTAAATAAGGAAACTCAACAGCACCGCTTCCCCAGCCCATAGCTAGGGTGCCTTCGTTGCATGATCTGTCTTCACATTGATTAGGTCCACCTGGTGCAAGCCCAGCATCTTCACCAAAGACACCAATCTTGTGTTTCCGGCCTTTCGCAGTCGCGTCTAGGCCCATTTGAGTCGAATTGAAAGGCAGTATTGAATCGGAGTTCTTGAGCAGGACGAGACCCTCTGTTGCAATCTCTTTGGCTGTGTGGCCGTGAAAGTCTTTGCCGTACCCCTGAACATCAACGAATTGGTTGACGATAGCTGTCGTATCATCATCACTGGCATCGTGTATTTTACCCTCGGCTTCGTTCGTCCAGCTCGAGAAGTTGGGTCCATCGCCACCATTTGGACCTTGTTTCGGCCATTTCTCCTCATCGTCCTGACCCATTTGATACCACGCAGCCACAATTCTTAGAGCCATATCATCCAGTCTCTCAACCGGTAAGCTGCCATTCAGTACCGCCATGGTCAGATGCTGGCCCCAGAGCGTGTTGCCTCTAGCCCACAAGAGTCCATCTCCAGGCATATCCATATCTAGACCCGCAAGAGCACTGCCGACCCCACTCCGCTTAGCCAGCCAGTCGCTCTGAATGAATCCTTGAAAGCCAAACTTGTGTTTGAGGACTCCGTTCATGAGCCAGCTGTTTCCGCATGCATAACTGCTGTTGACTTGATTATAGCTGCACATCAAGCTTCCGACGCCAGCTTTGATTGCGTCCTGGAATGGCCATGCGTACATCTCCATCAGTGTTCTGTCATCAAGATAGACGCTGATCGCATTTGGTAAGCCCCATTCCCAGCTTTGTCGAAAATGCTCCTGTTCATTTGCCACGAAATGCTTGATAGTCGCGATGACACCCTCCTCCTGGATGCCTTTCACCGTCTCTGCAGCTGCAATCCCTGCAAGAACTGGGTCCGGTCCAAACCCCTCCCAGTTTCTTCCGCCAGCTGGCATTCGACCTAGAGGACCAACCGAGGGTCCCAAAACGACATTGATACCCTTTCCACGCGCCTCCTGGCCCATCAACTTTCCTCGCAAATGCATCAGCTGCTTGTTCCACGTTGCGCCGACATGAATTCCGGCTGGCCACGCAGTGGCATGATCCGCAAAGCGAATCCCCAATGGGCCATCCTGTAAGCATAGTGCTGGAAAGCCCGCATCAACTGCTGGAGCTGTATTGCCCACGCACAAATCAGCTGCCCATCCCGTACCCGTAGTTACATTGACTTTCTCCAACAGGCTCATCTTTGCCACCATCTTAGCCGCCTTTGCGTATGCTCCCTCCCAACTAGGATCAGTTCCGCCTTTCGGTGATGGGTACCAAGGCGGACTCTGGCCGTTAGCCGGTACAATGTTGCGAACGATATGATAGGCGGAACCACCGAGGAGAAGGAAGAGGGCACCGAATACGCTGACAGTTATTATCAAGCAGCGCTTGCTGGGCAATCGGAAAAGCGGCAGTCCACTTCGGCTTGGTCGGTCAATGTAAGCTTCAGCCGCGGCAGACTTGCGATGAGACGAGGCCCGTAACACGTCGCCCTCGTCTTCAAGCTCATGCATCAGCTCTTTGCGGTCCGCGTCGTCCTGTGAGGATGTTGAGGACGCCAGCGAAGCGAGCTCGTGTTCTTCGTCATCTGCTGGACGGTTACCGGGCCCGAGGAGGGACTGTTGGACAGCTTTCTCATCATCCCCGCGAGCCATGACGAGAGAATGCTTGGACTCGTGGTTTTTTGAACCTGAAGAACCAAGCCAGGTGGATTAGTTGTGAATGGTCGTCAAGTTTAGTGAAACATAAGACGCGTGACGTCTAACCGGGGCTCCCGCACAATCACATTCAAAAGTCGAGTATGAGCATCAGATAACCAACAGACTCATTGGACATGTCGATTGAGTAGACCAGGAATGAGCAACAAGGGTGAATCAGCGTCTCGAAAAGAGCTTGTCAAGAGCTCGAGA
Organism: Cyanodermella asteris; assembly: GCA_900618795.1. Classification (NCBI taxonomy): domain Eukaryota; kingdom Fungi; phylum Ascomycota; class Lecanoromycetes; order Ostropales; family Stictidaceae; genus Cyanodermella; species Cyanodermella asteris. The sequence goes on along the minus strand of UYJD01000008.1, from coordinate 948,173 downwards.
CTGAGCTAGCAGATTGCGACCAATCACCGCTTGGGCAGCGATGGCTGCGTCATGTGATTTGAAACAGGGTTCCTCAACTGCCATCTTTCACGATGAACTGCTGTATTCGGAATTGCCGCCTGAGAAGGCCGGCACCGCAGACGACCGGCGCGATATGGCAAGAATGGGAAAGACGCAAGAGTTCCGGCGAAATTTTGGCCTCTTTCCAGCCCTGGGCTTTGCAGCAGGGCTCATGTGTACCTGGGAGGGTGTTTTTACCTCTGTGAGCTACTCTTTGGGAAATGGGGGTCTTGCTGGGATGGTGTGGATGTTTGTCGTTGCCCTTGTCGGCTTCGGTGCTGCAATACTGTCCATGGCCGAAATGGCCGAAATGGCGCCGACTTCTGGAGGGCAATACCATTGGATCTCGGAGTTTGCACCAAAGTCTTATCAGAAGATCTTGAGCTACACCATGGGCTGGTTTGGCGTGCTTGGGTGGCAAGCAGGCATTGCCGGGCAGTGCTTCGCCGTTGCTCTACAGATTCAGGGCATGATCATTCTCAACGATGAAGACTACGCTCCGCAACCCTGGCACGCGGTCCTGATAACAATCGCAGCTGTCTCGATTGCTGTCATCTTCAACAGCCTACTTGCAAAACATCTCCCGAAGCTCGAAAACGCCGTCCTCGTACTCCACGTTGTCGGCTTCTTTGCGGTTCTCATCCCGCTTTGGGTCCTTGCTCCTCGACATAGCAGTCTCGAGGTCTGGACTGACTTCGAGGTATATAATGGCTGGTCGTCGATTGGGCTGGCGTGCCTAGTTGGGTTCACTGGTCCGGTATTCATCCTCATTGGACCAGACTCAGTTGTGCACATGGGTAAGTGTATTGCATCCAAGTTCAACGCCCACAAACTGACGACCGTCACAGCTGAAGAGGTCCGCGATGCCTCCCGCACGCTCCCGATGGCCATGGTCGGTACTCTCCTCCTGAACGGCCTCTCGGGGCTTGTCATGATGATCACCTTCGCCTACACACTGGGCCCCGTCGATGACGCTCTCCAGCCCAAATACAACTTTGCCTTCATCGGCAGCTTCTATACTGCAACGTCGAGCTACGCCGGCGCGACAGTCATGACCAGCGTCCTGTGCCTGCTCATCCTCTGCAGCGCCATTTCAAACCTCGCCACCGGGTCACGTCAAATGTTCGCCTTTGCCCGCGATGACGGGCTTCCCTTCTCACGGACTCTGGCGCATGTGCATTCGTCCCTGGGCATCCCCCTTAACGCCGTCATCGTGTCGTGGTTCGTCACCGCTCTGCTCAGTCTAATCAATCTCGGCAGCAGCGTAGCGTTCAACGCAATCCTGGCAATCGGCGTCGTGGCATTGCTGTCGTCTTACGTCATCTCTGTCGGATGCGTTCTGTGGAAGAGAATCCGAGGCGAGGAGCTCTTGCCCCGGCGCTGGAACCTGGGGCCGACATGGGGAATGGTGTGCAATGTGGTCGGGCTGGCTTATACGAGCCTTGCGTACGTGTTCACGTTCTTTCCGTTGGGAACGCCCGTGGATGCGACGACGATGAATTGGGCCAGTGCGGTGTACGGTGGAGTGGCGATTGTGGCTGTGGTTTGGTATTTTGTGCATGCGAGAAAGGTCTATGTGCCGCCGGTCTCGAGGCTTGCAAAGGATTTGTAGCTCCGCAACAATGTTAGTTGAGTTTAAACATAATCGGCCCGTCTAAAATTCGAGAAACACAAGATCAACAATTTCCAGATGCTTCCGCTATGGCAGTCACCAATTTCAGGTGCTATGACACTACAACTTTCGAGTTGTGACAGTTATTCGGTTTGGGATCTGTCACTCGGCGATGGGCTCCCTCTGTGCGCGGCGGGTTACATTGTTACTGTGAGAGCCTACTCCCAACTACATCCTAGGGAAGCGTGATTGAGCTCACCCAGCCAAGGTCAGTGTTGCAGCGCCTTGCTGCCAGAGCCGATTCGAAGAAGCTCAAATATATCCATTGACTATCGTTACCAAACAGCTTCAACATTTTCACGACTCAGCAGCTTCCCCAAGAAGCGCTCTCAGTTCCACCTTTCTTTCCTCACGACACCAACTCCCCTCAATCGAGTTGCTCGCAATCGTGACCCACTCCTCTTTGCTCAGCCCAAACGCCTTCTGCACCGCCTCATAGCATTCCAGCGTCCACGCCCCAAAGTACGCCGGATCATCCGAATTGATCGAGAACCGCACCCCAGCTTCAAGAAACTTCCTCACGGGAACCTGCTCCACCTTCTCAAAGACCCGCAACTGGATATTGCTGACCGGACAAACCGTGACCAGGGTCCGCTTCTCGGCAAACTCCTTCATCAACGCCTCATCCTCCGCCATTGCGACACCGTGGTCGATGCGCATCACATCGAGATGCCTCAACGTATCTCGGATCGCACCGGGGCCCCCTTCCTCCCCGGCGTGCGCCGTGAGCTTCACCCCCATCTCGCCCGCTCGAGCGTACACGTCCTTGAACAACTCTGCCGGGAACCCCTTCTCCGAACTGTCGAGCCCGACACCCAACAGCTTCCCGCTCACCAGATCCGGCTTCAACATCTCCAAATGTGTCAAGGCGTCCCCCTGAGGCAGATGCCTCAAAAAGCACGGAATGATCAACACGCTAATGCCGAGTTCCCTTTCCGCATCCCGCGCCGCACGCACCAGCGCGTCGACCACGACGCTCAACTCGATGCACCGGCTCGTGTGCGCCTGTGGATCGAAGAAGATTTCGGCATGTCGGACGCCGTCTGCGCGGGCGCGCCGGAAATATTCCGTGCCGAGGTCGTAAAGTCGGAGGGGTGGATCAGGACGCTCATGCCGATGTAGTAGTAGTGCAGGAAGTCGTCCAGGGAGGTGAAGCGGCTGTAGCGGTCTTGGAGGGCGGAGGCGGAGGTGAAGGAGGGATCTTCGGAGGCGGGGAGGGGGATGTTGTTTCGTTTGGCGAGGATGAATTCGAGCGGTGGGGAGAGGCAGCCTTCGATGTGGACGTGGTGTTCGCATTTCGGGAGGGCGGCGAGCCAGGCGGCAGTTGGAGAGTCGGTCATGGTGAGGTTGTCTGTGAATGGATCTAAATTGCAAATGGGACAAATCGGCGAAATAGGATGCTAATTGTAGCAAAGCTTGGGTTCGGGTTGGTGTAGACAGTTCAAGTACAAGAATTGTATGTGGCTTGTTAAGATGATGAAGAAGGGTATACGTAAACACAGAATGAAGCAAAAGTGTCTTAACGAAGATTTTTGGGAGAAGGATTCGATGAAGAAGGATCGGACTCAATCTCTTCAGCGTGTATTAGTTGGCGCACGAGCCCGTTGCCGACGTCTGGATCCACGCTACGAAAGATAAGGGGAGTTCTTTCTTTAGCGATCACTCAAGCTTGTAAGCTGCGGGCCCGTCCGGCCCAGAGTGTATCCAATGAGATCATCGATGTACAAGATGTAAAGCAGGTAGCGAACCGCCTTTGTTGACGACGTTCAAGACCGCGGTGGCAGCCGGCTGAGTTTTGACGTTGAATTTTCAGCGCCTGAAACCCACAGTACGCGTGCGACACCAATTCGTACGCCAGCCACTTCGGAACCGAGTCACTTTCGACAGATTGAGAGGTCAAATATTGATAGCGACAAACATATCACTTCCTACCGTGCTCGGTGAGGCTCTTCTACGTGTCAGTCTTGCATCGCGCACTTCCGATGTGAAAGCCGGATTGTCCGTGGAAGGCCCAAAGTGGGTAAGGAAAAGTCGTTGCGCGAGTCCTGCCACCAGTATTCTCGCGAGTACTTTTATGCCCACCTTTGGAGTAGCGCAGGATTTCAAAGATATCAGGCATTCGCAAGGGAACCTATGTTTCACATCTTCTTGCGGATTATCGCTCCTCGCTCGTTCGGGATCGGGTTTGAAAGTTTTCGTTGATTGGCCTCTGAAGTCTTTAATATCAGAGCACGAATGCTGACCGGGCTCAAAGGTCCCATCCATGTTGCCCGGGACTCGCCCTCGATGAGGTTTCCGTCCAACGACGGCGAGCTTCTATCAAACAAGGGTATCAATTTGAATATCACAAAGTTATCAACAAAATCCCGTCGCCAGAGGAAATGGGCAATCCGTCACGCCATACTGCCCCTCGTCGTAGTAGGTCGGGCTGGAAGCACAGGTGAATAATCTGTAGTGGACCGCGCGGGAACAAGCTGAGTTCCATAATGCTCATGTAAATCCGGAGCATAAAGCTGACCCATCGCCGTCGCTCGATTCGGCGGACGAGCCTCTGGCAACGGCGCCTTCTGTCCCCATTCCACATCCACTTTGCCATCCTCTCGACTACACACGTGCCCATCCTTGGTCAACATCTGGAATCTGATCTCCGTCATCTCGGGAATGGCCTTGATGAAGAAGATGCATTCGAAGAAGTAGCTGCCGCATTTCCACCAGCTCCGTCGCTTCCTCACGACTTGAGATGTTGGTAGCTGGAACCGGACGCGGCAGGCTTCTTCGAAGTTGTTCTTCTCCAGGTCGGTGTGAAATTGGGGGAGATTCTCGATGGGATTTGTCGATTGGACGATTGTTGCTGTTCGGGTTTCGTAGACCATGTCTTCGTCGACGTGGACCCAGTACTGCTTTCGGCCGAAGGTCTCTTCGGTGTTGATGGGCTGGCCTTTCTTGATGATCCAGTGTATTCTGTTCAGCACAAACGTCAACTTCGAAAGTGGATCGAAGAACGTTTCGCATTGGCCATGGATCTTAGGATCCCATCTCTCTTTGACGACGACCCCGTAGCTGGCTTGGGCGCATTTGAGACTGAAGATCGATTGATTGAACTTCAAACGCTGAATTCTATCCTGGACCAACCCTTGAGAAACACCGGTCTGCGCTCCATGACCTTGGAGAATACGCATTCGCGAAGCGTTTGCTTTCTTTGTTCTTCGGCCACGCTCGTATGCATCGCAGAGACGCTCACGAACGTAGCCTGAGCTTCCCAAACCGCCTGACAGAATGAGCCAGGAAATATCGACATCGTGTTTCTGAGCCAGACTGTCAATGCGCTCGTCAATCAACTCTATCATGCGATCAATCTCGGTGTCGAAGAATCCTTGGAGCTCTTCTCTGGTGAGCACAAGTTTCGAGCCTTCGATGTTGGCTTCGGGAAAGTCCAATGGTGGTTCTTGCTGCATGCCAGGAATCTGTAGTGGGTATGCAGGCTGCTGCGAGACGGCGCCATCATAGAAGCCACATTTGACGCTCAGGAATCGCATCCCGTGGCTGCGAATCATTCGCCGGGCTGTGATGGCCGGTGAGTGAGTGAGATTCTTCGCGACTTCAGGTTGTCCAAGACGCTCTTCTGCCCACTTTCGAAACGAGTCATCGATATTGGTCGACCCAATTTCACGTCCCTCATCGTGATCAAGCGGCGTCAGAACCGTAGGCTCTCCGGGATTCGAATCCATCCTGAGGATGTTCACATCCGTAGTACCACCTCCAGCATCACAGACAAGTACAACGTCATCCTTCCTATAGGCCTGCTGCTTGGCAGCATGAATCGCCGCGGCCTCTGCTTCTGTCAAGCTAATCTCCTACGTATGCTGCCGGCCATCAAGCCCAAAACCTACATTACCAAGTATCTCCTGAATCTCCCTTTTCATCTGTAGGTTTGTCCACGTTGTAGGCATGCTAAAGTGCCACTGTACTTTCTGCTCCCGCCAATACGGCGAGTAGTTGTCGAAACGCCGCGCCAGAAAGTCGTGCAGACATCGCATGTAGTCAGCATACCACTGCCGCACTTCGGCGACTGGGTTCTGTTTGGATCGTCGGGAAGATAGCGCGGGTCGAGCTCCAATTTGAAATCGTCATTGGGCATGTTCGGACCGGAGTCGTCGTCGTAGTCGCACCCAAAGCCCCATTGGATCTTGTTGTTTGCGTAGGAAATGGCGCTGGGGACTTTGTTTTGGGCTTGGTTTACGGCGAGGCCTTCCCATTGTTGGATGTTTTCGGGACGTTCCCAAGCTGGACCGAAGGCGTATGCGACAGCTTGAATTGACAAATCAGTATGCAAGCACAAGAAAAAGCATCATTTCGCATTTGTCAGTAGAAGCATGTACGTACCGGTGCTTGTCATGCCAAAGTCGATCCCGATGACCATGTCGGGGATATTCTGCCAGGCCGCCATGATGCTCGACGTTTGTTCTTCAGACTTTCGCTAGAATTAGGAAACAGGAAAACCCTGCATATACAATCGTCTTCATATGGTCGAGGGGAATGCGGCCTATTTGCAGCAGCGACATTGTCGCACTTCTAAACCTCTCTCGCATTGGTCAACAATTTTCAGCCTGATACACTTCTCGACCACATTTCAGCCGTCAAGGTCTCTTCCGAAACCCAATCAGACATCACATCTCTTTCCAAAATTGGCTCCTTTTTCGTTCGACTTTGCCGCAGCACTAGTCAGGGCGGTCATCTGATTCAAGGCTAGCTGCAGGAAGTAGCTGGGGTGCTTTCCATGCACGGTCTCATGGGTTCATGCGAGAGAGCGCTGGCGGCAGGCTGAGTTACAAGCGGATGCCAATGGGCGTCTATCGAGGGCTGCTCACTGCCTCATTTGGTGTGCCGACGTTGCACTGCCTCATGCAATTAGAGGCGCCTGCATGGTGAGTCACAATCGTGTTGTAAAGCTACACACTAGCCCTGTGGTCTTGCAGCCGCTGTGCACAAGGCTGAGAAATTCTCGTTCTGCAGCACGCCCCGGAACGAGGCCATGAGGCCTCTTAGCGTATTTCTGTGGTATATACCGGTGTTTTCGCTTTCCATGATGTATATTCACTGAAGGTCTTGGAGCAGGTGCAGGCCTCTGTGCAACAGACATAGTCATCATGGGCACGATCATACCTACTTCTACGCTTTCCCAAGCAATTGGAATCGATGAGTATTCCTGGCTAGGAGCGTATCCGCCAATAGCACGAACAATATACGGAATTATCGATGGCACACCCACGGCTGAAGCAGCTCCAGTCCAAACCCTCTACGTAAATCAGGGTCAAGGTGCTCCAGATCCAAGGAGCATCGTTGGCTATTTCAGCAGTGGTAGCGCGTACACAGGACTGCCACCCTCGTCTGCACAACAATCAAGCGAGGCCAGGGCGTCTACGATTGGAGCATCATCCTCACTCAGCCCTTTTACGTCCACGACCGGACCTGTGTCTAATACAGTGCCAGCTTCCTCGAGGTCTGCTGGCGCCCAACAAACAACTTCTACTGCACCGACGACAACAGAAACGACTGCCTCCGGACTCTCTGGAGGAGCTGTGGCGGGCATTGCCGTAGCTTGTTTTGTTGTCGCAGCCTCGCTGGCTGGCTTCATTGTATGGATGCTGATGAGACGTCGACTGAAGCATTACCGCAATCTGGCCAACGGGACCATGGATGCCAACAGTCACGGGAGTGAGCCGTACAAAAACGACAGTCCGCCAGGCGCCGCTGGTACGCTTGGCTCGACGGAGAAGTCGTCGAAGAAAACGCCGTTTAGCGGACCAGATACCGACTTTCTGGGCGGAATCCTACCAGTCTCTGCAGATGACAAGGAGGTCAAGCAGAGGATCTCAGGAACACTCGAGGCTGCGGCCATACATGTCGACAACTTCTACGACAACATGCCAGTCATCGTATCACCTGAACAGCAGGCAAAGCTCGCCAAATTCGACTCTCACCTCCTGCCAGACACTGTTCCAAATCTGCTTGCGACGACATCCATGCCTAAAAAGGTGATCACTCGAGCCCTGACGGAAGCACTCATCTTTAGCATCAGTCCACAAACGGCACAGTCGCGCAGCCTCCTGCCGGCTGAATACTCGGCCTTGCCACGCTCGCTCAAAAGCACAGAAAGAAACTCAACGCTCGGGCATCGAAGTACGTCTTGTCTTAACAATAACTTGAATCATGCTGACAACTTCTCAGGCTCTGCCTTGTTCTGGTGGCGACAGCTCTCAGTTCATCTCAGCCCCAGTGTCGAAAAGAACAAGGCATACCTCGAGTCCCGGACCGAAACGATCACCGAGCTCATCAACGACTTTCAGACTGCTTTCAGACCATGGCGTAAGAGCAAGTACACAGACAAGCAAGAGATTGATGCGCTCACCGGTACATTCAGTTATGCGGCTGAGACTGGCATTTGGTTATTTGGACAACGCAGCAGCTTTGATTTTGTTTGGACCGATAATGTGCCGATGGGTGAAATCGAGACTCGGCCAGCGCTCATCAAGACTTCGGACGCAAATGGGCAGCCGCTTGCGAAGCCGCGCTCTATTGTGCAAAGGCATTTGGAGAGGATTTGAGTGCGTGCCGGACCACCCCGGCCAGATTGAACAATACGTCGCCCTTGTGGTCGAACAAGCAATTGTTAAGCGAGTATTCTACTCCCGGAAATGCGACGCCAGTGTTCATGTGCAAAAAGATCAACTGTTTGGAGCACTTTCATATGTAGTTGCTTATTGCCGAGTGTCTCTGTTTCGGCCGCTTGAGTGGTATCCTTGCTTTTGAATTGCGCGCGTCGTCAATGCTCGCTTCTCGTGTCTCATCTGACGGAACCCCCGAAAGTTCGTTCTTATCGTTTATCGCAATCTTGCTGGTATCCGCGTCCATTCTTGCCTCCGAAGTGGAAATGGGCAGTGCTCTCGTTGGATAGGGAACTGAAAGCGCGATCTTCTCCGACTGATCCAGCTGGAATCTTGTAATGCCGTCGAGCTCAAAAATGGTCTTGGACGGATCAGGTTTCGCTGGCCTGGCAACCGGCCGCTTGACCGGTATCGTACTTGCTGTATCAGGTTTTGACAAAGTTGAGGAGCTTTGTTCCGTCTCCGTCTCTATCTCTTGCGTGATCTTCGCTGAGGTAGTATCGGATGCCGTATTATCTGATTGTGGTGCGGTTTTTGGCGATTCTTTTGTTGGTTCCCGCTTCGGCTTGATCCTTGACCCCGCCCGTAGTGACATGGGAATGTGCTTTGTGTCTTCATCGGATGACTGATCATATGGATCGAGCGGTGACTCTGTAGCCACATGTGGTGCCTCTGGAGCTGCGTCGCCCTGTTTCGTCAGCTGGGTGTACGTTTGGGCTAGCAGGAAATGATCGATTGACAGTTCCATAGTTTGACGTTGAGAGGGAGAATGCGCCGGGTCTGCTTGCGGTGTGTTATGGTTCGTATCAATTGGAGGCATCGGGCATGCTTCTGGTGTCTTGCGCCCGTCGTCGCTCGTCTCGAAGCTGAATCGGCGATGGATGACCTGTGCAGGAGTGGTCGCATGGGATTGTATTTCGTCGAAGTTGCCGCTCTTCATACCAAGGACCATATTTGCAGATTGCGGGTCAGCCTTGTCTTCCGATTTTGCGATGGGGCTATCTGTCAAAGGCCTAGGAGGAAGAGGGGGCGTCGAAAGCGTTTCCGAATCGTGGTCTGCCTGCGCTCGGTTTGTGATGGACAGACTTGGCATGCTTGACTTTGAGTATGGCTGCGATTCCTGTCTTGATCCCTTCGATTGGTCACGTTGCAAAGTTACTGATCCTGGCTTGCCCTGTTCCCCCTGCATTATAGGTCGAGCATTCGTGGAGCCGTCGTCCAGAGATTTTGATTCCGACCGGTCATTCTCCGAGGTATTTGTGGCCGATCCATCTTGCGCTTCGTGGCTCGAGGATTGGATTGAGACCGCGTCTTCTGTATCGTCCAGTAAAGATGATATGTTGCTCAGCTCGGAAACTGCAGTTCCTGGCCGGAGCAGCTCAGGCTCGAATAGTGGGTCGAAGGAAGATTGTCGCAGATGGAGTGAAGGAGGACTCTCGCCCATCACTGCGCCGGTACTAATGGAGCTTGTCTCCGGATCTTGGCTTTGGTTGCTTCTAGACGACTTTCGAGCTTTCGGTCGGCGGTAGCGAACGTGAGACACTACCCGATCTGTTTGCTCAGCTGGCTGAGAGTTCTCCTTCGGATCAAGACTGGATCCAGGCTCATAAAAGCGTTTGCGCGCTTCCGCATCGTTGAGAAAGGGCATCGCGCTATTCAGGGCGATTTGAGCACTGGTCAGAACTTTGCAGCTCTCGTCGATTTTATCCCTATCAAACTTGAACCGCAGCCGAGTTCTGAAGTGAACACTGCCGCTCTTTTGATGATCTTCGTATATCGGGATCAGTAGAAAGGAGACTGATTTGAGAACCTGATCGGTGGCTTTCAGCTTGCGATCGATCCAGTTCTTGTTGTCACTACTCAGATACGAGGCGACTTCGGATCTCAGTTTCGAAGCGTGACTGACGTCTTGAATGAGATTGGAGGTCAGCCTCAAGAGTGTCTGTATCGGGCTGCTAATATGAGACGAGACTTCGACATCGCTGTGGACGAGGCTGCAAAGGGCATCGGCCACTTTCACCAGCTCCGTGTGTCCAGGAGAGGCATACATCTCCGCGTGTCCTCCTCGGACAAGGCTGGCGTCTCACGCTTCGGTTGTGTCTCCTCATGAGCAGGCCAACGATTGCTTTGTACCTTGACCTGCTCGACCGACGCAGGACCCAATTTTGGTAAGACGTTGGGCGTGCAAGCCCGGCATCGAGGAAAGCCAAAGTGGCTGTCAGCTTATAGCGGGGTCTCACATGGATCAAAGGAGGCAGCATGATGCCCTGGTAATTGAGAACTGCAACGCAGCCCCCGTAGGTCCGATCATGCCCACTTGCTCATTATTGCTCGGCCTAACGATGAGACACGGGCTGTGCTGCAGCGCTAGTGCTTGCTAGAAGGCTGTGCTACCCACCCCAAAGTGACTATCCTTCTGAGTTTTCAACCTACCTCACATGTGTGTGTGTGTGTCCAATAGCCTGAAACAAGCCAGCCACGGTGGAGGCAATGAACAAGCGCCGTCAAAGAGCGAATCATGAATCTGGTTTGATTCCATGGCACGGCTTGCCCGCTTAGCATGCTTACCGTGAGCGACGGTCAAGGACGGCCTGCAAGGCTAACAGAGGCTAGCAGAGAGAAGAAAATGTCGATCTTCAGCCTCGTGCATTCTGGTCCAGACACGCTTTCCGTCGAATCGGCCGGGACAGGCTTAGCATGCCGATGAACCCAGCCTCAGCTCCTTCTCCAAACAATTGGACGTCGATCTGACCGCGGAGCAGTGGACGAAGACCGTTGATGAGGGCATACAAGATATGAGTGTAGCGCGTGTGCTTTGCTTCGACATGATAGTAGTCACAAAGTGATCGAAACGTGCGGTGGAAAGTAGAGTGCACAAGCCAGCCTGCGATGTGTCACGTGACAGTCTCCTCCTGCAAGACAAGCTCGAAGCAGCCCGATCCATGATCAGCAAGAGAATGCCTTCGCAAGGGTGATGCCATAAGGCTGTATGAGAACAGCTCCGTTCATACATAATTGATTCATTCCACCCTGGAAGTCATGTTATTCCATTAGATGATGTTTTCCGTTCCAGCCTGGCTTGGACCACAGTATCTGGAAACCGTGCTTTCAGTCGGCCACCCGTTGCCGACCTTGACAACCGAGCTGGCAGCATATCCGCCTTGTCGAAGTCAATAGACCAAGGAGAATTCGGCCAGACCTGACGTGAATCAGGCTCAAGTTGTCCGAGCCGCATAATACCACCGACCTGCATGCGCAGCCGCTCTATTCCCCCAATAGAGACGCGTTCTCACCCTACCGTGTGTCTTTTGCTTTGTTGCACTTCTCAGATGGCAAAGTGCTGTGGGCTTGCTGGGAGTAGCTGCATTATTGAGGCAGCTGTTCGACTCTGTCCGTGCTTTTAACCAAGGTGTATCTCCTGCCCTTTGGGCTTGGGCTGTCTTTGCTGCCCACCGGCTCCTTTACCTGTGCATTTGCGTATGGATCACTCGTGACGATGTTACTACCTTGGATAGCCCCGCGCTTGTTGTGGCTTTGGCTTGGACTGGTCGGCTTTTCCACACAAACCTGTTACCTTCCCAATGGGACTGACGACTCGGCATATCCCGCAGGGACTTTCAGACCCGTCAAGACTGGCCAAACCAGCATGTGCTGTGAAGCAGGCGATAGCTTCGTACGTGATGTGGCTTGTCAATATGATGATAGTTACTATCGGGGCCTCTGTACGGACAAGAGCTGGCAGGATCCTGCCTGCATCAAGCTCTATGTCAACGGCACCAATCCCATTGGCAGCGGCAATCGGAGCCTCAGTGAGTCCGTGGCAGGCCTGAGTCTTTGCGACGACGGGACCTGGTGTCTGTACACCTCTTCAAGCGATCGAAATTGCTGCCAAAACCACCAGGGGTACAAAGTCGTGAATGGAAATGCCGTGCCAGTCACGGCAAGCTCAGCATCTCCCTCGACGACCGTGTCGCTACCTATATCGACACAGTCCAGCGCACCTGCGACCAGCACTCCCGATTCGTCACCCTCGCAGCCCTCGGGCAAAGTTGCCGGCGCAATCGCAGGCGGCGTTGTCGGAGGGCTCATCGGTGCCTGTCTGATTCTCGCATTGGTGTGGTTTCTTCTCAAAAGGCGCAAACGCAAGGGTCTCGGCGGACACAGTTCAGGGCTTCGTCTCGGCCACAAATCGTTTCTTCAGGAAGATAAGCCACCACTCGCAGGTCGTGTCGCATCAGACGTTGGGCCTCAGCCTAGGTCTTTCATTCAGGAACTGAGACCGAACAGAGGCACTGTGCTTGAGCCGAATCCCGCATTGGGATAGTGAGGGATGAGGGCGATGTGTTGATGGAGCTTGTGCGCGGTCATTCATTATGCAACTGGCTTGAAAGCCATTGCATCGACGCATTTCGTCTTCGCGGCGCCTCAATCAGTCGCGATTCTTTTCAATTGGCTGTGGTCCAGTGCGATTAATCGCCTCGTTCCGTGTCAATCACAAAGTTGACTGCGTGGTGACCAGAGGAGCGCAGTAACATTCGATGAACAAGACATGTTTGTGCATATTCTAGCTTCATGATTGTCGGCCGAGATATAATTATTTTAAGATGAATGTACGCCTGAGCTGCAACCCAAGCCGAATACATCTCTGCGAGGACGACTGATGGCCTCAATCTCCAAATAGATCTGTATATGCTACCAGAACGAACCATAATAGACGTCTGCGCATGACGCACTAGTAGAACTCGTTCTATAAGCACTATAACATTGGAAGTTATGCATTGACGACGGGCGTCATGGTAGGGTCGCCGCGAATTGCGGGGATTATTTTTGTCGAAAGTGACTAATATTTGGGAGCAAAAAATAATCAACATTCGTGTCCTACCAGCACAAGTTCAACAATCTAGGTGAAACAATGCTCATCTCAAGCATGACAGTCAAGACACTAGAACAGGTCACGTCGAACGTCAATCAGACAATATTCTGATGCATGCGTTCTTGCACAAACACGATCTACCAAATCCTCACGCACACTATCCGCGGAGACAACATACAAAGCTGCGCACTTTGACCATGTTAGCATTCACATCTGAGAACTCGTGTAAACTCGCCTTATATACGTGTCGTTGACATGTAAAATGGCGTCTATTGCCAAACAGACCAAAATCTCTGCATTTTTCCGTTCTAAAGAGGTGTCCACAAACAGTCAGAAGGACACGCCAGCCAGCCCTGAAATTGGTCCTGAAGTTGAGCTACCCAAATCGTCAACAAATCAATCATCTACAGCCGAGACCTCGGGTACAGAGGATAAGACAACAGAACGACCTGCCCGTCGCAGTGACATGGCCAGAACGACCCACTTTCAGGCGAAGGTACAGGTCATCGAGAACTCGCGACTGCCGCCTCCGTCGACCGAACCGACCAAATCACAAGCAACTCGAGACACCAAAACCAACTACGTGATTGAAACATCACAGGATTCATCCTTCGTCAAAGAGCCACCACCAGACACGCGGTACGAAATCCAACGGATATCATCGACCGACCTGACCCCTTTCAAACGACTCCTCAATACGCTTCTACCCGTCAACTACTCCCCCTCCTTCTTCACGAACATCCAGCAGACCAAATCCGCCTTTGCTCGAATAGCAAAATGGCACCACAGACCAGGTCTACCTGGCCAACTCGTCGGCGGGATAAAGTGCCGTTTGGAACCTGTGCCCCCACTCCCTGGTCCTGATGGGGTTCCTGTGAAGGAATCGCAGCTCTACATTCAAGCCATTGGCGTGCTGGCGCCGTATAGGCGATTTGGTGTTGCGAATGCTTTGCTTGACGAGGTGTTTGCAGAGGTTAGGGGTTCAGGAGCGGAGCATCTGGAGTCGATGGGGAGGACTCGGAGTGTCTGTGCGCACGTTTGGCAAGCGAGTCCAGAGGCATTGGAGTGGTATAAGAAACGGGGCTTTGTGGTTGAGGAAGTGGTCGAGGAATACTACACTCGGCTCAAACCACAAGGAGCCTGGTTGGTCAGGAAGCAGCTTCTGTGAAGTCAAATCCTTCTTTCGGAGCAAAGGAGCGGATACTCTGGACGCAGCTTTCCGCAGTCAATTGAGATGTATATGAATGCCAACAATGCCTCAATTCATGCAATGTATACGTCTCTTCACAGATGTCTCTCCAAAAATCCCGTCTCCAACCTCGCGACCTCCCTCTTGAAGTTCTCCACCTCCTGCCAGCAGTCCAGCGGCCTCTTCGCGTTCTCCCTCAAGCAGCTCACAACCGCGCTCTTTGCACTCTCGACGCCCTTGTCGTTCACGACCTCGTCCCGTAGTTTCCGCTGTTCCAGCTTTTCCCGTAGCGATGTGATGTCCTTTTGTACTGATTCGCGGCCGAGATCTGGCTTGCCGGCGGTGGGACCTGTGGCAGGGGCGCCGATTGCGCCGTCGATGGGCTCGTCGGCGAGCTTCTTCTCGAGCTCTTTCAGGGCTTTGGAGCCCTCGGCTTCGAGTTTGACGAGCTCTTGGCGGACACGCTGTTGGATGTGGAGTTCGATGTCCTTTGCACGTGTGCTGTCCGTCTGTGGAGAGTGCGCCGTTAGCTTCGCTGATTCTCTGCCAGTCCTTCGCCTTGCTTCGGAGATGTCGCTTGAGCACCCTCGCGCAGTCCGTAAAAGATCGGCCGCTCGGAATATTCTTCCAACCTCTTCACAGCCTCCACCTTGTAGTGGTGAACAGTTTCATACCTCTGGACTGTTCTGCAGCTTATCTATTAATTGCTGCGACATGCGCACCGGCTTGTCCCTGCTCCAAGTCAGCCATTGAGCACCACAAAGCTGTAGAATAGTTTGCCACATACGCCTCGAAGACATGCTGGCCTCCCGGCTGAGAATTGCCCTGACCCATGGCTGGGACAATGTGTGAATCGTGAATCTGTGATAGCTGCACAAGCTCGTCGGCGGGTGCAAGATTCCTCTTTGGCGTGACGTTCCCGGGGCGGCTTCTGGGCTTGGCGGTTCCGATCAGATTGGCCGCATGACGCCGTCCTGTCACTGCTGGAAGCTCACCTGCACCTGCCCGCCGCCTTGAGCTCTTCAAGGTCTCTGCTCCCATCGTTGACCTTGTTCGGACATACACCACTACCGCAAACAATCATGGCTAACGAGAACCGGGCTGACCCGAGGGTCAACCCTCGTCTAAGGTACGAATTCGAGCTCTACACGAGCTGAAGCAGTTCTATTTCATCATGACCTGCTCTGGACATGGGTCTATTTCATGGGCGAGGAAGCTAACAACGTTTCAGATACAATACAATCGGCGGTGTCAACGGTCCTCTGGTCATCCTTGAGAATGTCAAATTTCCTCAATTTAACGAAATCGTCTCACTCACCCTTCCCGATGGCACAGAACGATCCGGACAAGTTCTGGAAGCGAGAGGAAACAGGGCAGTCGTCCAGGTCTTTGAAGGAACGTCCGGAATCGATGTGAAGAAGACAAAGGTCGAATTTAGTGGGCACAGCTTGAAGCTTGGCGTGTCAGAAGACATGTTGGGGCGAATCTTTGACGGTTCAGGACGAGCTATCGACAAGGGACCAAAGGTGTTAGCCGAGGACTACCTTGACATTAACGGTTCGCCAATCAACCCATATTCTCGAGTCTACCCAGAAGAGATGATCTCGACTGGTATCTCGGCCATTGATACCATGAACTCAATCGCGCGTGGTCAGAAAATTCCCATCTTCTCGGCCTCTGGTCTCCCTCACAACGAAATCGCTGCTCAAATTTGTCGTCAGGCCGGTTTGGTGGGCAAGCCGACGAAGGATGTGCACGACGGACACGAGGAGAACTTCTCGATCGTTTTCGGTGCCATGGGTGTCAACATGGAAACTTCTCGTTTCTTCACTCGCGACTTCGAGGAGAACGGCAGCATGGAGCGTGTCACCCTATTCCTCAACTTGGCCAACGACCCCACGATCGAACGTATCATCACTCCCCGCCTCGCCCTGACGACCGCCGAATACTACGCCTACCAGCTCGAGAAGCACGTCCTGGTCATCTTGACAGATCTGTCCTCATACTGCGATGCGCTCCGTGAAGTGTCCGCCGCTCGCGAAGAAGTGCCCGGTCGACGTGGTTACCCCGGTTACATGTACACGGATTTGTCCACCATCTACGAACGAGCAGGCCGAGTCGAAGGCCGCAACGGCTCAATCACACAAATTCCCATCCTGACCATGCCGAACGACGACATCACGCATCCGATTCCTGATCTGACAGGCTACATTACTGAAGGCCAAATTTTCATCGACCGTGGCCTGTACAACAAGGGCATCTACCCGCCCATCAACGTACTTCCCTCCCTCTCCCGTCTCATGAAGTCCGCCATCGGCGAGGGCCGCACGCGCCGCGACCACGGCGACGTCTCCAACCAGCTCTACGCAAAATACGCCATTGGCCGTGACGCAGCATCCATGAAGGCCGTCGTCGGAGAAGAAGCCCTGTCCAACGAAGACAAGCTCTCCCTCGAGTTTCTGGACAAATTCGAGCGCACCTTCATTGCGCAAAACGCGTACGAGAAGCGAACGATTCAGGAATCGCTTGATCTTGCGTGGAGCTTGTTGCGTATCTACCCGAAGGACCTGCTGAACCGTATCCCGAAGAAGGTGATTGACGAGTTTTACGCGAGGAGTGGCAAAGCAAAGCAGCAGCAGAAGGAGCAGAAGCAGGGGAACAAGGATACGAGGGATAATGGTGAGGGAAACCAGAATGGGGAGCAGGGGAAGCAGGATGAGAATTTGGTAGACATCTAGTTTTGTGGGCTTGTTGGTGGGTTAGGTAAAAGATGGGTATGCATAAATCGTTTGATTGCACTTGGATGCGCGATTTCCATTGTCGACGTGATTTTAAAGGGCGCTGAAATATGGTATAGGCAGTTCCTGAGGCGGTACTTTGGAGGCAGCAGCTCAGGCGGCACATCAAGGCAGAATCTCAAGGCAGTCATCGTTGCGTTTGTAAGAGGTCTCGGCGGTGATGTCCTTACCTCGACACATGATTCAAGCATACAGTAGTGACAGAGGGAAAACAGCATCAAAGACGTTCTCCGCCGGCACATCTCCATGTCTTAATGGGCGATGGGAGGGGATCTCGAATGCATGTTCTCAAGCGAGGTTCTAGGTGCAATATCGGTGTATCCTCGGTGCAGCCTGGATGTAAGCTCTGAGTGTAGCTTCTAGAGCATCTCATCACCCATCGCAAGACAAGCCTTGGAGTGATCACGAGCAACAAGGCTGAAAAGAGTGGTCATGTCGCCACCAAGTTCCAGCAAGCTGGTTCTCAGTGGCGACCCCAACAACATCGACCGAAGTTTCTGTCGCCAGAGCCGCCCTCTGCAGCCCGAAGGTAGCAGAGGAAAGTTGTCTGTGCGTGTTCCGTACGTAGGTGTTTTGGAGCCGGATCGGTCTTGAAAGACTTCGCGGCGAGTACTTTTTGGGCTTTCCGTTGTAACCGCGCGATCGATCGCTCGCGCGACAACAACGGCCACTAATGAGGCCCCAGAGGGGTCTCGGCTTGATCACCCCAATCTCAAAGAAACCTCATGGCGTGTGCTCTTGCACTGATGTCGCTCTGATAGAAACGACAAATACAACAAGAACAATGCTTTTCTCTGCCCCAAAGGAGTCCACCGACCAGGCAGCAAAACCTTTTCACAAACGGGGGAACCGCAAGAGAAGAGGATCCCAAGCTAAGAACCCAGACTTTTACAAAGCCCTTTTCCTGCAATGTTTTCAGGTGAACTGTCCCGGGGAGGGCCCGATTCGTCCCAGGCAAAGCTGTGATGTTGCCTGGCTGAGCCGAGACTGAATCTTTGACGATTCTCACCAACACTGTCCGAAAACCCTTGGCGGCTACCAGATGGACTCCTCCAGGAGAACTTGTCTCCAATAATCTGTGAGTTCCGAGTGTTGCACGAGCTTTTCGTATGAGAGATCTTCAACCAAACGGGGGAACCGCAATCGGGTAGTGTTGGACATCCGAAAGCTAAGAACCCAGGCTTTTACAAAGCCTTCTCCTGCAACGGCCTAGGAACCGTCACCTAATCATGCTCGCAACAACATCCTGCGGGAGATGTTGACTACCAGCAGCCAGCAGGCCTGCCTTTAAGCGCTGCACCACTGGCTGCGCATATCAAGGATTCATGATCCGAAGCCCGGAGTGGCTCCCACCTATACTCGAATCATGTACATCATTTAGACATTAGAACCACAGCTGCTGCAGAGCTCAGAGGGGGTCTCATGCCGCCACCCGTCTGCCCAAATGCTAGTCAGCCGGGTCATCGTGAAATCATTCCGCATCATTGCAGCACGTTTCATTGGCATCTTATCGGTCAGCAGCTTGATCAGCGTGCGTTCGGTCAGTGCACCCGTCACGGGAAGGAATGATCCTTTATTCTTGCGTGTCAGTCATCTGCTCTGCCGAGGGTTTCACCCTCGGGCAACCAGCACGAAGGTCAGGTTGTCTCGCACGATGATGATCATTGCTTATTCATCAACAGACGGCTGGTCACACTTGGCTTTTCTGTGCAGCTTCATCCTTTGGCGTCCCAAGGTGCGCTTATCACATGAGCTCGTGTGCTGCGACATGTTCAATTATTCAGTAGTCACAAGGTGCAGCAGCGGATTTGGAGCGAAGACGGTTCTGCTCGACGTGCGCCATGGGACGTCCGAAGAGAGATCTCCGCCTGCAGGGTCTTCCGTGTGCACGCATGCGCAGTATTCTTGTATTTATAGCAAATCGCGTGGATATTGCACATTCTTGGAAGGAGCCTTTGTGAAGGCGGGCCGACCATATTTTGCAGTTTTCGGAAGGTGTCTGTGAGGACGACCCGACCGCATTGACGGACTTCGGGCAGGATTCAGGTGGTGCAGTGGAGGATCAGTCCATGCAATCTGACATCCGCGCCCCCCGGCCGATTGGTGTGAACCAGCCGACCGGTGGGCACGTTGTTTGGAAAGACCAGCATGGCAGGATAGTCGATACTGTGAACAGGGTCAGCTTCGAGTTCAGCGACATGAACGGGGAATCAAAGCGTGTGCTGAAATGCAGGTCATACATCCAAGGAAGATTTGCGCGATCACTGCCGTCAGGACTTAGATAGGTTCTTAATGCCTGGGGCTTTCGAGGAAACTGCGAATGTGGAAATGTTGAATCATATATGCATAGAGAAGAGAGCTGGTCAAAGCTTACCTGTGTGAAGGCAGGCAGAAGTGGAGGACCTTCTGCCAGCGATCTTGCTTGCAGAGGTGATCCTGTGGTGCCGTGTGGAGGTGGAAATGAAGAGTCGAGGTCGAGTGCACGGGAAGATGTGTTGGCGCGACACGGCGCTAGTGGCTTAACTGCCTGCAGGTCACGTGTCAGCAAATGTGAGGCAGAGCTTCGACGCAAGCTTCGGAGTGTGAAGTGCCACGGTCAGACAGTCAATACTGGCAAGTAACAGATGGCGTGCGATTGCCATCCGAGCGAGTTCTCTTCATGATCGATTCTGACTGGGAAAGAAGAACTTTGCAGATGTCATCTTGCCGTGGCATGGTGAGAAGAAAAATGGCTTACCTGCGGGTGATGCAGCTGGATATTGCACCGAGTTGGCCTTTGTCACGCTGGAGTGTAAGCAGAAAGCCAGACCATGGTAAGATGGAGCTCTTTGAAAAGTGAGAATAGAGCTTCAAGCTAGCTGCGCCAGGTGGCAGCTGTTTTGCAAGCAGCTCGGCTGTCTTCAGCTGAAGCTTGAGCTGCAAAGTCAGTCTGCTGAAAAGCTCCAAGCTATGAGAAAGAACAAGGAGATCACGAAGATGCCAACTGCAGGCCGGCAATGAGCGCAGCTGCAAGTTCGTGACCGAACTCACTGCTGGTGGTGATAGTAAGGATGGTGGGTGCTGGCCGCCGAAATAATTTCTCAAACGCGGTTTTGAGTGCTGCCGGAAGAATGTCGGGCCGAATGCAGCCGAGTGCAAATATGACGGCCGCCTTGCGCGGTCCGTGCACGTGTACTTCACCTTGCGCGAAACACTGTCAATGTTCGCATTCAAGGCGTTGAGAGCCAGGAAAAGCCGCCCGTATTTGTTGTACAGGAGAAGGGTTTAGTGATAGCTTGTACCAGGCATTCTGTTTCCAAGTGTGGGTGTAGTTGCTGGATGCATGTGCCCGCGGTGCTGGAGCAAAGGTAGCGGGTCTTGGCGCTCCGGCACATCGCAGCCCAGCCAGTCTCCAGTTTGCAGCGAAGCGCAGCGCAGCGTGTCTCGTCCCCGGCCTTGTCAACTCTACCTACTTACTCGCTCTATCGCACCACATCTCGACCGACCTGCGACGTCCATCTGCTGCCCCCTCCGCCAACAACTCCTGCAGCTTCGTTTTGCGTCGCATCGCCCTGCTCGTCCCGTCTCTGCCCTCGCAAGTATTCATTCTCCCCTTCACTTCCTCCACCTACCCACGTACCGTCGCTCTTTGCACGCCCAAGTCTTTGCCGGTCGCATCATCGCCCTGTTACACCAGCATCCACTCTGCCAGTTTGCGCTGCCCAGCCTTGGGAAAACCAAAGCTTGCTCCTATTCACACCACTTACACCCTATTGACAACATTCACCACCGAATTCCTCGCGCATCCTGCCTCTCGGACTTCCACGACGCGTGCGCTCGGATCCCGCCATCCGCGATCCAGCTCGGCTTCCTGGCGCCGCTTACTCGGACAGTTGGCTTGACCGCGACTCGTTCTCATTCAACCTATTCGCTTCGACGCTGGACAGTAAGAGGGGGTGATGCACTGGTTCTTTCGCTCGAGTTAAAGGCCCTGCGGAGGCCCGAGGCCGATCAACCTGCTACAGCCTAAGCTTTCGACATCCGACACGCAATAGGACTTTGGCTCGGCTTGGAGCCTTGTGACTGACAGGTCCGTCGTCAGTCTGTTGCGAAAGTAATCTGCCGCCCGGGCATGATGGCCATGGCCCAACAATTTCCCCATCCCGGTGGTATGCCCGGTCAGGGTATCACCCACGGCCATCCGGGCATGGTCCCAGGTGGTCCTCATGGTATGCCTCCGGGCCATAATGGAATGAATCAGATGCAAATAGCAATGGGTGGTGCGCCTGGCGGACCACAAGTGAGTCAGGCCGGCATGATGGGTGGAATGCCTCAGATGGGACCCAGCCACGGCATGACTCCGCAGATGGCCCATCAGCTAGCTGTCCAGAACCAACAAGTTCAGAACGCCATGAGCTCCATGCAGCATAACAATCCCCAACTTAGACAGCAGCAGATGCTTATGCGGCAGCAAATGATGGCCGCGCAGCAAGGACCGCAGGGAATGATGAATCATCCCAATGGGCAGCCTATGATGATGGCAAATGGCATGCCAGGGCCTGGTGGTGTTCCGAGAGTCAATCTTCCCGCACATCTACAGAGTCAGATGCCGCAACATAATCCTCAAGCAGCTGCCCAAATGCAGCAACATCACCTACTCATGCAGCAGCAACAGCACATTGCAGCCGCCCACCATGCAACACAGCAGCATCAGCTGAACAACCTTGCCATGCAACACCAGAACTCTCAGGCAGGTCCCAGTCCGGCACCGTCGACATCAGGACAACCACCTCGTCCTCCTTCACAGGTTCAGAACAGACCGGACCAGCCTACCGGACCACCTACGTCCCAGCCCCAACCGCCACAGCAGCAGCCAACCCCTGTGCAGCAACCTTCACAACCTCCACCTCAGCCCCAGCAAGTGCATCAGCAACAGCAGCAACCACAACCACAACCACAACAGCCGAATCATCAAGTCCCGCCCGGCCAGCAGCAGGGGCCTCCACAGCAGTCACAACCGCAGCAAGTTCAAGCAACCAATGCACAGACAAATGAGAGCATGGCGAACATGCGGATGCAAATCATGAAGAATCAGCAGCAGGCGATGCGCGCCAATATGATGAGCCTGCAAGCCCCTCAGGGACCTCAAGGTGCCTCTGTTTTGACATTACTTCAATTCGCGGACATGCTCAGTGCGGCCTATATCGATAACAAAGGTGCAGAAGTAGGGTACTGGCAGCAATTCGTTGCTCGTTTTTTTGCGTCCGAGGGTAGCCTTCGTCAGGCTCTCCTTAGCTCCAAGGATCAGGGGACGAAAGCGTTTGAGGTGTCTGGTCAGACCTTACCTTGGTTCTACTATCTACTCTTCAAGAACGGAGTCGTTCGAGTAGAATTCTTCATGGAGCGTTCGCAGGAGAAGAATCTTCCTGACGGAGGTCAACTTGTCGAAATTCCAAGGGCTTCGCTTGCTTACTGGTATGGCACCAGCCATCGTGTCATCAGCACAGGGCTGATGCAAATATTGTTCGACGTGCAGGGAAAGATCACCTTGTTCGACTTCAAAGTCAACGAAAACAAGGAATTCATTGATCGATCCGAACTGGTACTCGGAGACGGTGAAAGTCTTGACCAAAAGTCCGGTACCAACAGTCCCAAGATGTCGAAGAAGGCACAGCAGCAGCGTCAGAAGTCAATATTGAATCATCCGGCGTTGGTTCCTGCGCTTGAGCGAAGGCCCATTGGAGAGTATGGTGTGCCTGAGCGGATCTTGATGTTCCTTGAGGTAGGCATAACTCTGTGCAACTTATCTTTGATAATTGCTGACTGATTCTAGATGGCAGAGAACTTTGCAAGAATGAAGTATCTCGTTGCGCATGCCGGTAGTCATCCTGGGTTATCAGCATCCGAGACCTTGAAACAGGTGGTATCCGAATTCCAGAACAATCCAAACGCAAATGGGGGCGATCAGCACGGACCTGATGGTCAAGGAGGTCTCGGACCTCAAGGATTTCCTGGTGGGCCTCCAAACCAACGGACTCCAGGAGCTGGGCCTCCATCATTTGCTTCGCCTGCCCCAGGTGCACACCTCGGTCTACCTGGCAGCATGACGGCGAGTCCAGCCTTGATGAACCATGGTCTATCGGCACAAGGCGGCGTTCCCATGGCACACAATCCAAGCCAAGGAGGTAGTGGTAATCCCAGCGCCACGGCCAGTCCGAACGTACAGGCAGGAAAGAAGCGCCGGGCAAGCCAGGTCAAGACTGAAGAAGACGGTATCGACAAGGCGAAAGCCAGCCCTCGAATTCCAAACGGGCCGGCAGGCAACAATAAGCGCATGAAGTCATAACACGATCCACTGCGAACGAAAACATTGCGCAACCGACTCCGATGTGAGGAGGAAACATATTTTCCGCGGGCTGAGCCTTGACAACCCCACGAAACGTTTTATGATCAGGACAATAGCGGCCCGCGTTGAAACCAGGGTAGACCAGAATGACAACGGCAGAGAGAAGCTGCTTCAGACAAGAGAAGGTCTTTTGGCTGTATTGTTATTTGTGCATACGAATTTGGTGTGAATTTTTCCAACACCGAACCAAGCAGGGCGAAGAAAGGCGTTTGTTTGCTCCTCCTATTTTGACTCAAGGTGAAATGCGGACACGGAAACGGCGAAAAAGAGCAAACGGGGAAATATTCGAATTTTCCTCTCATCATTTCTTGGGTACAAAGCTTTGTTGTTAAATATCTCACAAAGACGGCCACGGTGAGATGTGAGAGCGAGAGGTGCTATGTGTTCATTTTTATTTTTGGCTAGCCGGTTCGCCCTGTCTACACGCACGTGTGTTGCTTTCTCTTGGGGCGCTTCCCTCCTGGACAAAAAGGGGGCGAATTGCGCAGAGCACGGCGGAATCAGGCGATACGGACCGACTGTCTGGGTATTTGTTTTGATTTGAAAGTGGTTATCTAACCCATGAACCTAATGAGGGTCTCGCTGCGGTTACGGAGGGAAACAGCCGCCTGTATCATAGGCCGGATATTACATGTCAATGGCTATAAAGTTTTCTTGAAAGTTCTCAAAGTTCGATGTCAATTTGCTGTCTGCTTTGTTCAATCGTTAGTCGCCGTAGTTCTATTTCTGGTGGAACTGCTTTCTCCCTGAATCGACAGATGATTGTAAGGTAACCCCTTTTCCCGAGCCAAGGCACGGAAACCCAACCGCTAACTCTCGATGACCAGCAACAAGACCGTTTCCGCAGGTTCCAATCATCCCCGACACAACCCTTGCAACCACTCGTCTTTTCCTCCTCACTCCCACGAATACCTCGTCTGCCCCTCCACAAACCGCCCACCCTTGGGCCTCCACATGACAATACACCTCTCCCCATTCGGGGCAATCTCCCTCAACTCCTCCTCCCACTTGTCCGACGGGTTCGCCGCTTTCGCCCTCTCGGCAGTAATCTCCACGATCCCGACCTGCACGTATCCGAAGGCCTTGTAGACGTGGAAGCCCAGCGGCGTCGCTTCGACGAAGGATTCGAGGCCGAGTTTGTCGGCTTGGTCGGTGCCCCAGGACATCAATTGGCGGGCGAGGCCGCGGCGGCGGTGCGTGGGCACGACCCAGAGGATGTTACAGACTGTGTGTGAAAAAAAGAAAAAAACAACAACAAATCAGCTGGAGGTTATCGATCGACGGTTGAAAAAATACGAGGTGGAGAAGGAATATACTGCCGGCGCATCTGACCCTTTCGGGGGGGGGGGGAAGTTTACTCACGAACATGCGGCCGGCTCATCCTCATCGGCCTCGCCCCGAAAAAGCGCTCCATGAACTGATTCGCAATGTCCCGCCTGTCGCCCGCGGGATCTGGAGCAGGTGCTCGAACGGGTCGGTCTCGTTGACGGTCCAGTGTGCGCCGCCGACGACCTGGCCGGTTTCCGTGTCGGTCAGCTTCAGCCAGTGGCTGCCCGGCGTGGATTCGTGGACGTGCCAGTTCGTGGCTGCTCGGGATGCTTCGTCGGGGACCCGGATGAGCTCCCAGAAGGGGAAGTAGGGGGAGCGGTAGGCTGTGTCTTGGGGGGCTTGGAGGGTGCGGAAGTCCTCGAGGGAGGTCACTTCGGTGAGTTGGAAAGGCATTTTTGGGTGGGATTGATGGGGGGGGATTGATTGGGTGGGCTGCTTGTTGAGGGACGTTGTGAGCAGTTAGGAGAGGAACAAAGGCGAAGAAAGATACTTATGGCTGGCTGATAGCAGCGGGGTTCGAATCTAAATGGGTGTTGATCAACCCACCCGCACTCGCTTATCAGTTAGTCTGTCACGATTCAGCTCATCTAGCCTGAGCGATGCAGAGTGCTGTGTTTTGTCCCGGTCAGGGCCATCGGCATCCTTTCCTGCCGTCCTGCAAGCCCATCGCATGGCACAATTCAATTGGTTCGCAGCGTGGCGGAACAAGCATGCACGCGTTATTTTGTGCACATGTGTGATGGGCCGTGAACGGGCTGGCGGGCTGTCGTCGGGTAGGTCGAGAAAGCCTCGAGGATGGCCAGCTGAAGTGGTGAGGTTTCCTGAGGTGGAGAAGATCGACCAAGGAGCTGACTGACACTTCGACCTTCAACGTTTACGTATCCGACCACGAGTCGAATCTTACTCTCTCTGCTGCTGTTAGCATCACTTGGAAGGTCGATTTCTGATTTGTTTATTGCATCCTTGTTTTGATTTCATTGGTTTTGCTTCCCCTTCTTTTTTTGCTGGTCGTTGCCTTCATCACAGCTATGGCTGACCGACTTGCTGTGATACTTGCTGGTGTATTTGCTGAGGCACTTACTGAGATGACTTTTCATTTACTTGCTGAGGTACCTCCTGAACGCTCTGTTGAGGTCGCTCTTCAAGCATTCCGCCAAATAATGCGCTCAAGCGGTGCTACAGTAAGAAAGTCACTAGTCATCCTGTGAAAACAAGAGAAGTTGCATGTGTAATAAGCATCATCGACTTCACTCCCGAGAGGTTCCCGTGTGAATGCAGGTATTCTTCCCCGGATCTCTACCATGGATAGACTCGAACCCGGAACGGGCCTTCAGCCGTAATCACGAAACTTTAAGCATCTCGGACTGTCCGAAGATGGGACCCCCCCCCGCGCGGGTGAGTAGACCCTCGGAGGACCCTAGTGAGGTGGCCGGCATTCTCCCTCGCTGGGGACTTGGAATCTCATGGTTCACCTTCTTGCTGGCATTTGAGGGAGCTGATGATGTAGGAAAGGACGCGAAGCAAGGTTCTGTTGGTCTGAGTCTTGGTTGCGGACCCGCGAGAGACAATGATCCTTCTCCCTGACCCAGACAAAAGACCATGTGTTTTGTTTCATTCCCTAGATGATGACTTCGACAAATCCATTAAGCAGCTTCCGGTATTCCTTCTTCTGTTGAACCCAGCCAAAAGATTGCCTGCGAACGTGAGAATGAAGTATGAGCACGGCAGAACTCTGATGGTGTGGCGAAAGAAGCCCGCTTTGGCCTTCAAGCTGACCGGTGGATGCGTGGTTTCGTGTTCCCTGTCACCAGGATACGGCAGCAGCAGTAGCAGCAAGAGCAGCAGCATCAGCAGCAAACGTGGGAATGCACGTTGATGAAAGAATTCGATGATTCGCATCCACTTCAGGAAAACGCCAAGATATATACAGTGAAGTGGGTAAACCCCCGATTCTCAATTTTCAACATCCATCAGACACAATCAACACACACAAACAAACACAAAAACGACTCAAGTTCGTTTCGTCGTATCATGTTTCCATTCCACGTCTTGACACGCGCTCTTACAGCTTGGCCGCCGGCTTGGCACCACCAACCTCGGTAATCTCGTTGTACAGCAAGTTGGTCAAGAAATCGGCGTACGGCTCCTCGCCCGTGACCTGGCCGGCAAAGTACTGGCCGGCAAGCTGGTACTTGTTGCCCTTGGGTGCCTTCTTGGCGAGCTCGTCGGCTTGTTCCTGGAGGAGCTTGAGGGCGTAGGCCTTGTCGATCTTCTTGCCGTCGCTGGTGGAGACGCCGTGGCGGGCCCATTGCCAGAGTTGAGAGCGGGAGACTTCGGCGGTAGCAGCGTCTTCCTATAGAAAGTGTCAGCGTCGAACTCAATCAAAGTGGTATGGGTGTGAGTTGAGGGGATCATCTTACCATTGAGAAGTTGATGGGGATGCAGCCGAGACCACGCAGCCAGCCCTCCATGTATCCGAGTCCGACATTCAGGTTCTTGCGAATACCATCCTCAGTGATACCACCAGGCATGTTCATGTTGAGCAGATCGTTCTGGGTGATGTTGACGTCCTCGCGCAGCACGAACAGCTGGTTCGGCGTCGGCATGTGCTTGTTGAACACCTCGCTCGCAATCGACGCCAACGCCGGGTGCGCAACCCACGTCCCGTCGTGGCCGGCACGCACCTCGCGCAACTTGTCCGCACGCACATTGTCCATCGCCTTGTCGTTGGCAGCCTTGTCGTCCTTGATCGGGATCTGCGCCGCCATGCCGCCCATGGCGTGGACCTGGCGTTTGTGGCATGTCTTGATCAGCAGCTTGACGTAGGCGTCCATGAACGGCACCGTCATGGTCACGGCTGAGCGATCCGGCAGGCAGAAGGCGGAGTTTTGGCGGAACTTTTTGATGACACTGAAGATGTAGTCCCAGCGTCCGCAGTTCAGGCCCGAAGAGTGGTCGCATAGCTCGTAAATGATCTCCTCCATTTCAAAGGCGGCCATGATGGTTTCGATCAGGACTGTCCCGCGAATGGTGCCCCGGCGCATGCCGATGTAGTCTTGGGCCAGGTTAAAGGCGTCGTTCCACATGCGGGCCTCGAGGTGCGACTCCATCTTGGGAAGGTAGAAGTAGGGGCCCGCACCACGCTTGACGAGTTCTTCGGCGTTGTTGAAGAAGTAGAGACCGAAATCGAAGAGGGAAGCGGAGATGGCTTCGCCGTCGATTGTGACGTGCTTCTCCTCCATGTGCCAGCCACGGGCGCGAGCGATGAGAGTGGGGAGCTTGCGGTCGGTGCGGAGCTTGTATTCTTTGCCGTCGGCTTGCTTAAAGTCGACTTGGCGGCGGATGGCGTCGTAGAGGTTGAGCTGACCGTTGATCATGTTCCTCCATGTCGGTGCCGATGCGTCTAGAACAGTCAGAGCTAATCACTAAAATCAATGGGAGAGTGTATACCTTCGAAATCTGCCATGTACGTCCACACATCCGCATTCAAAGCATTAATGACCATCTTTCGGTCGACGGGCCCCGTGATCTCCACTCTTCGGTCAATCAGACCCGGAGCTGGGGGAGCAGCCTTCCACGACGGATCATCGCGAATGTGCTTCGTCTCGGGCAGGAAGTCGGGCAGAACACCGCGGTCGAGCTCCTTCTGCCTCACCTGGCGGAGCTTCAAAAGCTCCTTGCGTCGGGCATTGAATGTGCGGTGGAGCAGGGCGAGAAAGGTCAGAGATTCCTTGTTAATAATCTTGGCGTGCTCCTTGCCCAGGGGCCCGTGGACAGAGACGCCCTGGAGGATGACATCGGGAGAGGCGGGATTGAGAGACATGGTGGACGAATTACTATACGAGAGAACTGTTTGGGGGACGAGGGTGTAGAGAGTATACAGAGAGGAGGGTTTCGAGGTAGTCGGAGGAGTCAAAGATTATTTCAGAGAGGAGAGTAGCAGCTTCGACATTGGCACATGTCATACGTCAGCTCCGGAGCTCGAGTGGGTTTGCGGGGGCTGTGGCCGGGGTCCAGAGGTCGAAGCTCGAGCATCAGATTCGCCCGCAGTAGCGCACCAACGGCAGGCGGGTGAAGTCGGATGTCCAGATGCGCAGTGCAACAAAAACTGAAGCTCGGGTGAAGGGGAAGCACATTCGAGCCTCGCAATTGGCTGCTGAAACGGCGTCGGAGCTGCTCCGAGCAGAGTCAAGATGCCGAGGTACTTCATTTCTGCACCTTTTTTCCTGCATCCAACCATGTACCTGGCCGGCCGTAAGGTGTCAAAGTCAACTGCCGCGGTCGTGACTCGTGTCGTGGGCTGCATCGCGACCTGATCCGGCATCGCCCATCAAAACTTCGTCTATGTCCGCCGTGCACCGTTGCGGATAACGACGGATATATGTTTGCTCTCGTGGAAGGAACTCCCACTCCAGACGTCTTATCCACTCTGCGGGGACCATGGTGGGCAGCGTCGAGTCAAAGCTCACACCTACGTGAGCCCACCGGTGTCGGCTTGCAAGAGTGACAACAGTTTGATCTCTTACCATATGCTCTGAGATGCTGGAGCTGGTTTATTGTCGTTGATTGAGGTCGATCGCCGCTAACGGCAGTGTTTCATCGTCCCAGCTATCTTTTCCAAGACTCTTAGTTGGTCTTGGTGTGCGTAAACTCCTTGGCAGCACGTGGGGATACTTGTGCCTTGCAGGTCAGCGTTACTTCGTGGCCACAAGCATCTTCTGACCGTTCTTCACAATAGTTTGTCGGACATCTTCAGAATACTAGAAATGTGCGCCGCGACGTGCTGTTAGTTCACAAAATAGCCCACCCAGTGTCGACGTTGGCGGCAAAGACGAAAAGAAAGCTGAAAGAGGAGGGGAAAAGAATACAGACTCGGATGTCCAGAGCAGTCACAGCGAGACTGGCTTTGTCGCTCCCAACGACGTGTGGTTCACAGAACGGTCCCCGCGAGCTGCCAGTCGAATTTGAGGTGAGGGGACAAAATGTGCTCGACAGGCCAAATTCAATATTTGTTTGCCTTGCGGCGTCATCGGCGTCGACGGCGGCGGTTTCGCGTGCGGACGGGCTGGGACGCTTCTAGGGCGAATTTCTGGAATGAACCCGGACACTCACTCGAAGACTTGGTGCTTCGCGGTTTGACGACTTGCAGAAAAGCGGCGCGAGTCGTAGGTGAATCGAGGTGAGTGGGCGAAGACCCGCTTAGCAGGACAGTCTTCAAATGCATATGGCCTTCGCGTCAAGGACATTATATACGATGAGTGGCCCAGCATGCCTGACGATCTCGGTCGAAGTGTTGTTGGAAGTTTGTGTTGGTACGGATACTCGTGTCTGGTAAGTCCTAAATTGCATGGCTATGAGAAAAGCACCACGGATTACAACAGCAATTGTGCAGTGGACCCAGTTTTGGATTATGGATTATTTGATTGAGATTGTCCATCCGATGCTCATGCGCTAAAATTCAATCGTGCCGCCCAATTACTCAAATGCACCATCCTAGTTCGGAATCAGAGCTCGTCTCCAAGCTTCAGCTTACTTCAATTCAATCGGAACCTGCGCGCCCTCGTGGAGATCTAGCTTCCACTCGCCACGCTTGTACTCGTCCTGAACCTTCTCCCAACCCTTCTCGCCAATCATGCGATACTCCTCAACCTCCTTGTCCGTGACCCCACGCCACTCCTCGATCGGCAACCATCCAATCCTCGCCCGATCTCCGAATCCACCAAAGAAATACACCTCCTGCACTCTCAGTGCAGCCCACCACGACTCGTGCGGCTCGATAATTCCACCAGGCGCCCACAGCTTCGCATCCGGGTGTGTCTCCAAAAAGCACTTCTTGATCCCACTCTTCTTGACCTCTTCCTCACTGAGTCGCTCAATGTACCCGACAAGGGAGAATCGAGGCAAGTTCGCATCCAGATACGCCCATGGATCCGGAGGCGTAGGTGGGCTCGGGTCAGAGGGGAGGTGATAGCGCATCGACAGCGTAACGTTGCTGCCGGCGGCGGCATTGCGCATCGTGGTGGCGATCGTGACGCCGATGATCACGGGGTCGTAGGCGTAGCGGCCGCTGCAAGAGGCGTGGTAGTCCATCAGTCCGACGGGGGCGCCATCTACCGAGGCAGGACGGTCCTCGAATGTGGAGACCTCATCGGAGGACTTCTTGGTAGGGAAGACGGTGCTGAGCGTGCTGATATTGTGGAGCTTGAGGATGCGGCGGGCTTGGATGGTGGATTCGTGGACGGAGGGCCAGCCGAAGTTTGCGTGAACGCTGCCGGAAGAGGCGGAGTCGTTGGGGAGTGACGAGCTGGGTACCGAGGCGACGAGCGCTGGCAGAACGGCGAGAGCTGCTGCGACACGCATCGTGAAGGCGGAGGTGTGGTTTGCTGAGGTAGAAATAGTATTTGATCGCACTGCAATGTTACTGGACCACAGATGTGTGAGGCGAAGCTGGACACCCAATGCCTGGAAAGGCCTACGGGTGTGTGGTTGACGTGCTCAGGAACAAGTGTCGCAACCAAACGTAAACCAAGCTCTTGACCTTTGACCTTTGGATGTGATGTCGTCGAGAAGAGAGGAGGAGAGGAGAGGATGCTCGAAGCAAGGAAGAGTTGCAAGCAGAAAACAATAGCTCGCTAAATAGTTCGTAAAGCGCAAACCGGGGTACGAGCACGGCCTCGACAAATGGGAAATCGTTCGGCTGTCGGCTGCCCGTGTGACAGCGGCCGCGTGAAGGGTACGGCGATGCTCTAGTGGAAAGGATGAATGCAGGGCAGTGAAACGAGAGATGAAGCGAAAGGACGACAAGGGCAGCAGTCGAGAACAAGAAGAGCTGGTCAAGTAGAGCTATTGCGGCGGCGGCGGCGGCGGCGGCGTGTGACCGGCTTGTCTTTCTTGGAGCAGCAGCGAAACTCCGAAATGTTCGAGTCTCGAAGGCCGTTCGATCTTGGCATCCAAGGATCACTTCGCCAATAGCCCGAACGCTCGACCATGGATGCGAGTGCCGGCAGCGTCTCATTCCTCCATTTTGTCCGACCGACCAAGACTTTCACTGGCTGTTTCGTAACTACATCCGTGCCGGCTTGAGCACTCATTCGCCGGCCGTGCCTGTCCTATGGCATCATTTTGTCCACTGCAGTGCTTCAGGTTTCGAGCAGACTTTCGGCAGCTTTACCATGTAGGACTCATTAGACCGACCTCTGCTGCCAGCGATGGCTTGGAAAATGTCGAGTACTTGTCTCATCCTCGTTCCGAACATTCAAGGCAATACACTTGGCCGGGGATACTTTCCGTGAAAGTCGGAGCCCATGCGAGCCGTCGACGCTGCGAGCTCTGAGACAGACCTTCCGTGACGAGCGATTTGTCGTTTGAGACAATTTTTGCTCTTCAGTCGAGCGAAATTTTCAGTCCTGTCTCACGCGAGCGCTGAGCTCACTTTGAGATGTTTGCCAGCGTCTTATGCCTCTTCGAATACCAGAATGAACGCGTCTATTTGAGCTCCTCCCAGACCGCTTGCATAAGAAGTGCTAAAGACGAGCCGACAGCCTCCTCAGATTGTGCTGACCGTATCGTACAGGTACTGTGTGTGCCGCTGTTAAGGCTTTTGTTCTCCCGCCTTAGCTCCCGAGCTTTCGAACTACACTCACCTGGCACTGGAGAGTTGATAGTCATGCATAATGGGATGCGACGTCTCTTTCGACTTGATCCTTCAACAAATTTTAGTGCTGACGGCAACAATTACGATTGGCTTTCGCGGGCGCTTCGGGTCGCCTATGAGGCATACTGAACCAACAATTAGCCGCCTTTCTGCTCGCCTGCATGACGCTAAGCTTGCTCGTGCATACAACCTCGAGACGAGGCTGAGGAGCGCTATACATGTATTTACAGGTGGAAGCCCACGATGGTAGACCCGTCCGAACTGGGTGCAGTTTCTTTTGTCACTGATTTGCTTGAAATATGTCGAACCCGTATGAAGGTGATGCTCGTTGTGTTGCGCTCTACAAAGACCTTCCAGAGTTGACTGGTGATGACATTCGACTTGTGACGCTATACGCGGGGGAGTTTGACGACGAGATACAGTGTAGTCTCACAATCCAGCCTTTCAGCAGCGAGTATGAAGCTCTTTCTTATACGTGGCAGCTTGATGGCCAGCCGAGTATATATCAGATCATGGATGAAGAGGAGGACAGGAGCGAGGGGCGTTCAGGTGCCTCGCAACATGTGACCTCAAAGAAAACTATTCATGTCGAGCCTCCGACACACGGAGCAGTCGCCACAACCGACCAGAGCGAAGGACACGAGACTACGATCAGTGTCAATCGGCTGCAAATCCCTGTCATGCCCAACCTCGTCCAAGCTCTTCGCTACCTTCGACGTCAGACTCAAGACATGGTCCTCTGGATCGACTACTTGTGCATCGACCAAAACAGCCAGGATGACCGCACAAGCCAAGTGCGTCGGATGGACGAAATCTATGGACGAGCAAAGCGCGTCATCGTCTGGCTAGGACTCGAGACTCCAGACGACGCAGCAGCATTTCAAGAACTGAGCATTCTCGCCAAGGGCCAGCACATCGACCAGCTCTACCCAAAACTAAAACCTGTCCAGATCCACAAGCGTCACGAACCACTTCTCAAGCTCTTCGAACGGGGCTACTGGTGCCGCATGTGGACGGTGCAAGAAACCGCTCTGGCCCGCGACGCCATTGTCCGAGTTGGACATCGCGAGATGCCCTGGGAGACGTTCCTGAAAGCGCGCGATACGGTTCGCAAGCACAAGTTGTGTTGCAGCTTCATCCTCGACGATGTCCGGCTCGCGCACGCAAGCAGGCGGATCGATGTCATCGAGCAAGCGGTCCTGGATCCGTCCGAGGGCTGGTACGCGTCCCTGCTCGACGCAATGCGACAAGCTCGTTCCCGAACGGCTACCGATCCACGAGACAGAGTCTTCAGTCTGCTCGGGATCATCAACACTCTGAACCGCCCGAAACGGGCCGATCCCCTGAACGCGCCGTCGCCAGTCACCAGCCTGCAAGCCGACTATAGCCTGTCCGAGCGAGACGTGTACGAATCGGTCACGCTCGACCTCATGGAAGAATACGAATCTCTAGACATCCTAATCCACAGCGGCGCATTCTCCACCCCTCGCCCGGACTTTCCCTCGTGGATCGCCGACTTTCGTTTCCGCCACGATGACGGCGCGTTCCTGGCCACTCACTCCAGAGCCGTGCATTCACGCATCAAAAACACCAAACGCTGCTCCAAAGACAACCTACGGTCGACAAAGTAGGCCCGCCCCTCCGCCGCTTCCCGAACCCCTTGTCGGTCGAATCCATCCGAGAAACGAACGACACCATCAAGGCATGGGAGCAGATTCACGAGAATACAAAAGTCACGCCGTACGGCAGCGTCGAGGCCTGGAACGACGCCTTTTGGCAGACCATCTGTCTGGGGTACTGCGTCGAAGAGAGACGCCGCGTACATCCGCGGGACCGCAACCACTATCAGAAATGGCGACAGTGGATCGACGGCACCGCTCGAAGCGCGCTCGGATCCAGGTTCAACCATTTGGTGCATTCGTTGCTGGGCGACGACGAGCCCGTGAAGCGGCGTCAGGTCTTCACGGCCGCAGAGAAGAAGAGCTTCTTCACGACGGGGGCGGGTTACCACGGAATCGCGTATCCCTCGGCGGAACAGGGGGATGTCGTTTGCGTCATGTCGGGGGCGAGGTGCCCGTTTTTGCTGAGGCAGCTGGAGGAGGCTTGTGGGGTTTGTAAGCAGCCTTGTTTTCGGATTGTGGGGTTTGCGTACGTGAATGGGATCATGGATGGGGAGGTCGTGGTGGATAATCATCGGGGGCATTTCACTAGTACTGTTTTCTGTCTGAAATGATCATTGTGCAGCGTCTTTGGCAATGAGCGCGTAGTCTTGAGCATGGGGCATTGTGTTTGCTGACCACGTCACAGCTAGTTTCGTCCATAAGTGGATGTGCAACATTGCAGCGGTGCGTTCTACAGTACCATATCAAAGTCCATCCACCATCATTCTTATCTGGCTCTCGCGAAGCAATTACCAGATTGCATGAAGCGTGCACTTGGTACGTAGTCGTTTCACGGACAATAGTCGAGCAATGAGATCTAGGATGAATCGAAAACTCCGTTGCATTAATTTCTCAGCACCCTTCGCAAAAACACAATGTCAAAGTCGACCATGCTCAGCTCCTGCCCTGACCCTTGCTCTCGTCATGGTATCGAAACACAGCGGATAAATCCGTCCAAAACAGTAGACAACGCGCGTAATGGTCGTGAATCGGCATTGAAGCGGCTTATTGCTTCTGCTGCTTGGGGACGAGGACCGAGGGAACAATGATGAGGATAAGCAGGAGAATGATGCCGACGATGATGCAGATGCGCATCTTCATGTCTTTCCACCACATCTGTTATTGTCAGCCAAAGTAGATTCCTGGTCACTAGAGATACTCACGGCTTTGCGGACGCGGTTTGCGCCTCGTCGGAAACCTTGTGCGGAGGTTGCCAGGTTGTCGGTCTTGTCCTGCAGGCTGTCGAGGTTCTCACCACGCTGGTGAGCCTTGTTGATGTTCTCGCGCATGATGCCGACCGTTTGGTCGATTTGCTGTATGCCGTGTTAGTCATTTGAGCGCTTCGACGAAATCATCAAGCCAAAGTATACATGTTGTAGCTCCATGTCGAGACTGCGCAGTGAGGGAAGGTGAGAAGCTTCAAGCGACGGCTGAGCAACTCCCGCCACTCGATTTGTGCGAATCGCAACAAGAGAAACGACTGCGCATGACGCTCTGGGTCTGACAGTGCCATAAAAGGTCTATCTGACTCGAAACGGTTGTCTGCGATAATGTGCCCGAGGCATGACTTTGGGCTCCCGGAATCACAGCTCCGTCTCCCTTATCTTGCGACTCGCCGTTGTCACAGACATCGGATTGTATAAACTCACCTGCTGAAGAGCCGCCGGGTTGCCACCCTGACCTCTGTAGGGCTCCTGGCCCGCCGAAGGATCTGTTGTTCTTCCCGACATCTTGGCTGTGATTGAATTGGGTTATGCTTCTTGAGCCTGCTCTTTCAATGCCTGGATGAATAGCCGTAACAGCGTGCGCGGAGCAGGTGAGAGTGAATCGTCTGATGAGAGCGTTGGGA
The DNA here is from genome assembly GCA_900618795.1 of Cyanodermella asteris. NCBI lineage: Eukaryota > Fungi > Ascomycota > Lecanoromycetes > Ostropales > Stictidaceae > Cyanodermella > Cyanodermella asteris. Next base: position 912,038 of record UYJD01000008.1, on the reverse strand, counting down.
TTATTCGAGGATGGGACGAAGGTACGATGGTGAGTACGGGTGTTGTATGCAAGAAGTCGCTCTGGCGTGATGACAGCGGAAAGCGACTGCCTGACAAGGACGGCAGGGAGTGCACGTGATCTTGGCTGGACTGGCTGGGGAAGCGCCGGCGGGAACTTTGGAGCACAGGGAGCACATCTCGCATTTGCCAGCTTGCGTTGCTGGGCTTGGCTGCCACTGAGGCCGACCGGGCTGTGCACCGCAATGCAAAATGCACTATATCCGGATCCTGCTTATGTAAGTCAATTTCTCCGACTTTCGTCCTGGCCTGAATTTCACCAAAACAACCTCATCTCTGTCAACGCTACTTGCACATTGGCAGTATGGAGCAATACTTTCTCATTCATTGCTCTCAACACAATGCTGGATGGACATCATTGCTGATGTCCTGGATCCTTTCTTGCCTGTTGTGCGACCTAATGGTGGCCCTGTTTTTCAAACTCGTCGCCTCTGACATGCTGAGATGCCAGGTAGTCAAAGCAACGTTCGACCACAATTCCATCTGGCAAGCGTGGTGGCCTCGACCCATCTGAACCACCACACTCGGCATTGAGTTGGCGTTGTCATTTGAAGCGGCTTTACATCTCCTCAGTAACTCCACCAATGCATGACTTGCGGAACACTATTGTCACGCCTCGTTGAACGCCCATTTCGACGTCAGGTCCATTGTTTCATTGTTCCAAGACAATTTTGACCATGTCTTCCAGCGTCGTATAGAAACAGATGAGCCTCAGACCATGCTCGGATTGTCAAATTGGCGCTGACAGCTTTTAGCATTAGCAGACTGGTGTGGGTGACATAATATGCACAGCTCATATGACCATGCGTACTCTAGCAGCAATTGTGCTTTATACATCTAATCCGTCGCGTTTTCGAGAGTAATCTCATACTTCGATCTTACATCTCACCGTCCCCGGATTCTCCATCACCTCGCAAATTCACATCCGCAACCCTGATCAGTCGTGCTCAAGTTTGTCTGAAAAGAACTTCCAACGAAGCGAGCACAGTCCAGAAAATGAATGCCCACGCGCATACAAACAGGTGGTAAATACCAAAAAGGTCGCGACTCTGGTGCTCAATGTCCTGTCTGGTGCCTGGCTTGCCAGAGTCCTCGACTTCCGACTCTTTGACTGGATCCCGACCATCTGCCTCTCGATATCCATTAACAGGATCCCATGGATATACGCAATTCATTGTTGCCCTCCTCTCTTGTATGTCACGCCATGGATACAGTGTAGCGAAATCCTTTCCCAAAGGAACCATGTACTCCGATGGAGAAGAACCACCCCAGTCCTCTCTCCGTCTGCGTACCACCCTCATTAGCTCCCCGATGTCGTGGTAAATCTTATCGGCGGCAGGTCCACGTTTTTCACAAATTATAGCCGATCTGAGACACGTTGTGTGCATCCGGAGACAAATGCTCAACGACCTCGTTGTTGCCGTCGAAAAAACAATCACTGCGCTTGCATTCTTTGTCATGAATCCATGGCACCTGGTCCCATGAGGTGATCTCCCAACACATAAGACCCCAAAGGAGAAGCTCATCCAGCTTCTCGCATTTGATCAGGCTCTCTATGACTGGAAACCAGTGTCGCCCTCCGCAATTCTCCGAAGTAGCCGGATTGGCGCCAGAATTGTTGACAACATTGTTCTCCGAGATGGCCATGCCTGCAATTCTTACCAGCTCCAAGCTTTTCCTGCTGGTCCGAATGAGCTGAAGTAGGAGCGTCTGGCAAATGTTTCCCATGCTGAGCTGCAGCCTTTTCAGCCTAAATTGTACTCCGTCTAATCGTGAACCGCTTGTCATGCGAAGGTTCTCTTGGAGCTCCAATGTTGTCAAATTCCTGCATAGCGCGAGGCCTTGGAACAATCTCGACCATGTCGGTGGAAGTAACTCGACCCGCTCCAACTTTAACGTATTCAGACTTTCGCGAGCGGACTCAAGGAGGTCAGAAAATTGGTAATCATCGTCTCCGCCGAACCACAACCTGCTGAGCCTAAGATAACGCAGACGCGGGCACGAGACTTGTCTCAAACAAGTTGCAAACGTTCCTTCCCCTTCATGCAAGCGTATTGTGAGTGCCTCCAGCTCAAGCTGTGTGTTTTGCAACAATTCATGCAGATGAATGGCTCTTGGCACCGTGTCAGATACAGGCTGAACCACCGAAATCATCACCTGTTCGACGGTGTTTACCGGCGCATGCCTGCAGAGAACCGGCAGCATCTCAGGAATGGATATAACATGGACCGTTTCCAGCCTTGGTAAGAGCAGGGCCATGCGACGTAACTCCTCCATCCATTCTAAAAACAGGCGGTTCCAGCGTGAGTGGGCCTCGCAGGTATCAAAGGAGTCAACGTTTGAGCCCGAATGCTCACCGTATGCGGTTTCATCTGGACCGGACGAAGTTACGGTGAGTTTGTATACATTCTTGAGCCGCCGGCACGCCCGGAAGATATTTCGCATAACAACAGCCTTTGGTGGCCTCTCTGGCAAGGAACTCGGAAAATTGTAAGCTATTTCACGCACGAGCTCGCTGCGATTTTCGTCTCGCAGGAGCGGAACAATGCTGTTGATCAGTTTCCCGGGCGACACCCAGAATACATAGAAAAGAAGCTCGCTCGCTGCGATCGAGAACATCCGGTTTATCAAGCGTGCATTCTGAAGATTCTGCCTCTCGGCTTCATTCAGATAATCGTCTCGGATAAGATTGCGGCATATCTGTTTGGTTAGTCTCAGCTGACCAAAACAGGCACGATGGAGCTAATATACCATTTGGGCGATTTCCAGGGGTATTTCTGGTGCCGGCTTGCGTGCTTTGGGCAGTTTCGATGCATTTGCATTCCCGATGAGGCGGCGCATCCACTCCGATGGCGATGGACGGACTGTCCTATTATGGAGTTCGTACCAATATCGCTCACGTCCCGACGAGTCAGCCATTTTCGGTCATGAAGCACCGAAATTGCCTGGGACAGAGCTTCGGACAGTGTTAAGAGGAGGGACAGATACACAGATGAGGGCTCAATAATTTTGGTCGAGCCCATGGCAGGGACTGACAACAGGGAATGATTTTTGGCATTGTCGAATTTGCTAGCCAATGATAACTTCCTTGGTTCGTTCTCTGATTTCCAAAGGAACGACGGTCAACCTTTGGCTCCGGAGTGGGAGCTGCCTGGTTATGAGACTTGAAACCTTGGATCTCAACGGTCATGCTCAAACATAGGGCACAGACTCGTATATAGCGAGCTTAGAGATGGCGAAAATGCAATGGCTAATCAAAGAGTGGTCGGTCGCCTTACTAAAGCTGGCCAGAATAAATCATGAGCTGGTCTGTCAATTGATTTGATTTCAAGATTGGCTGACGATATTCGCGGCATATGCCTTGGACTACCATGCTCGAGACGGCCAGGAATAAGTAGTCATACAGATGTGCTGCAAATACTGACCATATCTGCAGCTGCTCCTGGCAGCAGTTGATACATGGCAAGTGCTAAGTGAGCTTGTAGCAAGCGCGTAGGTGCCCAGCCTGCTTCGCTTTCACCCGTAAGCCATCTCTCCAAATTAACAAAATTCGAAACAGCATCAATGTGAAGCATAAATCGCAGCAGACACAATGAACAAACTTTCATGTTAGCGACATGCCCGTGGCTCGAGCAGCAAATGGAGTGACGACAGCGGCATCGAGCTCGGCGTCCAGTCCGCCGATCATCAGACAGCCAGGCCGACAACTCTCCCACCACCTGATCATTCACCCACCTCAAACGCCTACTCCACCACCCCAGCATACGCCTCTTCGTTTCGCACCTCACTTTGCGACGAGCCAGGTACGCTGATCCACACCGGCCGCTCAATCCAGCTTCAATTCTCGAACAGCTGGCCGCGGAAATCGAGCTTTCTTGGCTAACCGTGGAATAGCTCCAACCACCACAGCTCCCCATCCCATCTCCCATCACCTCCTCCCAATCCACAATCTCCGACGAAAGAAGCTCCACCGGCTCAAGATGTCGTCGCGCGCAATGTCGGACGATCAGGTCAGTCTCCGCCTATACACAATCCCGGTCGCCGGGCCTCTACAAGCGACCTGCGAACGACAGCTGCCCTCGAAACACAAGCTGACAGGTCCCGTTTACAGGTAGCGTCCGAGCTCAAGAAGATGACGGCCTTCATCAAACAAGAAGCCCTCGAAAAAGCCTCCGAAATCAAAATCAAAGCCGATGAAGAGTTCGCCATAGAAAAGTCCAAGCTCGTCCGCAGCGAGACCGCCTCCATTGATGCAGAGTACGCCAAGAAGAGCAAGCAAGCCGCCATGAGCCAGCAGATTACTCGCTCGACGCTGGCGAATAAGACGAGAATCCGGGTGTTGAGTGCCCGTCAGGAGCTGCTGGATGAGTTGTTTGAGAAGGCTCGGGAAGAGCTCAAGAATGCGAGCAAGGATAAGGGTAAATATGAGGGCGTGTTGAAGGGGCTAGTGTTGGAGGGATTGTATGCTTTGTTGGAGGGGAAGGTTCAGGTCAGGGCGAGGAAGGCGGATAAGGCGGTGGTCGAGAAGGCGATCGAGGCGGCGAAGAAGGAGTACAAGGACAAGACGGACAAGGAGGTGGAGGTTTCACTCGACGAAAAGGACCCTCTTCCCGAGGATTCGGCTGGCGGTGTAATCGTGGTTGGAGGTAACGGCAAAATCGAGTTCAACAACTCGTTGGAAGAGCGCCTGAAGCTGCTTGAAACGGACGCGCTGCCCTCACTCAGGGTCAAATTGTTTGGAAAGAACGAAAACAGGAGGTTCTACGACTAGTACGTCTGGTGTTCGAGATTTGGGCCGGCTTCGGCCGCAAACGCGAGGAGGCGTTGATAGATTCGGGCTGCCGCGAGAGGCTACTTCTTACGCTGAATAGAGATATCACTCACGCCAGGTCTGTTTTGTTCTTTTCATGGAATTGAATGCCAGCAGTACTCGGCAGGCAGTCTACCAAGCACTCTTCCAAGTATCCTTCCAAACGCCCTTCCAACTACCCTGGCAGATACCCTTCCAACTACCCTGCCAACTATCCAGCTAAGTATCCCTCTAAACCCTTCTGAAGACCCTCCAAGGTACTCGCCAAAGGGCTCTTCCAAGTACTCTCCCAGGTAATCTCCCAATTACTCTCCCAGGTACTCTTCAAGATACTCTCCTAAGAACTCTCCTAAATACTTCTTCAAGGACTTTCTCTCGGACTTACTTTCCCGACAACGTCGATCATTTTACGTTCTTTTGCATTACCTGCATTTACGCGACCACGGCTTCGACTGCCTTTTCATCGGCTGTTTCCGCAACCTGAAAGCGACCTGGTGTGGGTTTTGTTCAAAAAATAGACCGACATCCACGCACCATTCATTCTAAACGTCGTTTCAAAAGTTTTCCAGTTCGAGTGCGTGCGAGCGACACGGCGACCAGAACCTTGTCTGCCTTATCCGGACTGCCATCTTTAGTGTACGCCTTCATGAACAGCCCGGCAGCTTTTGTTGAGGCTGAATTGATGAGGACCATGCTCTTCGATATTAGCCTGGTTGGGAATGGGACATGAATACGCACATCGCTGGCCTGAAATGCAAGGACACCCATGAGTCTCATCTCCCAATCAAACGCTGTTCACGGCGGTACGTTATCATATCGGACTCGACCGAGAACAATTGCTGTACAGCTTCTCATCAGGATTTACTGCTCCCAAAACCGTTCGGAATCTTCGGCACGTGTGAACTCGACGATACAGCTGCAAATGGTAAGGTTGAGCAACGTCGACGATCTGATTAGGTTTCCCAATCCGAGATCAATGTCCCGCTACTAGTATAGACTATCTCAAGCAAAGCGCTCGACCACGGTCAAGTAGAAAGCATTGGACCTCACCGCACTCTCCCTCGTGGCCTTGTACTGATAGCAACCCGGCGTGGTTGGGACCGCAAACACAACCTGTCCGTTCCCATCACTGGCCTGACCCGCAAACGTCGCGCCCTGGATCGGGTTGCCGGTCTGATCGTCCGTAATCACGACCGTCACGCTGCCGCTCCCGGCCTCGACGACCGCGTAGTCGGGCTGCACCCTCAGGAAGGCGTTGGCGTTGAAGGCGTCGAAGGCCCAGAGCGAGCGGTCGCCGTTGACCGTCTCGAATTCGCAGCCGCCCGACGGCGTGAACTGGCCGTTGTTCAGGATGCCCCAGAATTGGGTGGCGCTCTGGGCCGTCGCGCCGATGGAGGTGATGATGTAGTCGTCGAGTTGGCCGTCGTAGGTGCCGTCGAAGCCGAAGCCGTTTGCGCGGCCGGCCGCGTCGATCAGGTCGGTTGGCGTGGTGCCCGGGGTGCCGTTGGCGCCGTTGTTCGTTCCGTCGCAGAGGTGCGAGCCGCCGGAGGGCGTGGTTATGGTGCGGGGCCCGGAGACCTGGCAGTCCTCGAAGATTGTGCCTTCGGAGTCGTTGCCCTCGATGCGGAAGAGGACGTTTTGAGACGGGGCCGGGACGCTGCTGGGGCAGCTCTTGGTCCCGGACGTGCTCGCCGCCGGCACGGCCGTGAACGTCGTTCCGCAGGACAAAGCACCGACGTTCGCCGTCACGAACGAAGTGCACAGCGTGACGGTCAGGGTGGTCGTCGTGGCCGCGAGGACAGTCTGGGTCGGGGGCACGAAGGTCGCGGTTGCGATCATGGTTGTTGGTTGTGTCACGGTCACTGTCGGGCTGGTGAGGAGGCAGCTACACGCGCTGCTGATCTTGGCGTTCTGGTTCTTGCATTTGGTCTTGCAGCCGGTGGTGAAGAAGGAGGGGGCGTCGGACGCAGAGACATCGCGACGGGCCTTGGGCACGGTGGACCCGGAGGCGGGCGCGCGTGTCGGGTAGTTGACGATGGTTGGGAAGTTCGTAGCGCTGGAGATTGTGGTGGTGCATGTTTGGCCTGCGAGGGCGGTGACGGTTTGGGTTATGATGACCGTGGCGCTGGCTGCTGGGACCTAGATATTGCTTCAGTTCGACGTCTTTCTGGGAAAGGGTTTCAGTTTTTGGGACTCACGGTGTTGGTGATGGTTGCGAAGCCTGACTGAACGGCTGTGACCGTCACGGTACCTTGAGAGGTGGTAAGGAACTTGGAACAGAATGATGATGCTGTCGCCTGTTCCTGCTGGCCGAGCCGGTCCTTGAACAGACAGTTGTCTAATCAGGTTAGAGACGATCGTCAACGACGCAACGAGACTGAGGAATGCTCACCAAGAGGACATCCGCTCGCAGCAGAAGACGGAACAGCGCTCACTGACCCAGCGGCCGTGACCGACTCGGTACTGGCCTTGATGCTGGTAGCGGACGCAAGGCCCACCCCCAAAAGGACGGAAAGTAGAGAGAACTGCATGGTTCATACACAGCAAAAGACTGCGTCTTTGTACAATTAAGATAGTAATATTAATGAGCGACAGAAATTATTATCGAGACGTCCGAGAGAGTGAAGGGCGTAACTCAAGGTGAACAACTCCAATCCAAAGGAGCGCGTCAAAGACCAAGAAGAAGGCGTTCAGAAGAGGGCTCTCCTGAGGCCATATAGCATACTGTACCTACCTTAGCGTCTCCAGTCCAGGAACATCCCGGCAAAATCGAACAAGCTCGTGCCTCGTGGCAAGCCATCTAGACTTCGCACTCGGCGAGCCTACGCGCTGAGCGACTCAAGCAGGGATTATTTCCATGTGTTAGAGTTGTTTCGGACACTCTGTGGTTGGTGGACCGAGTGCACTGTTCGTCGCGAGAGCCGTAGGGGCCCTTTTATTAGATTAGACTGTACGGTTCTAGTCGTAAATCGGTTGCCTGACGGCTTTGACTCTCCTTAATCAGTAACCTCCTATTTATCGCTTTAAGCCCGCTGAAAAGTAGAGAGGGACCTGTGCTAGGCTTGAGAGATACTTACAACCCTTCTTCGCCCCGAGGAAAGGGCCTCGTGGGCACTCGCTCAGAGTGTACAAGATTGACCAATCACAGCGTGTCCGAAAGAACTCAAACACACGAAGTATGTACGTAACGCCACAGCATCGCAGCACCGCCGTGAGGAAGCTCAGCTCTCAACTCGCAACGCCACCAGTGCCTCCCAGCCAGATGCAAAGACGTAAGTGGTTGTTCAACTTCACTCTGAAGCCCCAATCGGGCTTAGCGTGGCTTCTCGGACGAGAAAGTAAAATGAAGCTTGATCTGGGCCCGCCGCCCCTTGCGCCTTGTTCTCGTTCCCGTCGAACGTGACCAATCGCGAGTTTGCGATTCAGGGGGCGGAATCAATAGGATCGGGCCGTCTTCGCGAAGGAGCTTGGAAGCTATGGGCGGAAGTGTACATTTGCATGGTCCGGGGAGGGATCTTGGATGCCGGTTTTCAAGACAGTCAAGATATTTTCGTACAGTGCGGGGACATACATGGACGGTGCTTTCGAGGTCTGGCGTACATACGCACTTAGCCCAGAGATATATACTTGCGAGACTGTTTTGTTCAAGCTGTAATTCATGTCGCGTTCTGAGCTGAAGGTTGAAACAGCATACGACATCAGATGCGTCGCAAGGAGTTCGCGAGCAGAGAATGCTTGGCCTCAGAAGAATTGGGACTCGCCCGTGAATATTTTTTTGAGGTGAAACTGAAGGGAGCGCAGTTTGGCAGATGGTTGTTCAAAGACCGACGAGGCATGTCTAGCAGGAAGTGAGTAGCTCTTGTTGCTGGAGTGATATGCAGATCTGATGCGATCACTAGCTATTGAATAAGTTCATGTCACTCTATTTGAAGACCACGATACTCTATTCGTCATCACATTTCATTCGTACAAGCTAGCTAACTTACCCAAGAGGTGGGCATTTTGGCTCATTCTACTGAACGAGAACTTTACAGCTCAAAGTCGAAGAACGACTGCTCTTCGCCAGGAAGCTCAAAGTCGACATCCTCAAAATCCTCATCATCCACAACGAAAGGCTCAAGATGCTCCTTCAAGTCCTCAACTTCAATCTCACCGTCAAGAGCTTCGGCAGCTCCGCCGGGGCTCTTTGGTGGGATGATGACGTTGCCTGGAATGTGAATGACACCGTCCTTGACAATGCCGTCGGTGACCGAAACGTGGTTGAAGCCGTTGATCCTGATATCGAGGAAGCGCGACCAGTGAGCAACATCGATGCTCAAGTACTTGTCCTTGAGTAGAGTCGGCAGGTAAATGTGGAAAGTGCGCTTGGCGTCAACGTCGGACTCCTTACTGTTATGGGCAGTGTAGAGCGCATCGCTGTAAAGTGTGATGTTCGGCACGACGTGGTACTCGAGGAGTGCCTTGAGATACTTGCGGCCATACTTGCTGAACAGGAAACCAGTGGCCCTGGGACCCAGCTTCTGGAAAGCGGCGTTGGTGGGAGCGAACAGAGTACCTCCAAGATGGTTACTGGTATCGTTAAGAGCTCCAAAGAGACCAGTTTTGAAGAGACCGAGCTCCAGGGTGCTGAACTCGCCGGGCAGGAACTGGATGACCTTGGCAGCCTTGGGTGGCGGTACCAGAATGCTGTCAATGCCGTGGACGACGCCGTTTGTGCCGAAGATGTTGACAGCAATGACTCGGCTGTAGAAATTGAGGGTCAGACCCTTCAGGCTGAGGTTGATGCTGATGCGCTGCGGTGTCTTGTGAGGAGTGTCCGACAGACCCGGGCCGGAAAGTGCTGTAGCCAAAGTGCGAGACCCAAGCACACGGCCTGCGGGATAGACGTCGTTCACAACGTGGTATGCCAGAATAGCCTCGAGGAACTCCTTGGGAGGCTTCTGACCGTGCTTCGGGATCTTCTCGAAAGCTTTGTCTGTGGGTGCAAAGAGTGTGACGTTGCCCTTGGTGCTGTTGAGTCTCTTCACGACGTCGGGGAACTGGTTTACAAGCTCGGCAAGCTTGGTGGTGTACTTGCTCTTGTTGATGAGCTCATACACGGTGAGGTTGGGCTTGTGGTGGTGAGGGGGTTTGCCGTGGTGAGGCTTCTTGTGGTGGGGCGGCTTTTCGTGGTGCTGGTCATCCTCTTCAGGAGGACCAGGAGGTGGTGGAGGGACAGAATCCCTGGGGTCATCGCCGTACGGGCGGCGGAACTTGTCAGGACCGCCACGAAGAGGGGGGCCCCGGTGTGGTTCCATAGCCAGACCAAGATCCTCTCGCCACTCGTTGGCTGCGTCCTTCAACTCACGCCAGTGAGCATGCATTGTATCGGCATCGACCTCCTCTTGAACGCAGTCGAACGCATCTTTGTGAGCGTCGCTAAAGTCCTCGAGCCATTGTTGAGTTTCGGACTCCTTCTCGTCAACCCACTCGTATACGCTGTGAAGAGCATCGTTGGCTGCGGTTGAAACATCGTCAGTCGCGGCATCGATGGTGCTCTTGGACGAATCGACAGCTTCCTTGAACGAGTTCTTGAGCTCGGAAAAATAGCTGCTAGGGCGATTGTCCTCGATTGCAAGTTCGTTCATGATATGTTCGTCCGGCAGCACAAAAGCGCTGGCCAGGACCGCGGTGAGCGGCAGAACAGTGTGAAGCCTCATGTTGCGGACACCAGGCTGATGGATGGGGGATACACGAAGGGGATGGAGATGAATGGGAAGAAACAGAGGAGAATCAGCCAGCAGGACTAGATGATGCGAGTGATGATGATCATGATGATGTGCTCAGCTCGATGCGAAGACGAAATGGCAGCCTGGTGGTACTGAACAGTGAGTCGATGCAATTGGACGGGAGCCGAATTCATGACGCGTCCAGGGTGACGAAAGACTTTGACCCCACACCCGCTTCGACAACGCCGATGATTGATTTCATCATCGATGCCAAGCATTGAATAATGCCTTTGCAAAACTCAAGCACCTTTTCATTCGCTAAATGCCTCTCAAGGTAAGCGAATATCTGACACATGCCATCTCGAAACGTGCGAGGGTGATTGAGAGCACTCAGTCTCGAGGTCGGTCCGGGGCCCCGGTACTACCCTCAGTACTCCTGCACGTACTTTGCGAAGTGACAGAGCCTACTCACGACAACACTTGTTTGAGTACTTGCGCAGGTTGTTCTGAACATGCTTTCCAAGTCACGGATGCGGTTATTCCGTTAACTGTGGTTTCTTCTCTGCTTCTGAGCTCAGTGATTTCTCGTTGACATAATTGGTGAGGCGTACTTCCGCCTACTACCTTGTTCGCACCACAGCACTAACTTCAGCCTTTGTCGTCATTCCGAGCATAATGTTTTTAATATTTATATTTTTACCTTTTCCAGCTTCTGGCACAAAGGAGCTTTTCTTTACAACGGAGAATTCCGTACGAACGACCGACGAATGGCTATCAGAATGCAGGATCCATACGTACATGCGCTCAGTTACCGGAGCAAGCATGATCTGGTTGAGCAAACAAGCTGGTCCCGCTCGACGAGCCCGCATCTAACATGTTCCGTGCGACAAGCGAATAGAGTACAAAGAGCCCCACGGACGGCTTGGGAGTTGTCCTGGAAAGTCGTGCGATGTTGAAAGACTGGTCTATTGACACTCCGCTGAAAGTGAAGGACACGGTTGCTGACGATGCTAGTCTTTCGATTTGGGTCTCGTAGTGGCGGTTCCGATCATGACATCGACTTTCTCGGCATAGGCATGTTGGGCGAAATGGCCGAAACTTGCCCACGAAACAACTAAACTTTTGGCTTGGACAATCTATCGCTCTTTGCAATCTGACACGGCTCGGTTTCCTCGTCACACCTGACCAGGAGCGCCCAACGTGGGGTCAAAAGCTCACTACAGTAATATTGAACATCTGCCAAAGTGCTGCACTATATTCCCAATATGTATGGTCGATGCAGATCCATATAACGCCTTCGCTCCCAACGTCAGTAGACAAAATCCAATATTACCTCCCAGTTCATATCACATAAAATATCATCTCCCCCAGCTACCCAATTCCATATCGTACGCACAATCATAGCCTATAGCTCTCAACCCTCAAGAACACCTCGTCCACTTTTCCCTCCCACACCCTCCTCTGCATCCTCGCCGCACAACTCTGCACATCCCTCCTCATACTCTCCGGCCCACACACAAAAATCGCCGTCCTCTTGCCCAAATGCGGCTCATAACCGCGAATCAGATTCGGAATGTTCGGCCTCCCGTATTCCGTGCTCCAACCCGCAGTATTGCTCGCAGGGTACGACGAAGATTTGTTCATCGGCTGTAGCTGTGCCGGAGGCCGAACGCCGCTCGTGTTCGGCGCGGCAGTGGAATATGTGCCGGTCGGCGGTGGAGGGAAGAAGGGCGCGGGCTGGATCTCGGGCTCGGGGTTGGTGTAAAAGATGGGGCTGACGAACTTTCGTTGGAGGGTGGTGGTGGAATTCGGGGGCGAGGCCGCTTGGGTCGAGGCGGGGGAGAAGAAGGAATTGGGCTTCTTGGAGGTGGAGCTTTGGCGGCTTGCGGTGGGTGGCGAGTTGACAAAGGTGGAGGTGCTACTGAAAGGTCCGCCGCTCCCAATGTCTTTTGAGTCTTCGTGCTCGCTGGTGTTGGGCTCGAATCCGAATTGAAAGTCTTTGGCTTGAGTCGCGGATGGGTGGAGGACTTTTTGCGGCGGCGGCGCATTCGACTGGGGAATTTGAAGCTTGAGGTTGGCTTTCGGTCTTCGTGTTGCGATTGAGCGCAATTGAGGTGTGACGTGCACTTGTGGTAGAGGCTGGACTTTGTCCTCGACCTCCTGTCCATATGTGATCGCCTTCTCAGCATCACCTTCAGCAGCCTCCCTCACAAGAGCCGAATTGCGTTTGCTTGCAATGCCTGCAAACGCATTGTCGACACGTTCAGACAGGTCAGCGGCGCTCGTGCGCCGCTCAATCGACTCTGTCGATGCACCGAGTGCGGGACCGCCGCCGAATGTAGGCGAATAGCGCTTCGCACCCGTGATGTAGAACTCGCAGTTGACCGAGTTCTCTGGCGCGAACTGTCTGCAGATGCGCAGCTCTTCACGGAACCACTCTGCGGCTTCGGGTCGTTTCATGGCCCATATGACGTAGACTTTCTTCGTGACGGCGCTCTGTTCGCGCATCTTGTGTACGAGCAGGAGCAGATGGCTGATCACGGCAGTGATGCCGCTGCCGCCAGCCACGAATACGACGGTATCAAAAGATACAAGATCTCGTTGAATGCCGCCGTGCGGGCCGTCAACAAACGCTTTGTAGATGTGTTGAGGCCCGTTCTTCAAGCTTGCGTTGAGAAGCTTTCGTGTGAAACCAGCAAACGGCCTAAAGACGACAATCATGTCTCGGTACTCGCGACCATACATGGACGGCAGCTTGTCGTCGCACAAGGCAGCGACGGTAAAGGGGTGGTTCTCGAGCCAAGACAGCTCGGGAATGCGTAAGTAGACAAACTGGCCAGCTTTCCAGCGAACCTGTGTCGGGATGGTGACCTTGACAGAATTTTCCGGCAACACGGTGACCGTGGCGTCCTCACCATGGAGCCAAGATTTACGCCAAAATGCGGCCCAGTTCAGGAAGAAGATGCGGATGGCGAGGGCGACGGCCCAGATCCCGACCGTGGCCCACAGATACCCCCAAGAGGTCAGGTAGTTTTGCGTATGCCAAAAGAGCATGGCAATGAAGACGACGGATGCAGGAATATGGAGGAACACAAAGAGCTCGTAGAGTTTCGACCGGAGGATGGGGAGAGAGTGAAGACAGAGGAATGCAAGCGGAACGAAAGCGGCCAGACCAGTGCCGTACGGGTAGGACGTTTGCCAGAAATAGCCTTGCGGGTAGTAGATGTTGTTCAAGGCGTTGTCTTGCCACACCGGCTGGATGTAGTATGGAATCATATGTACCAAAGCAAGGCCAAGACAAATATATCCTCCCCAGCGATGTAAGACTGAAAGCCTCTCGTGTCCAATGCCAGTCATGACGGTGATGAGGTTGACTTTCATGCTCAAGGCGACGATCCATGGAATCATGGCGACTGCAATCATGCCGGCCCGGATCGCGAGTGGTGGTCCTCCATCGTTGGCGTTGGGATAGTAGTATGGCTGAGGAACGAAGGTGAAAAGAACGACGAAGATCGTGGCTGCCGCAATGAGCACTAGCATATGAAACGGAGCGAAGCTCAACATGGTCGAGCTGAACCGAAAGGTTGGCGTCGGTCGATACGTCCAGTATCGAATCCTCGCAGCGATTTTGTGGAAGATCGGCAAGGAAAGCGAAGACTCGGAATCCTCGATGGGCTGAACGTAGCTTGAACTCGCGCTGCCCTTCTGGTGTGGAGGTGGTGGGAAGAACGCCAGAGCTGAATTCGAGCTTTGTGGTGTCTCAAGCTCAAGCGCCTCAGATGCACTCAATCCATACGGCCTGGGTTGGAACAGCTTTCTTGCGGCTTCCTGTTGCCTGTAGATGACTTCCTTGTGCAGACCCTTTCGGATCTTGTCGGTCCACACTCTGTAGCCATGTACTACCGAAGACATGACTAACAGCAGTACGCAAAAGTATACCCATCCAAGTCCATACTGTCCGGCATTCCACCAAGGATCGATATACATGGTTGCATTCTGCTCGGCCGTGCTGTTTCTGTGTAGAGTGAGGTTGATTCTTTTGACCAACTCATGAGTTGCTTCGTAAAGCACGGCTTCGGCGGCGGGTGCGTTGCTCAACCCATCGATATGCATTGGGGAAACGCCTCCCAGAGGAGCGTGTTCGGCGGAGGGCATCTTGGGTCGCAGAGCTTGAGCACCGTGGCTTCAACGATGCGCTCCCTCTGCGCCGGGCTCACAAGAAAAGGTCGACCATCAGATTGAATGTCGACACTGGGATGCTGTAAGCTTCAATATCGGGATCTTGGCGCTTCGAATTCTTTGCACTGCATCCAACGATGGGCAAGTTTCACAAGTCAGACAGGAACTGGCAAGAAGTACGAGCTCGTGCCGTAGTCAAAACTTTGTGTAGACGACGAGCAAGAGCCCCTAAGCGCCTGCAATAGACGATAGACGCCGTGATGTCGTGAAAAGAGAGAAGATGGAGGTGGGTCAAGATACAGGTCAAGCAGAAGCACCACAGAAGTGCAAGATTTACCTGCGAGTTTGAACAACGACCAGGACCCCACCCACATTCGGGCTGGGATCCGGCATGATAGCAGACATGGGCCTCCGAGCTAATGCAACCATCACGCGTACCTGGAGTGGATCGCTTGCGGCTTGTGTGGAGATGTGATATGTCTCACACAGATGAAGGAACCTAACTGGGCAGAGACCTTGAGCGAAGGCTGACAGACCTGGCGTGGAGGCTGAACCGGAATCATCGGACGCGCATGTTCGAGCGGAGCTGGTTTGCCGAAAGAGCCTATAACACAGCACAGACGAGCAACGACATGCTTACGAAGGGAGGACAAAGGTGTGATAGTCTCACGCTAGACAGACAAGCTCGAGGGATCGTCTGCAGGCTAGGCGAAGTCTGTCAACGCCAAGGCACCGCCCGGAGTTTCCTTGAACCACTCGAAGAACAGAACGTGCACGGAACAGGGATGCAGAACACCACTAACGCACTATGCGACCGCATGAACAGAAAGCACACAATGATGCTTCCGCCAGTCGCTGCGAGCGATCGCAACGAAAGAGTGCGAGTTATCTCGGACGTGCACGGAAGCCATTTGGAGCCTTCGATTAGTTTGATATCGACTTACCTTCGTAGTAGTGGCAGCTCAATCTTTCTGAGTCTCCGCTGCATGTCTGGAAGTCAAAGACGTCGTGATCGTCGTTTTGAGCTTCAGCCATGGCCACGCCTTGCGCGCTTGCCGGCTCATGAAGTGTCGAAGTGAAGCGCTGGCTGGATCTCGAACTCAAGACCTTCTCCAAGACCATATAGCGGTTAGCTTTTCGACTGTGCTTCAACAGCCGCCGCGAACTTCTTCCATCACTTTGCAGACGCAGAGGCCTGGCACACGTCCGTGAGTAGTTCCGGTCAAGGTCCGCCACACCCGGCCAAGGTACCGCTGGACTCGTGGGTCAGCAATACGGCCGAGAAGAGGGGACCTGAGGGTTCTTGATGTCTCACTGGCCTGTGCAACATCGAGCCAAAACCCTTGGGCCGACCATTTCCCGGGCGCTTAACGACGCTCTTTGAGTGGTCGTGTGCGGCAACACCAAAGACCTCCACCGTGCTGATTCTTGCGAACGACTTCTCAGTTCTCACAGCCGTGCATCGATTGGCGATTTCGTCCAACAGCTTCGCGTCATGTGGTACAGTCTCCAACATCCGCCTATCCAGCAGTTCGTAGATCCGGCCCGTCCGGGTGGTCGGCATCGTTTCAACGCATCCAATAAGATGAGCGGCAGGTACTTTTGTACGTACAGCAGGCCGCTTTTCAGGCCGAGCGGTTTCTTGCTCTCCCACGTCCTGGCTTTTGGAGACGATGGTCGGACTCTGAGCTTTTGTCGCCGTTCAAGTTATCGGAATGCCGTCTGCTCTCCACTAAGAAGGTCTTGTGTGGCCGGCGTCAAGCAGATGTCGAATGCCATGATTGGCCAATAGTGCGGGCCCTTTCGCTAACATGAGTGATCATCAGGTGTTGATTGTGGTTTCAAGCAGTATGGCAATTGCCATGTCGCACCGAAAAGGTTCCGACGCCTTCGACGCCTGCCGAACATGCTTGACAGGCGCCTCCCTTTATCTTGACAGGCGATAAGCACGAGGTATGCGTCCACGGCGCCTAGCTCGTTGAAGTCGTCAGGGGTAAAGTGGTAAACGCCGGTTGAGGCCACACTGGGAATGGTAAGTCAGACGCCATCATGACGGACAAGACATACCCTTGTTCGTACAGAACGTGTGGCCGACTGTGAGCATCTGCAGGATGTGACTGGCGTCAGCGCTCCCTTCGTGGTAAGTCGAGCGGCGCTCGGTGCTGTCTGCGCCTTGAGGTTGTCAGGAACATATGTAGGGCAGTTGGCAATGGCAGGAACTGGCTCAATTCCGGCCATGTTCATGCCCTTGAACTGTTCGTGGGCACGATGAGGGGCGATTTTTGTAATCTGTTAAGCTGCACAAAATGCCAAACTTGAGGTACGCTACGATTCACTTCCCTCAGAACCTGAGTGAGTAGCCATGGTAAACGCGCCAAGCCACAATCCTCTTCTACGTCAAACTTCATTGAAGAATGCATAGTTCTCGTTGACCTCAAGAGCCTTTCCATACAATCACTGCTGTCCTCCCTTTTACATCGAGCTCCATCACCTCAACCGACATGGCCACATCCCCGTTTATTACTGAAGAGACCGGCGACATCCTCAATACACCCGCTCACAGTCTCATCCTGCGTAGGTGAGCTTTGGACATGGAATGACAGCTTCTGACAGCTCGTAGATTCGTGCAATTGCGAGGGTAAATGGGGAGCAGGGGTAGCAGAAGAGCTGCGACGAGAGGCTACTTCAACATCTACAACGCACGCAGCGCCCCGTCTGACTTTATATAGTTTCCGGCTGCCTTCAAGGTCTATCGAGAGTTCTGCAAAACAAGACAGGCCGGATGGCAAGATCTGCTCGGCACTTCGCTTCTTATCCGACCTCAGACCACGGACACCGCCACCAACAAACGTTCTCGATGGATCGGGTGCTTGTTTGTGAAGATCGAACGCGGTGAGCCGAAAGAGCCGTTTGGACACCTAGACCTCTACGAAGCCACGAGCATGGCACTTGGAGATCTAGCTCAAAAGCTGCGCTCGAAAGACACAATCAAGGGTGGAATCTTCTGCCCCTTGATCAACGCTGGAATTTTTGGGGTTCCGTGGGCGGTCACTCGTCAGCAACTTCGCGACACTGGACTGCGGATCACGGCTCTTGTCATGCCTGGACAGGAAAAGTCTCTCGACGTCAATGAGGCAGCCGTACAAAAGTTTGTCGACCAGGTCACGGAGCAGCGGGAGAGGCAATGTTAGCAAGGGCATAAGACGAGCCGACAGAGGTCGCTGAGCACGTACGGTCGTGACTCCTGTGAATGCTACTTCTGTGAGTTTCCCGACAGGTACATGAGTGAGTGGTAGAGAAGATGCGCATTTAGGTCGTTCGACCGAGTGTGGCTGCGAATAAGGTAGCGTGTCTGGGAATGTCGCCAGGATTGAAGTCATGAAATTCAATTGTCTCAGCGTGAAGCAGTCGCATTGTGTGCGGACCGGCCCCCGCAAAGCGTATGTAGCAACGAAGCATATTCATCGAGACTTCTCGATCTGCAGCTACCATCCAGTTAGTTTCAGACCGCCCTAGCGCAGCATTGGAGCTCTGTTGTGCGGAGAAGCGAGGTGTCTTGAGGCTCTGCGCCGGCTCTAAAAATACGAGGGAGACAGCAGCCGAGAAGCCGGTATAACTTTCAACAACGAAATAACGTTTGGTTGCCGTCGCGTGCTGACTATCTCAATCAGGCAGCTTGAATCCACATGGCAGCATCAGAACAAGCTATTCGACCGCTGGAATAGGCCCATCTCAGCCCCGTGTGGCTCGTCTCTCCACTCGGAGTCGCCCACCATGCCTCCGTTTGGCTTCATGAGGAAAAAGGCTGATGCCGAATACGCCCCTGTTGAGGCTGATGACTTTGTCGGCCTAGAGTACGATGGCCTCGACCAGCAAGAGTCCGTGAGCGACTATACGAACTCGCCGCATCGTGGCCATAAGGCGACACGAATTTCACGACCAGACTCGCGCCGCAGCAGGCTGTCCAGCAACTGGTCTGAAATCGGCTTTCCTTCGTCTCCGCCACATGAAACCCCCAAAGCCCTCAGACGTGTGTCGCGCGATACCGCCCCTATGACCCATCCAACGCCTGGTCTACAAGCATCTCAAGGAGCAAGCAACATTCACCGACTGGAAGATAGCGCGGCGAAGATGAGCCTCAGCATGGATATCGAGGCGGAGCTAAGCAGGTTGAGGGAGGAGCAAAAGCAGGCCGAGGGCAGTCGCCGCTCATCGTTACAAGATTCAATACAGAACAGTCGACCAGCGTCGCGGGCGGCCAGTAGTCAACTGAGACTGAACGAACCACCCAGCCCGAGCGCCTATGTCCCCATTTCAAGCGAGAGCCCGTTTGCGACCTCGCCCGTGCGGTCAAGACGTGGGTCGCTGGGAAGATCTCCTTCATCAGGCCCAGTGTCCCAAGCAGACGACATTGTCGAACCAACTCCAGTACAACAGTCAAGAACTGTCTCAAGGAAGCCATCAGGGCATGCCGTACAATCACCCAATCTCGCCCTACAAACCGTTTTCGAGGACGCCGGTGGACAGACTACGTCAAAAGAGATGGTCCGGGGTCCTTCGAAGGCTTCAAACGCGTACAGCGAATCGGTATACAGTCCTGATGGCGGACAACGTATGAGAAGAGATGATTCCCAGGCGTATAGCGAATCAATGTACTCCGCCGATAAAAGCTCCATGGAACAAACCTCAAAAGCGTTCCCGCTGAAGACCGCTTACGGACGACCACCCAGTCAATCCAGTTACGCACCAGAGGTAGTCCCTACATCGACCGCGTACAGCCAGCTTGTGAGCCCGTCGGACTACGCACCAGAGGTCCTTCCGGCGCCCCCATCGTACGAGCAGCTCGTGAGCCCGTCCAATCATGCGCCAGAGGCTGTCAACTACCAGGCGTACAGGCCGACGCCCGGCGGCGTGCAGCTCGTCCACGGCCAGCAACATGTCAATCCCGCGTACGCAAACGCTCATCCAACACGGCGAGGTAGTGCTGGGTCTATGGACACATTTCAGCAAGCTGCGACCGCATTCGAAGACTTCGATGGAGCCCATCTCGAACATCATGATAGCCATACAGACGATGAAGAGGAGAGCTTCCCTCAGATGCGGACGGCGGTTGGTAAGGCACAACGGGAGAGTGTAATGACGATAACGCAGGAAGATCCGTCAAATCGCGCGCTGCTTTCACCGTCCCCCGATGCTACTGGCGGCGATAAACATGGATCGTTGATATCAACCACACCCAGCCCCAAGCTGATTGCGGAGAATAGACGGTCGATGCTGTCGATAACACCGGAACTAGACAGTAGGCGGAAGTCTACCATGACTTTCGGCCCGGTACGATCACAAACACCTCCGGTAGGACATGTATTCTACCCTGCACCGATCCCCGCTATGCTCAGTCTACCGCCGAAATTGGCAAAAGGACCAACTGCAGCCGACATACAGCGCAAGAAGGGCGAGTTCGTTGCTCAAGCTCGCCAATCAGCTCTTCGGCCCGGGATGTTCGAACCCAGCGGCGATCCTCGGGTTTCTACCGCGGAACTGGATCCTCATCTCAAAGCTTCCTTGTTCTTCGACCACAAGCCTGCTAATGATTACGAGCTCAAACTCATTGATGGGTCGGCCAACAAAACGCTTGACGCCATCCTTGATGCTGCAGCCACCGCGCAATTAGGGGCATTTACCGACCATCCTTATGCTGGGGTGCTGGGACCGGAAGTATATGGGCCACCAGATGCGCCGAAGAAGGCTGGGGATGCGGCAAAAAGAACAAGCTCCGCAGATTTGCTCTCGCCAAATCACCTTAAAAGCAAGAACCCGATGAGTCGCAGGTCGCCCAGCAACTCTCAATATTCGATAGGTCACAGTAATGGATTTGCAGCTCATGAGAACGATGAAGGCACGCCACATACCCACCCTGATGATGACGCGGCCGACTATTTTGTGGGCCAGGCTGCAGAAGAGGAAGAAGAAGAGGGACCGGATGCGAACAACTTCCAGGGCGACCACCCTGACTACATTCCCATCGACACCGCTCGGCCAACGACGCTTCTCGCAGAACTCCAGCTGAGAAAGGCTGAAAACAAGCACCGTACTCGCACCGCTGCGACAGCATTCCCCAATGGCATGCATAGTACGCTACTACAGCTGGATGCCGTCGCTCAGCATCAGGCGAAGGCAAGGCGAGGCAAGCAGATAAGACTGGCTTGGGAAGATCCTGATATGCTCGCCAGAGACGAGGATGAGGATGTGCCGCTTGGCATGCTCGTACCGAATGCAAAGCGACCAATGCACGATTTGCTACCCCCAGTGCCACATCCTCGTTCGCCCAGTTTCCTCAGCGAGCCTTATCCCGAAGGCACAACACCAGAACCTGAAGGAGAAAGGGAGGAAACACTTGGTGAGAGAAAGGCTCGGTTGGCTTTGGAGGCCGAAAGGAGGAAATTCAAGTTGAACGTCAATGGGATTGAGGAGGGTCAAGAAAAAGATGACGACGACGTACCCCTGGCAGTCAGGAGGGCTCGCCTACACAAGCGCAACGATAGTGAGTTCACCTCGGAGCTTATGAGCCAATTGGAAGCCCTGAGTGTGGAAGAAGAGCAGCAACTGTCATCAGCCACAAACAGTCCTGCAAAGAAGACTCAGCCAGTGCGTCGCAAAAGCAGACAGTCGCTCAGTAGCATGAATGCTTTATCTGCGCCAAAACACCCTCAAGGCGAGGAGACTCTCGGTCAACGACGACGACGCCTACAAGCTCAGCAAGCCGCCAAAGACGATGCAAAGAGACTGCAAGCACGCGTGAAGAGCCGCAACAGCTCCATGGACCTCCTCGGTGGTCAGCCGGGGCCAGCTCTTTTCAGCAATCACGCAGACACATCGACTATCAGTCTACCAAACTCCTTCCAAAATAATTCAAATCCAGGCTTCCGCGCTCCCTACAGCCCAGGCCAGCATCCTCAATCACCATTCGGAATGCCACAAATGCCCATGCCGATGCAAACACCAATGGGCCCAGGTCTGGTGCCGGGGGTCATGCCAGCAACAGCTTTCGGCTACGCTCCGCCGCCCATGCCGGTGCCTATAGCCCAGCAGATGCAGGCCAGCAACCCGGGTCAACCAGCGCAGCCCTTGGGACTGCTTGGTGCGCATATGATACAGCAACAGCAGCAGCAGCAATTACCACAGTACATACAGCCGAGTCGTGGAGCGCCACGGCCGCGCACGACGATGCCGGCTACGAACATACAGCCGATGCAGCCGGCGAATCCCGCCAGAAGAGATATGGTGGATAGATGGAGGCAAGGGGTGGCTTCTTAATGAGACAAATGACATTGTACATGGAACGATGATCGCGAATAGACATATCTGATGCATTTAGCGGGCATTACATAGCCATGATTATGGGCGTTTCTACCATGACTTACTCAGCGAATTGATCAGCATTTTACGGATCTCAAATCTTTTCAATCTGGTACGTGTTTCGTAGTATTCTTCACAGAATTCTATCAAAGATCCGACTCGCTCGGTGGCTTTCGCGCTTTATTGCTGCGCCAGGTGTTCCACCCGCTCCAATGCCGACCGATTTCGCCAAGTCTCTTCTCTCCATTTAGAATCCGCACTGAAACGAGACCCCTCTAGAATAAAACACAAAAAGAAAAGAAACCCATCCAAGCCATGCCTGTTCCAGTTCAGCCTATTCGAAGCCAAAGTAACGCGCAGATGACTGACTCCACGGTGAGAAGCGGGCAGGGCAAAAGGACAAAAAACGACCAGCACGGGACTCGAACCCGCAATCTTCGCTTGTCGGCCCTTTGTTTCCAGGGGAAGATTTAGAGGGTAGCTCAACAGTAGTAGGAGAGCGACGCGATACCATTTCGCCAACCGGCCATCAATTCATGACAGCCGATTTGATGTGCAAGATGTAAATATATAATTATGGACTTGACAGCGGACCGTCAATTTTTGAGCGGGCTGACATAGGTCGCTGTGCACGTACTTTGCGACCTCGTTTGATTGCTGGTTTCGCGCGTACTTCTTTCTATAGGTGCTTGGGTGAGTGACAGTAAAGATACGCGTTTGTCTACTTGCATTAGTAGCGTGAATAATACATTAAGTCGCGTTGGCGGACTCAGCTAGGAAGGTAGGTGGTGAAGTGTCGCCATCAAAACGTGTCAGCCCACCTTGTACTGTGAGTTGCCAGGTCCTCAGTTCACTGCTGATGTCGCTGAACGAAAGGACGGTCATTTGCCTCAGAGCAGGTCTTCATCTGAACCTCACAGATGCCAAATTGGTCTCCATGTGTACAGCATCATCGGGCCGCAATATTGATTTTGCACGACAGGCAAGCACAGCACACACAGCCCAACACCATGGCATCGGCATCACGAGCTTCCGAAAGAAACTTCCATCACGAGCAGTTCGTGGCCTTTTACCGCATGTTACACCAACGCCGCACACATGTCTGAGACTGTGTAACTAGCCAACCGACCGCAACGCTCATCCTGGAATTGCTATCTCGGCGACCTCTTTGTACCTCACGACCCCATGCTCGTCCGCTTTCGCTCCCATCTCGCAGATGGCCACTTTCTCAACCTCGACCTCTGCCCAAACGTGGTCTTTCCACCTGTCTATCAGCCACCGAGCATCGATCTTACCTCGACTTGAGATCGTCATGGGGTGTTCTTCGCCATCACTCGCATCTGCCCCGTTCCCCGTAGCCGCGTCCTCGTTCGCCGGCTCAGCCATCAACCGTGCATTTTTCTCACGGGCCGGATTTGTATCGTTTCCCCCAGCGCGACCCCAGCCAGGAGGGAGCTTTTTCGCTTTCGTTCTTGACTTTTTGTATTGGGACTTCGCTTGTAGTGTGTTCATCACTGTAGCGTGTAGCTTGAGATCCCTACCTTCATCTATGAGTAGATCCTTATCCGCGAAAGTCTGGCGGAGAGCTTGGCAGAATGGGAGTAGCCGGCCAGTCAGTTCATGGGGATGTGTGTATAGGACGGATGTCGAGTGGGCAGATTGCATTGGAAGGAGAGACTTCATGGTCAGCCTCAGAGGGTCAGCAGGCCTGGTTGATCCAGATGCAGGATGACCACCTATGTTGGAAACAGTCATTATCTTCCGCAATCATAACTTCGGCATACCGTAGAGCAAAACGGGAGCTGTAGGAAAAAGACCCAAGAATAGGGGCAACGCTAGGCAGAACCCACGCCGATGGTTCCGGCTGTCAAGCGTCAAGCAGGTATCCACCCAGGCGCGTGAGCATTGCCAATCCCTGACCCGAGATAACCTTAAATCAGACCTTGCAATAGCGGTACGAAATAAAGTCATGGTGAACCAGGGTAACTGATACGAGGTATGCCAATTGCTGATTCATACCTCCATCCTTCCCAAGTCCGAAACACGAGCCCAAGGATGACACACGAGGAAACGAACTCAAAACTCACCATCCAACTGCCTGCCTAGCATGCTCAGAACGTCCAGTCCCTCCAAAGTCCTCTTCGCCTCCTCCAGTCTTTCGGCATTCCCCAAGCTCATGACCCCGAGCGTCAAATGGATGCTGTGCAGCGGTCTGATGGCCTTGGGCGGAAGACCGACCATCGGGGTCTTCACAGCAACGGCATTCCCCGTCCCTTCAGCATCATTTGCAGGACCGGCCTCTGATGGCGTGAGTGCTAGCTCCGGCCCAGTACGGGATACATGGGTGGGTGTTTTACTCGATGCTCCCACCGCTGCCTTTTGGACCGCGGTCTGGGCCCCGTCGGCGGAGGTGCTTCCTGAGGCCAGGGCACCAATTGCAGCAGCGTTGCCAACTATATCGCACGGTGCTGAGCCATGTGGATCCCCAGTGCTCCGACTTGCAATCGTTGATTCCTGGCCGCTTGTTGCAATTGTAGTAGTAGCAGAGGCCGGTGCAGCTTTTGTCGGAGCCGTAGCATCGAGTCTAAATCGGTCCAGGGAGGCTTGCCACTGAGGGGCAGAGGAGTTGGTCACTAGTGGTATACATAGGAAATGGGTGAGGGGAGGTTTCCTGGGCTTTGTTGGCATGCTGTTGGTGAGCTTGCTTGGGGTTGGCTGGGGTGTAGGGAAGAGAGTTTGGACAGCTCGGGTTTTAGAGTTTGGGTGAGGATTATCTTACCAGTTCTCGCGTGCTTACTTTGCACGTCGACGTCGATCAAACATGCCAAACAAGACTGTCTGAGCGGCCTTGTTCGGTCTGTCTATTTATTGCTGTGCGATAGGTCTAACTATCATCTCCTTCCGACCTGATTACCTTCCAAGGCTGAATTGCTGTACTGCAGACCAGTCTTATCACACCACTTCGAATCTTTCTCCGAGTCGTACTCAAGACATGTCCTCGGTCATACTACGCAGCCTCATGGATTCTCCTAACAGTCGGGTGGTGTCGTTCCTGGACGATAATAGTATCCCTGGGTTCAATGGGCTTGTGGTGCTGACAGAGTATAATGATGATATCTACCCATGCCGCTGCGACATCATCCCCACGGTCGTGAACAGTACGGCCGAGGGTGCAATTGGCGACGACATTGATTAAAGATGCTTTTCATTTCTGCTTGCAAACAGCCATGCATGCACGGCACACCCATTCCAGATGGCCCATGAATCAAAGGAATGTTTGGCCGACTATCTACCAGCTTCCGAGTGCAGCACGATATCTTCAGTATAAGCAATGCAGCAAGATGCCAAGCGGACGCTCCGTTAGGTCTGAAGAGTGATGCACGGCTCATCACACGGCCACCATGGCCCACCAGCCTGGTAATATGGTTGTCTGTCGTCGAGGGAGCAAAAGGCCGTCAGTCATTCCGTCCCGATCTTCCGGCACTCAGAATCTCCTTTGTACCGCCATCTTGCCCAGCCAGAAGGATTCTAAAAGCCATAGAAGTCTTTCAAGCGACGTTCTGCCTCGGCGTAGTCCTTGCGCACCTGCTTGAGCACCTCAGCGATCTTATCGAGCTGTTTGTCGTCCGGTTCGGTGGAAGGGTTTCCTTCATCGTTCTGGTTCGCACCATAATGCTGGATCTTCTCGCATCCCTTCTGAACCTTAGTCAGACCGAGAGTTGCAGAGCTTCCCTTCAAGAAATGTCCCAGATTGCTGAGCTTCTTCAGATCCTTGGCAGTCCTGACCCGATTGTGAGCAACTATTCATGTTGTATGATGGCACGAGGAGAGGAACTGGTGTGTTGATAGACTTACAAGGCGGCTTCCATGTCATCAAAAGTCGCCACGGCCTGGTCAAAGAATCCACTGACGATGCTGCTGGAGAATTCGCGTTCATCGTCATCCTCGTCGTCCATCTCCAGGATCTGCTCAAAGGTGTTCTTGTCGATCACATCGCCATAGTCAGGCTGCAACGTCTTATCGTCCTGTGGTCTTCCGGTCAGCCAAACCCATGCTCGAATTTGGTGATGGTTGTGGGCACTGTTGTGATGAACTCGAGGAAATTGAAAGTGGTCAAGGAGGCTCGACTTACGGATTGGCTGGGCATGATGGAGGGGTCCTCTGATGATCGTTTCTTAAAGCGTCACTCTCGGCCTATGCTTCGTCAGATGTCTGTGCTTTCAGAAAAATGTGTAGACCGTCGTGTGACCGCGATGATTTGACGAGGATGGTCACTGTAAATGATGTGTATGGCAAGTTCGAATGATGGGGCGCAAAGGGTCCGGATCCACGATGGACTTATACCGTGGGTGATGGGTATCGTTGCTGGTGATCGCAGTAACGAGGTGCCTACGGAGCCAGGGACTGCCCCATCCGCCAGTTTGGCTCTCAGGTTTCGTCAGAGACGCCGGCTTCAAGCAGTTTTAGTGGGGCGGACGGCAATTGGGAGTCACGAATGGGCTCGGGTGAATAGGATCAAGGCCCGCCTCAGCGATGACCCTTGCCGCAGACTGACGCCAGCGAGGTCGCTGACCGTTTCGGGAGCGTTCGAGGCTCGCGATGATGTAGGGGAGGGTATCGTGAAGCGTTGCAAGCCGGAGACAAGATCACTCTCGCCAACCAGAGACACGGGGAGGAGATCAGGAGGAGGGGAGGGGAGGGGCGTTTGCTTACCCTAGCAAGCAGGGACTCGGACTGCGAATGGCAGTGTGAGATGCGGTGGCTCGAGGGGTCCAGCAGGTTTGCAATGGAAGAGGCGTAGAAGTTCTATCTGAGAGGTGGGCATATAATCAGTAGGATGATGCCGGATTGGAGAGTCGATGGCATCGACAGCGGAGGGGCTGCCCGTCTAGTCTAGTCTGCTGTAGGCGTGCAAGGCACGAGAATGCAATCTTCTCTCTGCCTCTGCACCCCAGACTCCCAGACTGGACCAGGCGAGCTCAAACCAGCGCAGAGCCCAGTCACCCAATGCAGAGCAGCAGCAACGGCGACTGAGCGTAGCACGCACATGCTGCCCCGTCACTCTCTGCCACGCGATGAGCCGCCCAGGATAGTTTCAGACTCCGATTCTCGTGCGGCAGTCTGCTTTGTGATGCGTGTTCTCTTCGCCCTGGTTCGCAGCCCCTCCGCCAGTCGCACCCCTTGACTCGACAACAGTACTTACTAGGCCAGATTCCGCTCACGCTCTGCTCGCCGGTCGACAGCTGTCCTCCGAGTTAGCAGGAAAAGTAGCACACGTGCTATGCCGGCGGTAGGCTGGGGGAGCGGGAGGTGAAGTCTGCCAGCTTGGACCCCGTTGACCTCACACACTATGTCATCGCTCCAAGTCTTTCTCTGACTTTACCCCGTTCAACGTTCCTTCTGCAGCCGTCAAATCTGCTCTGCCATTGCTCAAGCAGTCGTGAGACGGCAGAGGCGCTTCAGAGGGCAGAGGCCAGAGCCGAGCACCCAAAGTCCAGCGCGGGCTTGCTTCAGAGGGCCAGAGACAGACCTGGACGGCCACCAGAGAGAGCTGCTGACTGACGACAGGGCACGAGAAAACGAGCATCATCACGGCCAGGGGTGCTGGGATCGGCAGGCTCAAGACCACTGTTCCCGCCGACCTGTCCCGCCGAAATGGCCTGAACCACAGCACGCCCGACTGACCTTAGCTGTGGCCAGCTTGGCGCATGCCCTCGACACCACAACTCTGGACATGTCTGTCCGGTTGTCCATGGTGGGTAGGTTCCTGAACGCCCAGATACTACCTCTGCCCCTCAGCAAACACCGAAACCCGGCGCCCTTTCAACCTAGCGAGGTCCCGGGGAGGTTGGGAGGGCTCATAAGAACTGCCCCGTGCGGCTGAACACCATCGCGCCGAGAACGAAACTTTACTCAGGGGCCGTGACGCAGCGTCTCCAAAGTGTCGTCCGGTGACGGTCGACGAGTCTTCGGACGACCCGCTTTGACAGCTAGAAGCTAAAGGTATTTTTCGGCTTTGGCTTTTGCCTGCTCGATAGCGTGGGCGGCGGTATGATGTCGCCCTGCATCAGCAGCCCTGACGAATGGCGTGGCGCCAGCCTCACTGTGGGCTGGAGCTTGATCAAGCACACCCCACAGCCCTGTCCTTGTTCGGGCCCTGCCTCACGGTCCGCAGGGATCTGAGCGTGCGACTCTCAACTCGTAACTGTTTCTAAAAATTGGAAGATTCTTCTGGCATTGATGAGCGGCCGACATGACCTGCAGGAAATCGCACCCGAGAAGAGATTTGCCTTTGCAAGCGGCAAAGGAAAGAAACATCGAATGTCTGAGCCGACTCCTGTCACCACTTGTTCAAGCCTTGAAGCCACCTTGGACTGTGGCAGATCAGATAACATGTGTCAACCGGCGCCCTCCAGCGGGTATGGCGAAAACGAGCGAAGAACGGCTTCTGGCAATACAGAAACAGCCGAGTTCAGGTGCTACTTGTTGATACTGCATATTACTCTGCTTGCCTGATGTCACCGCGCACAGAAGTATGGCGCATGGCTGTTCTGTAACGGTCGCGACAATACACTTCAAATTCCAAGAAGCCCTGCAGCAGATAACGTGTGCCTGGACACATTTGACACATCTCTTATGAGGGGCCGGTCTCTTTGCCAGCCTCGCGTCTTCTCATCACACAAGTGGCAGCACAGAAGCGTTGGTGGGGAACGGTCAGCACACGATCATGCCGTACCCCTCGAAAAGTCTCTCGGCCTGCCCGGGGCGGAGACTCGACCACAGCTTGTTTAATACACCATGCTTGACCCTAGCCATCTTGAAAGATGGCGAGATTCTTGTTGTAGCTCATCGCACAAGCAACCAATCCAATACGCGTGTTGTCGAAACCCGATGTGTGATGCATCCAGAGTCGTGGGCTGGCGGAACTGGTGGCCTCGGCATGATTCTCACCAAATGTTGTCATCCAAGCACGGAGGCTCGAGCTAATGGAACGCCCACATTGACAGTCGGAACAGTAATCTTCTGACGTCTGCTGACACCATTTCGAAATATACACAATCTCTTAGAACAATATTTGGCTTCGGATCATCGCATCACGAGCCTTATCAACATTTCCAGAACGACAGATCGCGCTTCGCACAGCCAATACTATTCGAGCGATCGACAACGCATCAAGTGATAGGCATCGCTTGCAGCCTGCCCGGCAAAGCGGTGTATACGTGAACATCCCACCGGCCCTTGGCGATGTCAGCTTCCGACAGACCCTGAGCTTGTAAAGAAGCTAAGGTCCGTGTCCGCGACGATCTGGTAACGTGGACAAGCCCAACCACGTCGTCGAAGCGGTGGCGGCCTCGGCGTCGAGGCTGAACTTTCACAGGTTGACAGGCCGACAGTCTTACAACTTCGTTGAACGAGCAAAAACTGGCAGAGAACGCTTGCTGGGAAAGACGACAGTTCAAAATCAAACAGTAAGTCAAGACGCCATCAAGTTTTCAATCCCAAAGATAGTTCGACGATCCGATCTGCAAAATCAGGACCCATTGCAGTCCTTTTGTTGTTCGATGCATCTCGGGAAGAGGTCATGCTTTGCAAGGATTGTGAGACACTTCGTACGAGGTACGTGCTGCAATAAGACAGCCCGAATGGACAGTAGAGATGTAAGTACCCGCCTGGGACCAACCACGGCTTCTTACTTACATTTGTTTGCCCCCCTCTTTCCGCCGGCGCCCTTGATGAAAGGTCTGCAGCCGGCGGGAATTGACCTTATATATATGAGATTATCAGCGCTGTCACGAGTTCGCTCGGAGATGTGATGTGGGAGATACTGAGCTGTTTGTGCCTTGTCTGCCTTGCCACCGGCAGTCGCCCGCGGTGCTCGGTGCATTTGCACAGAGTCCGTCTTTTTCCTCTCGTCGTCGCAGACGTTGTGTCCTTTCGGGGACAACGCTCGAA
This sequence comes from Cyanodermella asteris, assembly GCA_900618795.1. NCBI lineage: Eukaryota > Fungi > Ascomycota > Lecanoromycetes > Ostropales > Stictidaceae > Cyanodermella > Cyanodermella asteris. Next base: position 881,974 of record UYJD01000008.1, on the reverse strand, counting down.
CACATTGTGCCGTCTGTTTGCTGTTGCGACCAGGACCGCAGCTGGTATGGCCAAGATTGATTGGTTTTTGCAAGCTGTGGGCAGTGTTGTGCCCCTCCGTCCTCCCGTCCTCCTCTTGTGGGCGCTTTGCGTCTCGCTGCGAGGAAGTCGGCCATGGCAGAGGTCCTTTTGGATTTTTGAGCAGATCTTGTATGCCTGTGATGTGCCTTGACTCGTTTGAGTTTTTTCCTTCGTCTCGTGGAGCGGGGATTGGCCGGTGTCGTGGGAGATGCGGCCGAACAGTCTTGGTCAGCCAGCTGCTGACTTTGTCGCCTGTCCGTCTGGCTGATGATGACCTGAACATTTGAACCGATAGAAACGGTTATGTTTGGTTGTCCGCAGGAGTTCTTGATCCATGCTGTGGCGTCGTGCGTGGGGTGGCAAAGCGTGATGGTGTTGGTGATGAGATGGGCTCGGCGCGGCGACAGTGCGGCATGTCTATGAAACAGCAGCCTCATGTCGCCTCCCGAATCAGCATCTAGACATGCACGCCCAGGACGGCCACGGGTATTTCTACGGGATACTGAACTACCACCTCGCGGATCCCAATCATGCTACGACTAGTCCGGGACCTTACGAGGGCCTCTGCTAATACACTACAGAGTCGGTTGTACCAGAATTTTGGTCTGCTATCAGGGGCATAAAGTCATCGCCGCAAGATCTTGAAGAAGCCGGCGTACAACTAGGTCAACACTACGTACCCACACTCCCTTGTCACGACCAACTCCGTCGGGCTCAGGCTGTCAACTCGGCTGGCCTCCCTCCTCTCTGCGCTACTGGTCTCAGCCCTGCTGGCGATCCCGAATGCCAATGCCTCACGGCTCTGCTTCCAGCGCCTCGAAGTCGACCAGGTTGCTGGCATGGTTCGAGCAAGCTGGTGGCCGGCTCCATCCTTCCGTTGAGATTGGGTCACAGAGCAATGGAAAGGGGCACTGTCTTGTCTGGAAGGGCGACGACTCGGCAACGAGGAAATCTGAGGATATCACCATCGTCAGCACGCCCACCAGCACTGTCCTGTCAATCTTGCAGATACACAGCATTGCTCCGTGGTGGCCAGCGTCATGGGCAGAATCAAGAGACAACACCGTTCTGTCCCGCTTTCTCGTAATGGAGGCATACCTGCAAGGCTCTGAATGCTGGTTCCACCCATATGTGGACATGCTGCCTCAACCCTCTGTGTCGTCGTCGTCCCCGCCGCCTTTCGACACCCCTTTGTACTGGTCAAGCGAACAACTAGCCACCATCAAAGGCACGGGCCTGTACCATGCAGCGGAGGAGCGAAAGGTGTTGTGGAACGCAGAGTTTGATGAGAGCAGGCGGGCCCTGCTGGCACACGCTCCGGCTCATCGTGCTCATATCGACAGGTACGAGTGGGAGCTGTATAAATGGGCGGCGACAGTGCTGTCGTCGCGCTGCTTTCCGCATACGCTGGTCAATGGTGGTGACTCCAGTCTCCCATCTGGCTCATTCCCGGTCTTGTTGCCAGTCCTGGACCTCGCTAATCATAGTCCGGATGCGAAGGTCACGTGGAGGGTAGTGGATGGAGCAGTACAGTTGGTGCAAGACAGAGCTCAAATTAGGGCGGGATGCGAGGTCTTCAATAATTACGGCCAGAAGTCGAACGCAGAACGTGAGTGCTCGAGCTTCTCCCCTGATAGCCCCAAACCCTCACCACCCACCTTGATCAAACGTCGCATCACAACATAATACGTCGTGCGAGCATTTCAAGCTGTATACGCGCGGACGTGTTATCGGTTGTATATTGACTCGTGCAAGACTTGTATTCAAAACTCCTGTCAGCGACACGGTGATGTGCGTCTCCTGTTCGTGAGTTCACTCACACGACAACTCCCGTCGACGCCATCCCCCTGAAAACAGTATAAATGAGCTCTCACTGACTTGCAAAGTCTTGCTTGGCTACGGCTTTTCCCTGAACACTAACCCAGCCAACGCCGTCCTCCTCGCCTTACAACTCTCCACAAGCGAGAACATCAAATACATTCGCAAAGTTGCGTCTGCCGCTCTCCGTGCTCTCCCCGCCAGCAGCTCCACCTCTACCACCACCACCAACATCAACCTCCCGCAGCTCCTCAACCCCAACACGCGTCTGGAAGACTTGCCAAAAGTATACGGACTATGCGAGAACGAGCACCCCCTCTCCACCGCCGCCGCCACCGCCCTCAGCTTCCTCGTCGCCAACACCCGCGAGCTCCTCTCCCGCCACGCCTCACCCTTCAAAATGGACAACTTTGTCGCAGAGAAGTTCCCTTCTCGCAAGGGCCTCAAGACGGCCGTCGTCTTCGGCGAGCGACTCGACGAGGACATGACGAGGATCGAGCGCGGGGAGCCGGAGCTCCTTCGTCCGGGACTCGCATGGCTGATGGCCAACGACGGTGCGGGTCGTTTCGAGCAGGGTTTGCGCCACCGTCACGAGCAGCACCGCACGCTGGCTCGAGGTATCGAGAGCCTACGTGGAACGATGGCGCTGTGGCGCCGGACCGGAAACGTGGTGGAGGTGGAGAATGTGGTCGCCGGAACGCTGCCGCCTGTCTTGCTTAAGGAGTATAGACAGCTCGTGCACCGCGTTTTCGGTACTAGGAATGCCGAGAATCTGGTCGACAGAGGCATGTCGGAGGAAGTCTTCGTGGTCTGGGTGTTCTGCCTATCGGTGCAGCTGGGTAAGTCTTAGCTCCTTTTTGATAGTGTTTGCGTCTCGTCTTCGCCTTCTGCATGCTACGGCTGTAGCTGCCCAAGCAGCGACATTATCCGGTTGCCCTAGCTCCTTTGATGCATACATTCATCCGTTCATTGACCAATCGGCTGACTTGTTTCTCCAGACCGCGGCCAAGAATACGACGACCAGATTGACGACACCGCAGGGTGCGTCCCTCTCACGCGCCTCCGCCTTTGGCTCTCCGACATGAAATCCTCCTACGGAGACTACGCCTCCGCCTCCGACTTCCCACCCATCCGCGACGCCGACCTCGCTTTCGCCCCGCTGCTCCGCACCGCCAGAGAGATGCGCAACGACATAATCCACCTGCTGCACCGTCCGGTCAAGAACCGAGACGAGCAGCTGCGCTTCCTGGGCCCTGTCCGCCACGTTCGCGAGCGTGTCGCTTGGGCTGTTCGCGTCGTGCTGGAGGAGGGTGTTTGGGTCCCGGCTTGGATGGATGCGAAGGACGAGATCAGGTCCAAGATGGAGGATGACGTGGAAGGGCGGAAGGGCCGGAGTCAGGGGCGAGGTGCTGATGCGTTCGTGATGGTTTTGGAGGAGAGTGATGGGGAGGTGGCAGCGACTGACGGCGAAAGCGAAAGCGTCAGCGAGATCATGCCCTCGGGTAGCGACGACGACGACGACGGTGCTCGCATGAAGGCGACGCATGAAGCTATTCGTGCTTACTATGTCGAGGGACTGCAGGAGGGCATGTTTGATATGACTGTGTGAGACGAGGCGAGACGAGACGAGACGACCTTCGTTGGGTTACAGTGCCTTGATTGACTGATGAATGTCTTTGGGCAGAGCGACTACGAGTTGACGGCGATGCATGTCAAACACGAGTCCATATTTACTGCTTCAGTTCAAACAACTCGCGGACTTTCGTTGGCGAACTTGCTCACATGGACATTTGTTGCACGCGACCTTGCTTGACGATGAATTCAATACAATACGAGGTGGACATTTCCTCACATTGAAACATGATAATTTGTTTCCTGTAGGATTCCATCTTCGAACCTTTCGCCAAATACATACTTGATACCAAACACATTCGAAGCAAAATGAATTGAAGGTAGAACTTGCACGTACAGTATCAGCCTTGCGAGGCTATTCTCACGCGGCTTAGTAAGGGCTTGGCAGGAGCGTCATCTGGCGTGGCCTTGTGTTCTTCGATCTGCTCTGAGAGCTCATCTACAGCCAAACGAGCTTGCTGCACCACTCCCCCAGCTTGCCATCACGTCTCTGGTCCGTTTGCTGCTGACGGTAATGCATCCATAGCTCCATACAACTGCACACGATCATCATCTCGTCACCATGCTCTCCTCCACGTCACTCCAAACATTACTACCGACGTTCCTGCTGCTCTCAGGCACCGCCCTCGGACTCGGCTACGACTGCACACATGCCAGAGACGGCAAAACGAAATGGGACTTTGGTGAGCTGCGCGGCAAGCACGAAGTATCCTGGGTACACAAGCACAGCGCCACCTGGAACACGACCTTCGCGCTCGACATTTGCGATCCCCTGAAGAAGACAAAGGAAGTGCCGTGCAAGGCCGGATCGCACGTATGTGCTATCGATCAGGAGATCAACCAAGATGGCGAGAAGGTCGGCGACCCCGAATACACGGACATTGCGGGCGACTACGGGCTGAACGGAGGACACACCGACCACACGTGGACGAAACTGAGCGATAGCGATTCGAGTTCGGATTCCGAAAAGGATGGCGTGAGGCTGAAGCTTGACGGCGGGAAAGCCGACGATGGGCAAAAGCAACGTGCGTATATCACGTTTCTGTGCCCGGAGAAGGAGGAGAAGAGGAATACGATCAGCACGCTCGCACGACGAGCCGATGAGGAGGACGACGAAGGTGATGGAGATGATGGCGATGATGGTGACGACGATGACCACCACAGCGGCGGCTCCCACGACGACCTCCCCGAAGAATGGCGAAAGTCCCAAGAAACCGACGACGGAAAAGGTGGCACACTCAAATTCAAAAGCTATAAAGTTCAAGGACAGTACAAAACTTTACGACTAGACTGGACGACAAAATATGCATGCGAGGGCGCAGTTGACGATCCCGATCTGCACGACGGCGACGAGAGTGCTTCCGGAGGCGGATGGGGCTTCTTCAGCTGGTTCTTCTTCCTCGCCTTCATGGGCGTTCTGGTGTATTTTGCCTTCTTTGCATGGATCAACTACAGCAGGCATGGAGCTACGGGCTGGGATATGCTCCCGCATGCGGACACTATTCGGGATATTCCGTACATTCTTGGTGACTGGGGTCGTAAGGTGGTTGGGACGGTGCAGGGAGGCACCTCGAGAGGCGGATATAGCGCTTTATAGAGAGATTTGCAGTGTGTATGGTGCTGCGCCTGGGTGGGAGGCGAGCTTTGTATGATCAGCGAGGCACAGCGGAGGCGAATGAGTATGTGCATGGACTTTTGAGCTGGACTTTTGGGCATAAATCCAGTGAACGAATCGAACGTGAGCGTTGACAAGCTGAGCCAAAAGGACTGCACTTCCTGAATTGCGGCAAAGCTTACCTACCTAGTTTGAGTAAGCTACATAGCCGATTTGCCGTCACTACTGCAGGGACCATTCACGGGAACATTTTTCTTCATAGAGGCAGACACTAGCATTGGACGCATCAGTAGTTCAGAAGATCTGATACGCAGTGAAAACGTGCTGACATGGGCACAAGGCTGTGTGGTCGTGTCTGTCCGCTCCATTGGCTGAGGAGGCGCAGTTGTCGGCAGTGTTGGGAATGACCCGCGTTCAAGCGACCTTTCAGTCTCTGCTGCGCCCGATGTGGCGGCCCTTCTTCAGACGATATTCCTCGTGATGGATTGCTGTTGCCTACTTTCCGTGGTCGATAACCGGGGCAGAAAGCAAGGAGTCCTTGGGGTCACTTTGCGGCCATGCGCAATGCCAGGCTGATCGATAGGCTTCTGTTCGACAGCACTTATATGAGTTCGAGCAGTGAACTTCAGTTCGTGAAAGAACACATTCACTCAACACACAAGAAATACTGAATCTTCCAAGACACTGACACGTTTCTGCCAAGGTTCACTGTGCTTGTGACTGGACCCCCGCACGAGAACCTTTGAATCGTCAAGCAAGGACAAGCCGACCAAGTAACGAATCAGGCTCAGCCTCAACAAAGGACCTGTTTGCTGGCTTGCACACCAGGAAGGAACCAGTCATGAATACTACAAGTACACCTGCCACAACAACCTTCTCTCATACAGATTCCTTCAAACCCTTTCGCAGAAGCAACAACATGTCACTGCCTAAGATCTTCCGAAGAAAGAGCTCGATCTCCATTGTGGATCCTCCTCTACAAAACCCATCGCTATTCAGACGCCTCAGCAAAAGCAGCAGCAGGAAGTCTACAGACCGCCAAAGCTCGTCAAACTCCAACACCTCCTACGGTGGTCAGACTCTAGTACCACCATCCTTCCCCGCTCCTGACAATCTATCACCCACATCAGCCATGAATAATCCCTTCAGTAACCTCACGGATGCACCACCACCAACCTACACCGAAGCGGTCGCCGTGCCCACGCCCGCAAACCTCAGCACGGCCGACGACCCCTTCGCCTTTCTGGGAACCTTCGACACGGTCTTCCTAATCGACGACTCCGGTTCCATGGCCGGCCGCTCCTGGAGAGAGACTGAAGCAGCCATCGCTTCCATCGCGCCCATCTGCGCCAAACACGACGCCGACGGCGTAGACGTCTACTTCATGAACGCGCCCCACCGCAGCAACCACAGCAACCTCAAATCCACAACCGAGATCCGCGAGGTCTTCACCACGACTAGCCCCTACGGCCCAACCCCCACAGGAACAGCCCTGAACGCTATCCTCCGCCCGTACCTCCGGGACTGTGAGCAACGTGGGCCGGATCACGTGAAACCCCTGAACATCATAGTCATCACGGACGGCGTGCCCACCGACGACCCCGAGAGTGTAATTATCCAGGCTGCCAAGAGGCTGGACAAGATTGATGCGCCGCCGTATCAGGTCGGTGTGCAGTTTTTCCAGGTCGGGAATGAGTCTAGTGCGGCGGAGGCATTGAAGGATCTTGATGATGGGCTTGTGGAGCGTGGGTGTCCGAGGGATATTGTGGATACGGTGCCATACAAGAGCGAGCTTAGTGCGGATAAGATGCTCAAGGTTGTGTTGGGTGCGGTGAATCGGCGGTTGGACCGGAAGAGGAATTCGGCGGAGTCGAGGAGGACTGCGAATTAGGGGCTTCGGTTTTGCGGACTGCGAATCGGGGGACTGCAGTTGATGGGGGCGTGAACCGGTTGGCTTTTTTTGTGTTGGCGTTTACCTTACGAAGGGGAGGCTTTTGTGCGATTGATCATGCATGGAGACTGGGCTGGCGTTGGTCATGGATAGACTGGGTGGCAGGCAACTGACTGAGTTACTTCAGATTGAGATACACTTAGACAACACCCTTGGTAATGTTCAGGCTTCAACCAGGCTTGTAAGATAGGATAGACTGCGTACGAGAATGAGACAAATGAGTTATGTCCCAAAACGACGTCTAGTTCAGTGCAAATGTTCCATGATTCTAATGGAGAAGAGTGCCACCGGTTTGGTCAGGGCAACTTGTATGCCGATGAGCCCCATGAAGCATCATCTCTATTCCGCATCCTTCAGTACACCACCATCCTGCTCGAGTGTGCACCGACGACCCTTTTGAAACGTTCCTGCATTCCCCTTCCCGTCAGCACCAACATCGCCACCCACGCCGACCCTCACACCCCATCAACCGTATACGCAACCCGACTAACCCCCTTACTCCTCCCAATCTTCCTCACGCCCACTTTCCCAACCTCACCACTATCCCTCACATGCGTACCCCCACACGGATACGCTTCCGCACCCACGATCCTCACCACCCGAAACTTCTCCCCGGGACCCATCCCCACGACCTCCCTATCCGGCACCAACGCCCGCAAGCCCTCTCGCGCGAAATCCTCTTCGTCCCACCACTCGACCTCCACCGGCATCGCGGCCGCAACGTACTCGTCCACCTTCGCCTGGATGGACTCCTTGAAAGACGACGGGATCGAGCCGGAGAACTCGCAGGCCGCGGAGTGCGGGAAGTGGGAGGCTTTGAGTTCGGTGAGCCCCGGGAGGGAGGGTAGGAGCGTGTGTTTGACGGCGGCGCCGAGGACGTGGCCGGCGGTGTGCAGGCGGGAATACAGCCGTCGCTTCGCCGAGTCGATTTCTTGGGTCACGGGCGTGCCGGGTGCGAACGCGGAGGAGGGGGAGGATTCGTACCGGCCGAGATGGAGGACTTGGCCCGTGGAGTCGGTTCGTGCGGTCAGGACGCGGAAACGGGTGCTTGGGGAGGAGGAGGAGGAGGAGGAGGAGGAGGAGGAGGAGGAGGAAATGGTTCCTTCGTCCGAGGGTTGTCCGCCGCCTTGTGGGTGGAAGATTGTGGAGGGGCAGGTTACGATTTGGAGGTCCGGAGCGATGTCGGATTCGGAGAGTTTGAAGAGCGCTTTACTGGCGTCGGGGAGGGATGCGAAGGGTTCTATGGAGGAGATTGTCGTTTCGTGTTTGTGGAGGTCGGCGTCGTGGTGGAAGAGGAGTTTGGTTTTGGGTGGTGGGCCAGACTGCAATTGTGGTAAGGTTAGCTTGTGGATCGAGTGATGGGCTTTCGGTTAGGTCTTGTACCATTCTGTGTATATTGCGCGGTGAATGTCTGTCGATGGACGAGAAAGGCGTGGATTTTGGTGGGTGAGAGCGGACGATGTGCTTGTATGAAACCCCCCTGCGTTTGCAAAATAAAAGCGAAGATGCTCGGCTACATCGACGGTACATGTACTTATACAATAATAATTCCTTCCGGACAGATCATGAGAAGCGTACAATGTGTATAGCAGAACTTGAATGAGTCAAAGAGAATGAACCTGGTCTTATTTGCATCTGGAAGGTTCGCTCGCCGCTCCTGTGCCGAGGTGGAGCATGGCGATGCTGATCTGCAAGATGTGTGCTGATTCCACTCTTCGGAATCTCGATCATGAAACATTCACACTGCTGTGTACGACTTTTTGGGATACAGCTTATCTGTTGCACCGTTGCGCATTCGACCAGTGCAGTGGTACGCAGAAGAGACTTCTTGTAGCACAGTTGCATGATTGGGCTCATGGGAATGCAAAGTTGCCTTGGCTCGGACCGACAATGCAAAACGTCGAAATCGGCAAGCTACGAACCCGAGAACTACGGTGAGGGTTCACGTTTCAGAGACTTGACTACGAAGGCTTGCTTGGGACATAGAGTGTTCCTGAGACCTCGGTGACGAATGATGAAAGTATATGTGCGGACGCAAGGGGAACGTGAGCTCATTGACGACAAATCCATTTGAGATCGGGAGTAGAACGAGCTCGCATAGTATGGTTTGTTTTTATGCGGCCTTAATTCGGACCGAGATCGCCAGTTCGAATCTGATTGATAGGTGTACACTTTTTCTTTGACCATTGGCGGACCGGAAACTCTCGCATGCAGCTCTATTTTTAGGGTTGATGTTGGGCTTATTGGTGATGAGCTTCCTTCTGGATTTTCTTGCTCCCAAAAACACTCAATTAACGAACTCTAGCTTTTTGGTTGCTTGCCTTTCGGTTCCCAAGTGCCTGAAGCTGAGTTCGGATGGACGATGGCTGAGTGCCGCAGGATGGAAAAGCTGTGGCTCAGCACAGTCGTCAGTACGCTCACGAATTGCGTGTTATCAATCGCCCGACATGCTGTAACAATTCGCAAGGAGTAAGCTCATTTGAATGCAGAATATATTCATTTGAAGAGGGCCGGAAAGCAATAATGTACCAACGATATGGAAATCCGAAATGCAGTCTGTGGTTCGTAAAACACAACAAGTCATCATAGGCCAAAGAAAACCTGTGTCCAGCAACGCAGCCCATCTCTGTTCAAGCCTGCTCGCCCACCTTGATAGCGAACTGCTTGAGATATTCGTAATCCTTGATGTTGGCCTCGGCCATGTCCTTGATCATGTTTGCGGGGCCCATTCCATACTTCTCCACCCACTCCAGGTGGTCCTCGTCAATAGTCTTGACAGTGTGTTTCTTCAACGCAAGTCAGCTCTTCCTTCATCGGCACTTTCATGAGTGGATCCAACTTACATGTTTTCTAGGTCTCAGCTCCATGCTGTTGATGGCATCCTCATGGAAGCCCTTCCACTTCTCAAACGTCTCCGCAGCATACTTCTGATCATCGTCATTCCACTTGAGCATCCTTGGGTAGGTGTACTCGATTCCAACGCTCTTGCAGAACTTCTCCACCATCTCCGCCGGATAGTCGAGCAAATCATCCGCATCAACCACACAGATCTCTACGTGATCTCCTCCCTCGGTGGTCACGCCATTCACGTGTTTCTCGGGGTGCGTGGCCACGGTCGGACCGACCTGTCCGGTGACCCTCAAATAGTCGAACAATTGTCGAAGCTCAGAATAGCCGGCCTCGCTCGCCAGGAGGTAGTCCCAGCCGGTCATCTGGCTCAGGGGCGGGGTGGTGCATCGCCAGAAGGAGGGGATGCCTTTGCTCGGGTGGCGGATCAGGAAGGCCCATCTGAATTTCTTCAAGATGTCGCCTGGGATGACGGTTGGGTTCTCGGGCTCTGTGTACGTCTGGTATGGTGCACCTGCGGCCAAGCTCTCCGTGCCGTTCTGATCCGCCCCCGAGCCCGTGCCAACTCCCTTCTTCAGTGGAACGAGGGACGGAGCGACGCTTGTCGTTTTGCCGTTTGGTGGAACGAGGTAGTAGGCCATGTCTTTGATGAAAAGGCGTTTTCCCTAGACCAAAGGTAAGTATTTTCATGTCGTGCAACACAGAGTTCAGAGTAACAAGATCCGGGGTCTCATCGGGGACGTGATGCACCGCTACCACTCAACAGGCCCTTCAAAACTTTCAGGAGCAAATTGAGTAGAGAAGACTGTAGACAAAGGAGAGGATCGATTCCGGACCCGAGGACGAATCGAGAAAATAGCAGATTGACTGCTCTGAGCATATTCGAACGCGCGAGGGGGTGATTGCGGACCTCAGCGCCTTCTTTCTCGATTCGGTCGAGGATGGTCTTGTATGTGGAGTGTATGAATCCCGAATCTTCACGGCCCTTTGCATCGCTGCTGTATCGACTGCCAAGCCTCTCCGGGCCATAGTAGAAGGCATCACCGAACGGTTCGTGGATGCACTGCAGTTTGTCGCGCTGTGTCATGAATACCTGGATCATAGATCAGCTGTCGTCAGGCATGCGAGGATACAATTGGTAGCTTACTCGCTCGAAAGCGGTGCTGCACGCACGCGGGTGCGTCGCCACAAAGAGGGGCTTCTCTGAGTTCTGCGCCATGATGCTTCACGCCTGTGCGAGATGTAATGTACAAAGTAGTGTACGGAGCCTTGGATTGGGCCTCGAGACTCTTTCGTACGGTGGTACTCTTTAAGCTGAAATCGCCGTCAAGCGCGGATGGGATCAATAGAGTACTTGAAAGGGTGATGGTGAATAATGGCAAGCCTGGCCGAAGTTATACCAACCAGTAGTCACAGGAACCGATTCTGCAGAAAACCTTGGAAGGAGCCACAGAACTTTTTCTCACTCGTCAGGTTGCCTGCAACTGCCTTTCTAGAAGGGCGCGGATTTCGCAGCATGAGAAAGCGGCTTCGGGGGGTGAAAAACCTGGGTCTGGCCATGCTTCGAGCCTGAGTGTGGGTCGTCGAGAACTTCGCCGGCGAACTGCGAATTGAGCAGGCCGATCCGGCTGCCGATGGCTTCTCGCCCGCTGCCGAAAGAACACACATATCGTGTGCGAAGGTGTTCCTGCGTCGTGTGACCAGCATGTTAATTGTCACTCGACGACGTAAAAAGGACATGATATCAACTATGTGTGTTGTGAGGGGACTATCAGCCGACTTGCCTATCCCACTTCCGGCCCAGGTCGTATTGCCTCATTTTGCACTGCTGTGATTCGACGTGGCTGGGCCATAAACACCGGTTCTGCGTGTCAGGCGAGATGAGGGCCATGTTCGAGATGTACAGTATGGGCTTGTCGACTCGACATTCCGTACATGAGCTTAATGCATTGGAATGAGGTCAAGCCCGCCCGTCATGAGCCTGACGCAAGGCGCTGTCACTCCTCTCGAAGTTGCGATTCGACAAAATATACCCTGAGAACGGAGCAACGCTCGCCATTGGAAAGTAATATAAATCTATTCTCAAATCTGGATGGACTCGCAGGCTTACTACGCGCGCTCAAAGACAATAATTGCGAACCAATTTTTGAAGCATGGATTTTATTTCGGCACGTTTTCACTTCCGCTTGCGATGGATTAATTGTGTAAGACTTGATGACTCAAAAAGCAGTAGAGCCGATATCGCGAAGGGTGAAAATAGAACACGGCCCTTCTCACGAAGAGGAAGAACATATCACGGCAAGTGACCATCGCATGGTGAGGCGAGAAACTGAGTTGCTTTGACGTCGATTCTTTCTGGTGGTCTAGGTCTCCACCAAGCCAGTGCTGGTTTCCCTTGCCTCAATAAAGGTTCGAATCGATGCTCCTCGCTTTGACAAGACTCTTTTGATGGTAGCCCTCTAACACATGAAGATGTAGAATTCGGTCCCCCACCTGGTTTGCACATTCCCGAAAACCTTGCGCTGCACAGTGGTATGCATCATGTGAGAGCTGAGCTCAGACTTACTCAATTGTGGATGAGATGTCAAGGGTTGATGCACGTTCTGGTGGCTGGAGTGATATCCCCAGATGCAGCATGCATGGACAATCGGGTTTGGTCTCCTCTGAGTGGATGAAACGAAGGTAAGTCATAGATTTTTTCTCTACGTGGATGCATGCACTGTGGAAGGATCCGGCGCCACCATCTGCATGCGCACGGAAGTTCGGCTTCAGTCCCTTACGAAAGACAATTTGATGATTGAGTTGCATCTGAATCGCAAACCGCTACAAGCAAGGAGGGTATAGTATGGTGGATCCCCCACGTTATGGCGAAGTCCGCTCAACCATGAGTGCTGTATGGCAAGCAAAAACAGCATACGCGAGGTAGAAATCCTTACTCGTATCCAAAGGTCCTTTTCGGTGAACCCCGTCCTGACGGGATTGAAGACCGCGGACTACTATACTCCATTAGTCCAGATGGCATGAATTCCAAGACTATGGCTTGATGATAGCCGCGGCTCGAAAACCAGCTGACGTGCTCTTGTACTGTGCGACCGCGGCGAAGACCTGCGTCGAATTAACCGCGCCGCACAACAATAAAGTAATGTGGCGAACGTCCGGGTTGGCAGACACAAAGATGACCCGACCTCGTGGGTGGAGATTCATGTCAGAAAAAGAACCCTGAACTTGTCGTTCCGATGCGATGACGAGAGAATATGCTTCTGTCTGTCCAAAGTCTGATCCGAAATTCGCATCTGCGAGTACATCACTACCGCACTCGACACTTCAACTACGCAATCTAGTACTCTGGTCCGAAAGAGTCCGATTCCTTTTAGTACATGATCGTGGCTTGGTCTGCTGTACTGCTGCATGGAGAAACCCTTTTCAGCAATACTGCCATAGGGCGACGCACATGGGCGCATCTGGAAGAACGCGGTGCCCTGGGACATTGCTCAACCCTTGCTTCTCACGGCGTCATTGTTCAAGCCGTGGCGCGATTTAACAGACGACGAAGCAAGGGTCGTCAAGCCCAGCTTCGGTTTAGCCCATGATGGCAAAAGATGACAGAAGCCAGAGTCGAATGCTTCGATGGTGCAGACCCAACAACTACGACAATCGCATGCGAGCACACGAGGAGACAGTTGTTGAGTGGACCCCGATCGCCACCGGTAAATGCTCCCTTCGCTCCCTCGCATACCTATCATCTTGCGCTTCTGCTCTGTGGTTCCATCACCCAAGTCCTTTTCCTACCCGGCGTCGTGCCTGGCTGGCTTCGCAAAATGAGCCAGTATCGAAGGCATACATCTACAGCATCGCGTCAGAGATCCTGCTTCGGTCAGTAGTCTTGACCTGACGGTGGCACGCAGGTGAACGACATGGATGATGCCCTCGTTCCGCATCCAAAACCACGTTTTTCATCCCATCATGAGCCTTGCTGCAAGCCACATCGTCAGCGCCAGGGCGACCAGGCGAGCCAGCATGAAAGCGCTTATGCTGCGACTCTCACTGCTTGCCATGCTGGGATGGCGCTTGTGGAGATGACCATTGTTCCTGCACGCGGCCTTCGCAGCCTCGTGAGCACGGAAGTATCACCGTGACGGTGACTTCACCGGTACCAACGCTCTGTACAAGCAATAGCAAGGCCCACAGCCTAGGAGTAGCGCGATCTCTGATCGTCTCCGCTGTGCAGCGACTGTGCAGCTGCAACATGAGACAGGAGCATCGACGCGCGGTCTCACCGGCGAGACGGACGCATCACTACTCTCCATATCTCCTTGCCTCGCAACGAGCTTTTTGTCACGATTCGGCGAACGGACTCTTCTTCGACAATGAGTGCTGAGCTGATAAGGACACAAACCCAGCGCGTCTCGAACGTATGCCGGAACTGGCTACAGCGTGCCTTGACCTGTCCGTGAGGCGTGGCCGTCCTTGGACATTTCCCTGGAAGCCCATGTTGGAGAGAGTGATCAGAATCAACGTCTCTGATCTTAACTACAAACGGACAAGTACCAAACGCTATTGCTCGCGCCAGCCGTGCTCTGATTCGCTCGTCAAGCTGTCGGGTCTGGGGCTGACTTGCCTCCACGCATGGACCACGACGCCACGGAACGCCGTCTTGTACTGACCTTCCTTCTTGTCAGTGATTCTGCTCAGAGAGTCCGCCTCCAGATGATCTTTTACTCTTTATGGCCTTCAGCCTTGGGCTGCTCCTGTCAGAGGAAGGGATCGCTTGACCCTTCCTTGAAATAACGCCGTAATGAGGCAGCACACAGCATGAGATCAACGTCCCAGCAAATTTCGTTGACGCGAGGCCCTCTTTGCCCTGCTGATAGGCCATCTCTTCCCTGCAGCCACGAAGTAGTCCTTTAGACCATGATTGCCAATTGCAAATCGGCTCCGTGGTTGATCACGAAAGAAGGCCTCTTCCATTCTCCACAGCATGCATTTATTGGCCGGCCTGTTTTCTGTATATCTTTGCTCCTGCCCAAGCAGACCAGAAATGATTTGCTCCACGCTGATCTACTCTTCGTCGTGATCTTCTAGCCTGTTTCCGTTTTGTCTTCGATTCGCCAAGAGACGCAAAACGGCGGTCTTCTCATTGCGTGCACCTTGGCCAGGTCTTATCTTTAGCCTGTGTCTCGATCTCTACTCACCCACAGACGTCGTTTGCTTCCTGATTCTCCACATCTCTCGATCTGTCAGCGTCGGCACGGGCATCATCCAATCTTCGGCAGCCTGAGCGATCTACAACAGGTACGGCGATTCGAGACGGCGTGGCTTACTCGCACGTCTCGCCGCCATCGGCCATCAGACTCTCGACGGCGCCTCTTTGATGCAGCCCAGTTCATGAGCTCACGCGTTGCTTCGCCGCATCCAGCAGCCTTTCACATTCGGATCACACACCATCGCACGTGCGCTTCCTCCCGGCCAACTCAACCTACGCTGCGTATGAGCACACCCCAGTCGTTTTTAGCGCGGAAAGCTAGGCCAGAGCCGTATTTCTGGAACACGGCCCTAATCTAGGATGTGGCCTCCTGCCATCCTAGCCTAGCTTCAACCAGTCTCGTGTAATTTTCGCCATTTGCTTGTCAGCTGGCGGTCGTTCGTTCGTTGATGTGCATTGTCGCCGCTGCATTCTAGGCCTTCTGCGCGTTGCATACACCACTACCAGTGCGGCTGCTGGCGAAACGCTTGCTGCTACGAGCTCAGGTGAGCCAAACGCCTCGGACAGATTGCCTTTTACCTTACACACCGGGGCCGCTTGGGGGCGCAGCTTATGTTAGGACTGAACCATAGTCCAAGTGGTCAAGCACACAACTGACGTCGGCTTTTAGCCCCTGCTGTAACGATCCCTGGCGTTGAGGGGACTTCTAATCCTGAGCCATGTCGAAGTCTATTTTGGATTTGGATGGCAAGAGATCTTTACCACCTTTGACTGTGCCACCTGCTGGTGAGCCTCAACTTGAAAGCCATGTTGCCCTCAACACGCCATCTTCTTCAACACCATCATCACTCCACCTTACCAAGTCGCGCATCCCATCACAAGCCCCGGCGCCAACCAGTGGGGTCAAGCGCGCAGCCTCGTCACTAAACATGCAGGAAGACCCTTCAGGTCCGTCAGACGCCGCCGCGGCTGCCGCGCTGGCAGAGAAGAAGCGCAACAAGCTGGGCTATCACCGGACTTCGGTCGCGTGCGGTATGAGACTGCTCGAGCATTCCTCCATTGACCGCGACCGTTCTGACATTACCTCTAGCGCATTGCCGTCGACGAAAGATCAGATGCTTGGTATCCGCAGACGAACCGCAGGGCAGATGTCAGAACTGCATCCGACTCAAGAAGGAATGCAACTTCTACCCCGTCGATCAACAGCCTACGAACGACCGTCAACGGCGACCTGCAGTAAGAGGCTCATCGCAGACTTCCGCATCACCTGCGCCTCATAATGCCTCAGCGCCTGATCAGATGAGCCAATATCCTCCCCCTCCAATGCCCGCAGGGTATCCTCCCCCTCTCGCATCGATGCACGGCTCCGGGATGCCAATGGGTAAGTTGTCGTCATGCTTGCGACGGGAAGCTGCTGACTTGCGATCCAGCACCGATAGAAACTGGTGACTACAACACGCCTCTTCGGAGCGCGACTTGGGATCCGTCATATATGCAAAGTCCAATATCTTCCGGAGGACAGATCTCTGAGGTGGGCACACCAGGGTTTTGGAAATCTCCCGTATCCAACGACTATGCGCCGTACGACTCTCAACCCGAATCCGCCAGATCAGCCCACTTCCCTGGGAACTACACGCCAGCACGACAAGATTCATGGGCACAGGGGTTACCGCCGTCGCAGACACCGACACCGGTACATCCCCTCGCGTCGTCGCAGACACCTCTACAAGCGCAGCAGCGGTCCATGTCTTTGCAGCAAGACAGCTCAGGTGGCATTTACGGAGGACCGTCACATATATCTGAGAGTCCGTACTACGATGCGCGCGGTCCTCCTTCACTGTATGCTTCTACGGGTTCTCCAGCCACGAGCGTTAGCTTATCTGACGGTACAAGCGCACCAGGTCAAACGCAAGCAGCGACAATGAACTTTCCGCTACAGGGGCAAGGCTGGGATCCAAGCAAGTCCGGTATGGACTTTGGACAGCCTGGTGGCTGGTATCCCGAGCACGGTAACATGGCTCACGGGCCGGAAGGATCACAGACATGGTCTCACGGTTCGGGCAGTTACAAACACGAATGAGCAACGACTTCCACATACGGTCGAGGCGAGCTGATGAACTCGGCAACGATTCACTCTTGACCAGAGCTACGCCGCCAAGAGCCTGGCCCGCGCTTTCGACTCGCCCGAAGAAACATGACAGGTAGCATCGAAAGGCTAATCCGAGTTGGCATGTTTCAGCCCGATCCTACACGATGGACACCAAAATTCGGTGAACGACAGGACGACACACTCGAGATGTCACAAACTGCGAAGAGGATTGCTTGTGGTTGCATTGGCGCTAAATCATATTTTTGGGAAGATTGGCCTGCCCAATTGGCAGTCGATTACTTGAGACTCTGGGCGCGACATGACGGTAGGCCGACTTGTTTCATCCTACGGCAGGTCCGTGAGGTGATCTTACGATCGAATCTAATGCAAGCAGCGCGATGAATGTGGGTGGTAGCGTGGTACAACTGTTCTTGTTGGCGTTTAGGAGTTTTGTCTCAGGTCTGATCGAGGAAGAAAAGACGGCGCAGGCATCATGCCGAATTTAGGAGCAAATGCCAACCAGGGAGGCAAATCTGTGGCTTTGATTTCGTTTCTGGGGCTGCATTGGGCCGGACAGCTGAGCATATGATGTGTTGCCTGCATGGTGTTTGATGGTTATGCAGCATGGATGACGCTGTAGCCACTGCTTCGCTGGCTTCAAGGGAAAGGGCGAGGCATGTTTCGGATGGGAAGTAAATTGCGGAAATCGCAGCTCGAAGTTGTTCGAGTAGAAAGTCCGTGCTTTTTACGTCTGTTCGACACAGTTCAATGATTGCATACTACCTATGCTTGCGAACCTACGTTGTAATCGCAACTCAACCGCTTTCTGTAGTTCTCCACTGCAGGCTACACCTGCAACTCGGAGGCTACACGACACGATTACTCATGCAGGCAATAGTGTTTGAGGAACAATACCGCATGAACCCCCCTAGGACCCCGATTTAGCAACTGTAGTCTCCCAAAAGGCAGTTGTAGAAACATGTTGCAGCAGCCCAACGAGCACTACCTGCCTAGATTTGACAAAATCATGCAACTCTGGATATCGTCTGCATCGTCAATTTTCGCAACCGTTGAGTCCCCAGTCCCCCATACGCTGCCTGATATTTTCGCCAACCACAAGGTCGCCATTACAGCACTTTACTTACTCGGCTCTGGAAAAAAGATCGACCTCGATCGACCAAGATCGTCGCAAGCCAGACCCCACATCTCACGTCCGAATGAAGCAAGTTTGCAGCGGATCTCGTCCCAACTTCGAGATCATCGTCGGAGGTGGCTTCGGCCAACCAAACTTGAGTGTTGCTTGCAACTTTGACCTCAATTTTCAGCACTCGACGAGACGTAAGTCCATCGAGCGCAGACGAACAACATGCACGGCTTCGGACCGAAACCGATCAGGCTTGTCGGTAACTACGTAATCGAAATATGCGCTCTTGTCTAAGACAGCCAGACCCGAAGGAGCGAGCTTGCCAGAGAAGCGTCCAAGTTGGTGGTTGACGTCCAAAGAAAAACCAAGCAGTCGAATCAGAGCTTCAAGTCTACGGTTATTGCAGGCGTCGCGGACTGTACAAGAGTCTTCCGACACCGGTGATCAAGATTGGAATTGCCACGAGAATTTGGCGCAGGCAACGCCGCAGCCCGGCAAGTTCCATTCGTCCTAAATCATGTGGGCCAATTCTGTTGCCCGAGTGTGTTGATCGCTGCGTTGATCTTTGCTTCTTGCTCAATTTTTTTTCGCTTTCTTGTGCGTGCACCGATCTTTCTCTGCTTCGCAAGGTGTTTACGTATGTCATGCTAAAGTGTAATTGCAGCCGAGAAGGAGGCGAGAAGAAGCTTCGTACCCATGGGCCCATGCACCCGCGAAACTGAGTTACGACCTCATGTTTCACCTCGTTCAGACCCCCGAGGTCACGAACTTGGCCCGATTGGGTCCGTGACTCTCTCATTTCACAATGTTCACATGTCCACCTTACCAAAGCTGCTTGACAAGTGCCCCAATCTAACGGTTTGCTTACCGGCGATCCATGACAGAAAGGCGTACAAGAAGTCAGGGACACAAGCCTGAATGCACGTCAACCGGTCCCCCTTGCTTTGCCCTGCTTGATGGCTTGCACGTTCAGATCGAGCTACTGTCAGTGTGGTATGAGGACTCTGGAATGAAACATCTGACGGCGTGGTGGTTGGTGATGGTCACGTTGGCATCGCGGTGTTGGTGAGCATAGAGCAATGCAAGGTCCCATCCTGTCGGCAGATACACTGCTCCGGTACTACATGTGCCTTGATTAGCAGCAGCAAACGATGGCTGATCGCTAACAGTCATGGACTCGTGACAGGTCGGCTACAATAATTCGGTGAGGCGTCCGCTCGAGAACCGCTCCGGGTAGATAGTACCGTTACAGCCGACCATCGACATTCCACCGCCCGGGGCTATGGGTGCTAATATTTGGTGGCTTGCCGAAGCTCAAGCTGAGACGGCAAATCGTTTGCCTTTATATCCCTGACCGCTATGCTGCCATGCTATGATTCTATTTCAATCATGACAGGTCCAACAATATCGACGTCTTCCAACAATCAGCGTATCAAGCCTGGCCGGAGAAGCAGCCGCAACTTCGCCAAAATGTTCCGTTGCGATGCATCGAAGCGAGGGCTTCCAAACCATGGCCCCGGCACTGCACGTTGTACCTGTACCTATGAATGTCGCTTACATTGGACCTCTTGACTCCTGATCCATGTTTCAAGAAACTTTCAAGCAGGCAGGGATCTCCAGCACCACATGCCTCTCACAGTCAAGTGCAGTCGTTGACTTGTCAGCTCCCAAGACGCTACGAGCGTAGGCTCAAAAGCCTCTATCAAAGTGTGGTAAGTAGAGAAGCAGCTTTGCCAGTATGCCACGCTCGTGACAGCGATCCTTTCGCTACCATGCTCACCGTCACAAGCACCCGTCCTTTCCCACTCTCTTCCGCCCTTCCTCTCATCCTTGCGAGTGAATTCGTCCCAAGTTTCTTACCAGTCTTACGCACCACCTCGCGGGATGCCACGCTCACCAGTGGTGATCCGGGGCCTTGGAATGGTGAGTTGGACCCCAACGACACGCTCGAGCCAAACGCTGGCCCCGTCGCCCTCCTCCTTCCGCTCATGGGAGTGTTTATCGACCAGCATGCGGCTTCTCGATGCAAAACTACCGCTTCAATACTCGAAATCCAAGCTACTTGATTATACTCCGTGAGAGAGACAGAAGCGAGCGTGTCATTCCGCGTACATGATTGGCGGCTTCCTGTCGCAATGGCCGACAATGACCACTCAGCGGACCTCGTCCTGTATCACTGGTAAAAACGCATCTCCTCCAATCTCGATTACTCCCGCCAGTTGCCAGCCTTCGTAAGCACCGAGCACGCGAGCGAGCGAGAGAAGCAAACTCTCGAATATCCACTAAATCGGTCCATCCTTCCCCTCGTGGCCTCTTCCCGGCGGCCGCCAGCTGACGACGGAGCCACGAAACGCACCGTCCTGGCACGGTCCGCAACATGGATGGCTGAAAGCGAGACCAAGCAAAATCAAAACCAAGATCCTTGTTGCCCCACGCATCAAAGCGACTGTCGACTTCGCCGCTGCGACCTGCAAAAAGGTAAGAATCTATTGCCTTCCCCCGTCTCCGCGATCCCTGTCTTCCCCAAACAGCGTGGTCTCCGAGACGGTCGCACGCCATCGATGTCAGAAACACATTGTCCCGAGGGGGTGGGAACGTCCCGTGAAACCACCACCAACGGTCTCGATTGAGCACAGGTCGTGGTCGGAAAATAAAAATTTACTTGGTCCCAGGACGGCGGCCCCGAAGCTGCGGCCTTGCGACACTTTGATCACGTTTTGGGACCTTGGGGTCGCCAATTATCGTGATGATATGTGACTGGAATGGTTCCGTTTCATTCCAGTCATTTATTTGTCCTTGAGTGCTGGTTGCTGACCAGGAATGTGGCCGGGACTTGTTTATGTACAGAGCAGGTTGCGATTCGCAACCACTGGGGTCGAGTGTAGTAGAGCGTTGTGGATGCGAGGAACCGTTGAGTTGTTCTTGGGATTGTTTTGCGATACTGTGGCAAGGTGGATGCATCTGTAGACGACTAGATACTGAGATGAGCACTCTGCTGAGGAATGGCGCAAGTAGATTATTTGATACTTAATCAGGTACCAGTCCTGGTCCCTGGTCAAGTCTCTTGGCTCATACCTTTGCAAGTAGCCTGTCAGATATCTTGCCGGATCTCTTTGCAGGTACCTGCCCAAGCGCCTGCTTTAGCGTCTTCTCAAATGCCGTCTCGAGAACATGCCGAGATACCTTTTCAAGTGCTGATCTCAGGACGTAGCCTAATGCCCAGACGTGGAATTCTTTCTACACATAGTTCGGTAGACACTTCTTGAAACGGCGACCTCAGCTACAGTGCCAGGTCTCTTCATGGCCTTGGCAGCTACTCAGGTCTTTGATATGCAAACAAAGAGACGAACCAGCTTCGACCCACCCAAAATCTCGTAGAACGTGCCGGATGCGGACACGATGATGAACAAAGAATGCAGAAGAAAAAAGCGCCCAAATGTCAAATGCCATCGAGCATCTCCTTTATTCGGAACCACAACTATGTACTCGAGGCCACCTTCGCCCGAAGCCAGGACCGACCCGACTGTCCATCTGTCCAAGTTGCGGCCGCGGAGGCGTGGACTGGCCAGTCGGCGAACACAACCGACTCTTGAGAGATTTGCTGTAAAGCGCCGTGTTCTGGGCGAGGCTCACTCCGATCCATCCGATTTCCATCCATCAATTATTGCGAAGCCCCTTTTCCCTTCCCTTTCCTTCCCTTTTCCACAAAAACGCCGTTGTCGCCGATCCGAGGGGGGGGTATCGAGGCCGTATATCCGTGTCATCAAAGAAAGAAAAATGCTTCAAGGGCGATTGCAACCCAATCGCTGCGCGTCAAAACGCCAAACTCATCGATCATATATAATTGCCCGCGTCGCACCTTCGCACCCGAAGGAGAGGAGCAAGAGAGGGATAAGGAGGGAGAAGTTCTCATGAAGAGAAGAGAATCTGGGAGCCGGCCTCGGATACACTGTCGATCAATCCACCCAGGGCCTTCCAGTCGAACGGCTTTGTGAGGTAGTGATCCATTCCGGAGGCGGCGGCCAACTGCTGGTCTTTCATACTGGCGTTGGCCGTGCAAGCGACGATAAACGCACGCTTGAAGCCATCAGAGAAACCGCCGACGTTGCCGGTAGCTGTTGCTGGTGTTGCTGCTGCTGGTAATGTCTGCCGGTGGTCATCAGTGCTGGCTCTGCGCTCGTCGCCCGGTGGACTTACGGGTGGTGTATCCAGCGGCGCCGTGAGCAGCGCCATCGCCTTGCGCTGTGCGTCGCTGAGGTTCCCGTTCCGGCCAGCTTTGGCGAGGTGAAGCTGTTGCTGGCGGCGTCTGTGCAGGCTCTCCTCGTGCTTGCGGATCGCGGCGGTGGCTTCGAGGCCATCCATGACTGGCATCATCAGATC
This sequence comes from Cyanodermella asteris, assembly GCA_900618795.1. NCBI lineage: Eukaryota > Fungi > Ascomycota > Lecanoromycetes > Ostropales > Stictidaceae > Cyanodermella > Cyanodermella asteris. Next base: position 859,235 of record UYJD01000008.1, on the reverse strand, counting down.
CATCAGGATGACATCGTACTGAGTCTTTGTCGCCGCTTCCAGCGCCTGTGCTCCGTTGACGGCCTTGTCTGGCTTGAAGCCTTGTCTGTTCAACTGCGCCATCATCAACTGCATGTTGATGTTGCTGTCGTCGACGGCGAGCACCCGGATGTTTGCGCGGGCCTCTTTCGCCACCGCCGCCGCCACCGCCGCCGCCGCCGCGGCGTGACGTTCTTTGACGGGCGGTATTGGTCGCTGAGCGGTGGTGGAAGAGAGGGGTGGCGTCACTTGAGCTGACTGGAAACGCTCCGCGTGATTTGCGCGCGGAAGCGCCGTGATTTTGTCAGTGAAGGACGGCTCCGAAGCGGCGGGACGACCAGTGCTGATGTTGTGCAATCTGGGCCTGCTGGAGCGTGCCGATGAACATGGCCCGTTCTGGTTGATGGCCATCTCAGCGCCTGAGCGCCGTCCGTTTGTAAATGTGCCAGCTGTTGGCTGGTCTTCAGTCGGGGACTCCACCTGTCCGAGCGACCGCTTCCTTGGGTTGACCAGGCATCTGCGTAGAGCCTTGGCCAGCTTGTAAGGCCCGAACGGCGTCAAGAGAAAGTGGTGGTGGGGATTCGGCCCGTTGGCGCTCTTTATGGGTGCTGGATCTTTGCTGAGGACGATGACTGGAACATCGCGATCAACAGACAGGTCTTTCTCGAGCAGCACGAGTGTGCCGTCATTCACAATAAAGGCATCTGGCCGAGGGCCCGCTCGCCACTCCGTCACGCACTTGACGTTGCAGAAATCCTGGAGATATTGGCGCAGGATCTGCTCGGTCTTCTCATTTATAGCCCCTTTTGACGGCCCAAAGCCATACAAGCCCACCCGTAGGCTGCCCTTTCCTGCTCTGAGGTGGTTGAAATCCTCAAGAGTAAGCCGTGGGGGCTCCAGCTCGCCCGCTTTTAAGTCTGAGCCTGGGCGAGTCATGTGCTGGAAAACGACACGTACCTCAGTGCCAGCACCCTTTTGTGACCTAATCGAAATTTCCCCTCGGAGCATGCTCACAATCGTGCGGACAATCGAGAGCCCAAGCCCGGTTCCGGGCGCCAGGTCGTTCTCCTGCGCAAACGGAGTGTAGAGCCGCGTTCTCATGTAGCTGCCTGAGATGCCCTGCCCCGTGTCCTTCACGATGAGGACCACCTTGTGACGAGTCTCGGGCCGCGTAGAACCTTCAATGCCCTCCTGAAAGAGCCTGACGATGACGGAGCCTTCGCTGGTGTACTTGAGTGCGTTGCCAAAGAGGTTCATCACAATACGGCGCACAGCCCCTGCTTGTGAGACGAACTGATAGTCGCCAGGTGCGATGTCCAGGAGGACTGAGACTCGTGATCTGCCTTGTGATTTGGACTTGTGCTGTTGCTCCGAGTCGTGCTTCGTGGCTCCGAAGAGGCTGAGGTCTGTAATGTCTGACTGTGGAAATGCAGGGTTGTACATCTTGCCGGCGTAAACGGAGTCAACAACCTCCTCAGTGACGGCGGCCAGATCAGTGCTGCCCAAGATTGACATGATGCCGCTGAACTCAACCGCGTCCTTGGGCTTTTTGCCTGTCCTCGACAACTCCATCTTCGACTCCTTCTTGTACGTCCGGCGCAGCGAATTGATCTTGCTGTAATCGAGCACATGGCTAATCGTGTCTAGCAACGTTCTCGCGCAATTGTCGATGGTTGACGCCACCGTCGACTGGTAGGAATCCAGCTCGGTCTCGGACAACAGATTGATGGCAGAAAGGACACCGTGGAGGGGTGAGCGAAGCTCGTGCGATATCGATCCTATGAAATCGCTCTTTCTCTGATCTGCATCCATGGTCGCTAAACGAGATATCTCTGCGGAAATACTGTTGCCAAACGCGGTCACGAAGCTGAATTCAACGTCGGCGCTGAACCTGGCCATGGCATCTGTCGTCCACACAAAGCATCCGGCATGATACCTGCTCAAATTTGCATCCCAAAGAGGCACAAAGATTAACGAACGAGCCATTGGAAAAAGACGAGTCAACACTGATCCCTCGGCTCTTTGTCTAGCTTCTCGCTCGGCATTCGTCGTTGGTTGGCCGGGTATTTCGGCGCTTGGAATCACACCATGGTCATCAAACTCCCACATCTTGCCGGACGGATACCGTCTGATCAGCTTGGCCAAGTTCCTCGAGGTTAATTCATGGTACGTCTGGTCGACTGCTTCTTTGTCTCGTTCTGCTGTCACGTTTGCTCCTAACACAGGAGCTTTGGCTTCCTCCGAGTCTATCACACCATCAACAATTCCAGGGGTAGTGGCTCCGTCCAAAACGCTACTCCAACCGTCGACCTTCTCCATGGGGCTGCTGGAATTGGAGTCCGTCTCTAAGGGCAGATCCAAGCGCGTGACCGGATCAAAGAACACCACGCCGCTGCCGTTTCTCAAGGTAAGTGCCTCGCACAACAGGCACGCTGCCCGGACTGTCGTCGAGCGAACTTCTTTGTCTAGCACCGTCTCAGTTCCTGATCCAAGATGTGCAGGTTGCCCGGCAGGATTCGAGCTCGTTGGTTCTGATGTGTCGATTCTGGAAGTCGGTGTTTCTTCGGGATATTTACCAGGCATATCTGCTCCCAGCACTGTCGAGGTCCCAATGTTCGTGGATGTCTCTGTCGGTACTTTAAGATTGGGCCCAGCAATATTGTTCATACGTTCGTCAAGGCTGTACTTTGCTATCTTCGTCTCTGAACTGTCTTGTTTTCTTCCGTTGTTTGACAATGACGACCCAAACGAATCACGGAACTTCTTTCCTCCTTCGAGACTGGCAGCAAACTGGGTTGCCGAGCCTGTGACGAAAGCATTCAATCCCCTGGACATTGCCGTTACCTTATTTCGTTCAGCAGCAGCTCTCTTCATTTCGAAATGCTGCATGATCGTGTCGGCTATCGTCAAAAGGAAAGTTTCTTCGGAAGGCTTCAGCACAGCTCTTGGTTCGTGAGCAAATGCACAGAGAGCTCCAATGATAATCCCGGATGCCGTCTTCAGCGGTGTACCAACATAGAATCGGTAATGTGGGGGGCCTTGGACATAAGATCTTGTCTTGAATCGGACATCTAAACTCAAGTCGGGTACCACGAGAAAGGAGCCTTCGGAGCCATCGACGGGCAAATTTACGACAGTCTGCAAACGGTCAGCGATCGATCGGAGGAGGGCTGGCAATGACTTGCCTCGCAAATCGACTGTCGTTTATCCATTGCGGCTCCAGACCCCACCCAGCACTCGTCTCCTTCTATTTCTGAGGCTGTCTGGTTGCTAAGGTCGAGCGTTTTGGTCGATTCCACCAGGGTGTACTGAGTCTCCCGCCCAATCACGTTGATCATCGCTCTGTGAACTCCCAGTCTGAGTGCCACCAACTGGGCAAGGGCGCCCAGGGTCACGTCGTTGTTCGAAATCGGCGGGGTGCTGTTGGGATCTAGGTCTGGCGGTAGACTCGAAATCGGGATATAGCTCGTCGACTCCTCTTGCAATCCCTTCGGTCGATAGAAGCGGAACAGCTCTCGCTCTCGGATGCGATCGTTCTTAGTGATAGCTCCATGCTTGTCGAAAGCCGTTGCAGCGGTCTCTGAACGACCCGAACCAGCGCCACACGCAATGTAATCGCCCATGGCGCCGAACGACCGTGGATTGAAGCCTCACAGCATGAGGAGAGCTGGTCGAAGACGCCGTGAGGCTGTTCTAAGAATATTCACCGGTCAGCAGAGCTCACGCGGCAGCCTGCATGGGTGTTCTGCAGCTCAATTCCGCCCGGCCCACGATGCACGAGCGAGGCCCGGGCGCGCCAGGAACAGGGTCCGGCCTGTCGAAGGTGATGCAGGGCCAGCACAGCAAAGGGCGTCAAACAATGACCGGCCGTCAGTTTGCTCGAATGGCAGAGGTGCCGCTGGTGTTGAGGACGGAGGGATGCTGATGTTTGTGGCTGCTTGGGATGGTCGTTGACTGCTCCACGGCGAGCTAAGGTACCGGCAGTGTGAGAAGCAGAATATCGACGCACCACCGAAACTATTCTATCACCCAGACAAAAGCCCCTCAACGCCTGTCAAAAGGCCCAGACCAGGGCACTGACGCACCCAAGGTTGCAGAGGCTGGCTGGCTGTTGTGCTCGTCGATCCATCTTCCGTGGGCCAACCTCCACACTCCACATCCCTGCTAATGCTCACATCACGGAGGCGGCAGTGGCTCATTTCGGCCGACGAACCCGCGTCAGAACGCCCCAGCACGATCTTCCGTACCATCCTGATTCGGCCAGCGATCCCAAGACCCACCAGATCGCAAATCTATAGGGATTCACCGAGACATTGGCCCTGGAAGGAGCTACCACTTGTGTTTCACGTTGAGCGCGCTCACGACTACCTACATCTACATCTACATCTACACCATTACAATCACGGCTTCATCGAGAAGTCTAGACTGCGCCGGCACAGTTAGCTTTGACCGTGGCGTTTCCGGACAGCCGTGGTGGAGATGGTCAGCAAACTTACGCGCCGCCGACAGAACCTTGTCCGCACGTTTCCAGTCGGGGCTCGAGCTTAAACAAGCACTTCTCTTCGCGCTTCCGACCTGAACATTGCATCTGCTGCCTCACAACACGCGACTCCCGAGTTTGACATCCTCTCCATAGACTTCGGCCTGCTTGAGGGCTTGTATTGGACATACCCGTGGTTACAGTCGCAAAAACCCATCCGGCCGCGTGTGCGGACGGCTAGAGCCAGGGTTCATCAAGCTCAGCAGGCAAAGCTTCGAGCATATCCATCATTGCACAAGCAGTACCTGAAAGCCCAGGCCGCGCGAAGAGTTGGACGAATCCTTACAACTCCTTGAACCATGGTCGCCAACGGGGAACGGCCATCCAGTCTGTGACCTACCCCCTTGACATCTCCCGGTTCTCCGCACGATGACGGCCTACAATGCCGACAATTGCCGTCTATGTGACGCTGCCCTCCATAAGAAAGCCTCACCGAATCGTATAAATATATAATGAGACAATACCCACGATGAGGATGCCCGCACAGGAAGTGTGTCGAAAGCCAGCTCTGAGAGCCGCATCTGGGCCGCTTGCCCTTGCGTAACCTGAGCTATCTTGAAGATCTTGATGTCCAGATTCCCTCATGGAGCGTTTCAATTCCTGCGACCAAGGCTAATGTTGTATACTACAAACACCTTAGGCGTTCTTGAGGCCCCTCGGACATCGACTCGGACGGACAATCGTAAGAGAGAAGCTGCAGATGAGGCTTCACGGAGCTGCTATTCACTTGGACATGATGCTGAATGATGAACGCGTCCTCGTGCAAGGTCACTGCTTTTCTTTCTGCAACCGTCCCCTTTTACTTCAGCTACGAATGATGTCCTGTCCGAGGGTCTCTTGCATCGTCCACGTCCCCTGTCCTGTATAGACAGGGTCTGGGCTTTCAAGAGCCCTCAGTCGAGGCCGGAAACCATCCTCCACGTCTTAAATCATGATGCTTCTCTACGTGAAGATGGAAGCAAAGGTGGATGCTCAGGGGCCAGTCGCTCGTGAATTGGGAGAATCTCCGAGCTCGTCCCCAGGCTGAGCTATAATTGTAGTGGCCATTGACAGATACCTTCCTCCGGTGGATGGCCTGAGCTTCATTGACGCGTTCGTCGGGCAGGCAGTGAGGGCTCCCGGTGGCGCGGCGCGTGGTGCCGTCTGTTGGGCAAAAATATAAAGGGAGCTCTACAGCTTGGCGGGTGAACTTTCTCTTGTTTACCTCCACCCTCCTCTCACATTCCTGGCAGCACCACCAGGATTTGTGCTACCAACCCGTTCCCTTTGCTTCTTCCTTGCTACACTTTGCTATCTGCTCAGGTCTCATGGCTTGAGCCTGGCTTACAGTTGCTTGCACTTCGTCAGGGCCCTTTAATGAATTTGTGCGGTGGACCTTCACGCACCTGAAGCTCTGGCAGTCAGCTCGCGTCTCAGAACTCCCACCCGCTGGTTTGTTTTTCATGATTGGGATCAACTGACAAGCATCAACTGGAGCTCTGTCCCTGTCTTTACTGCATCTTGATTTGAGCTCGGCTGTTGAGATCACGACCTCCTCGCGGCATGTTTTCCTGAGCACGCCTCCGGCCCGCACCTCAGCTTTCGCGTTTGCCTTGCTTTTGCTTCTCGTAAGTCCCACCTTCATTGAGTACTTGGACTTGAGCTGATGGAAGAGTTCATCAACGTCGATCATGCCTTTGCAGCGGACCGAGTCCACATTGCAACGCCATGCTATGAACGACGTGACATCAGTCCGTGGCAATCATCCTCCGACACCAACGGCTCGGAGCACCGAGCCCAAACCTGACCAAATTGTCCTTGTTGCTACCCCTACTAATACAAATCCCCGACTTGAACCTTCCAGTCGCCGAGAAGATGTCTTCACGGCCCCTCCAGGCGCTCAGCTCCCTGACCCTGCTGCAAATGATCTTGATATCGGCGATGATGTTGTCGATGACAGCGAGGTCGAACCAGCAGATGAGTTCTCCGAGGCGCAGAAGCGCGTATCACAGGCGTCAACCGGCAGTTCATTTACGCCTAGAAGACTTAAAACGCGAATCGGCCCGTGGGTTCTCAGTAGGAGCCTGGGTCACGTAATGTCTGGCCGCGTGCGATTGGCGAAGCACATTGAAACTAGCCAGATGTCTGCAGTCAAAATCATCGGCATGCGGCGGGCTGAGAAGATGACCACTGCCAGCGTCATGGACATTCAGCAACGCCTCAGAGCTGGCCCACAGTCTCGCGAGGACAAGATTCCGATGGTTCTCAAACGTGAAATCACCATCTTGAAGACAATCAACCACCCCAATGTCATCCGCTTGTACGATGTCTGGGAGAACAGCGGCGAGATCTACATCTGCACAGAGCTTGTTGGCGGTGGCGAGCTTTACAGCTACATCCTTGAGAACGATTTGGACGAGTTCGAATCTGCACGCATCTTTCGTCAAATTATCTCAGCTTTGCAATATTGCCATCGAGTGCAGCTTTGCCACCGCGATCTCAAACCCGAGAACATCCTGCTTGACGAACTCTTCAATGTCAAGATTGCTGACTTTGGCATGGCTGCGATGCATTTGGGCAAGCCCCTGTCGACATCCTGTGGCAGCCCTCACTATGCAGCTCCCGAAGTCTGTCGTGGTAACTTATACCAAGGCTCTTACGCTGACATCTGGTCTGTTGGCGTCGTCCTATATGTCATGCTCTTCGGCCAGCTGCCTTTTGGCTTTGATTGCGGCCCGGACAACGTTCAAGGCATTGTGCACGAAGTGCAGAACAAACCAGTCACATTCAACCCAGACGTGGTCGTCTCGGCCGATGCAAAGGACTTCATCAGGAAGGTTCTGCGTCGAACTCCCGAGAAACGTATGCTAATTGCTGATATGTGGAAACATCCCTTTCTGACATTCTACGAACGATTTGCCAAACTTCCTGAGAATGCTACCACTTGGCTTGGTGGTCCGATTCCAGCTCTGAGTATGAAAGACTGTGGTGAGCCATTGAAGAACGTCACCGAGATTGACCGAAATATCGTGCACAGTCTTTGCACACTCTTCGGCACCCACAATGAGAGCCACTTCTTGAATTCTTTGCTTGCTCCCGGTGCTTGCTTCGAGAAAGTCTTGTATCAGAACCTCAAAGAGTTTCGCATTCAGCAAGAAGAAGAGCAGCACTTCAATTCGGATGCCGTCTCGGTCGCGCCAAGCGACTATCATCATGCTCCACCGAAGCTCCTTCCCAGATCTGTCTCTCGAGCATCCCTCCTCGGATCAGGTCCTCCCCGAACCCAGTCACAGTTCTCTATCATGATGCGTGGCAGTCGCCGTCCCAGCACAAAGTCTCACACGACCAATAAGACTGGTGGCACGGACGCTACATATGATCCTTACCACTCTTCCACGTCACAAATGGTGTACGATGGCAATCCATACACGACGGTCAATGTTGGCCGCGGCTCTTCTCTGGCTTCGAAAGGAACGAGATCCACTGCCCGCTCTATGCCAACAAGATACACTCCCACTCGCGCAGGTCGTCGCACTCGCCAGCCTGTCTCTTCAGTCTGGGAAAGCACTGTGGCATCGTCCGTGATCTCGCTGCCCTCGACTCCTCCAGCAATGGCCGTGCCTATGGATGCACATGGTCGTCCAAGAACACTCCGACACACTGGACCCCTGAGGCGTACGATCACCACCAGCTCTATCAACAGCGCAGCTTCGAGAGGAACGTCTCTGTCTGGCAATCGCTTCGCCAGGTCGACCAGCTACAAGCGCACCGTCAGCTTCCAACGCAATGGCTCTTTACCCCTGCGTCCATCCAATCCCACACCGCAGAGCGTGGGTCAAGCATATCTTCCAACGAATAAGAAGAAAGCCACACTTGTCGAGATCGTCGAAGTGAGACCAATGCCCAAGATTGATCCTGACGATGAAGGTTTTCCGCCCTCAGGAGTAATTGACGATGGCGATGAAGACCCTTACGTCGATGCCATCCAAGCCAGCAGTGAGTTCTCACAATACATTGATCAAACTTGGGGACCTGATCCCGTGCCAGTCATCAGTCGTGGTGGTCGAACCACCAGCAACGAACTTCGAGCCACACAACCCGACTCTCCTATTCAGCCTGGTACAGTGAGCAGTCTTCGTCAGATCTACGAGCGTCCCCTGCCTGAGCCACCATTCCGGGAGCCAGAAGCCTTGACCAGACAGCGTCACTATGCACAGCTGCTTCGACAGATGAGAGAGAAGGAGCGCGATGTTGGCACCGGCGTGCTTGAGCCGGCCATGCAAGAGATTGAGCGCCTGATGCGCGATAATGCTTTGAGAATTGTTGAGGAGAACTTCCAGCGTCGTGTAGCTTCTGCACCTCTTCCAAGACAGACTCGTCGTTCTACAGCTACGAATGCACGCCGTCATGTCTCCGAGCCCACTACTCAGCAGCAGCTGTATGATGCTCAGATCCAGGGCATGACTTATGATGGTCCGACTATTCGCTTTGTCCCACAGTCACCGGGCACTCCCATGATGGCAACAGATAGTACACCAAGTCGCAACATCGCTGGCATTGCATCACCAACCAGCCGCACGATTGAGCCTCGAGTCGTTCCAAGTCGCAAGGAGAGCCGTGAACAGTCTGACCGTTACGATTCCATGGCTGACTGTGGTTCTACCAACCTCAGCATGCTGCACACCATTGAGGAAGATGCTGACCAGGAAATTGACGACACTGAGCCCCACAAACGTGGCTCTGGCAGTCGTTGGAAGGGCTGGTTCTCCAAGGGGAATCGCAGCTCCAAGTCTCTGGAAAAGGATACACCAGTTCCATCTTTGCGTCAGAAGGCCTCTCATCAGACTCTGAACCCACCTCGCACTTCGTCTCAGACGGTTCGTTCAGTTCACCATGACTTTGCAGCGACCAGCGCTCATCAGGAGCAGCAGCATTACTACCAGGACCCATCAACAGACAGATCCGCCCGTCGTCTCGAAGCATGGCAACACGAGGTCCTCAATGCCAATCAGAATGGTCAAGACCTGCCGTTAGGAAGCTTCCAAGGCACGCTCATCTCATCGGAGTTCCCATCCCGTGGTGAGGGCAACAGGGCCACAACCCCTGCTTTCACTCCCGCCTCACAGCATCGTGGCTTTTGGAACTTCATCCGTCGCATCGGTAAGCAAACAAACATCAACATGGCAATGATTGAGCCATCCGAAGGTTCCAGCATGGCAACGTCGTCTCCACGCAACAGCCAGCTTCCATCGTCCAACACTGGCACGAGCAGCTCACGTCAGACGAGCGTCCGCCTCCCACCACGCCGAGAGAACTTTTACGCCGACTTTGCTTTGCACCGCAGGACCTTCTTCAGCGAGCCAAAGAACTTCTTTGCCAATCTCCTCAACATCAAGCCGTCTGTACGCTACTTCGCCTTCGAAGTCGACCGCATCCGTGCAATGAAAGAGATCAGAGCCATCTTTAGATCGTGGTCAGCTCTTGGTGTTCAGGACATCAAAGTTGAAAAGAACAAGGGCCGCGTCTGGGCGAGTCTCAATGAGGAAAACGTCTTCAAAGCCAAGCCCATGCAGATCGTGGTTGAGGTCTTTGCCATCGTGTACACCAAGGAGAAGCATGACCTTCAGAACGCCAAAGGCATGGCTGTTGCTCGCATGGATTGCATCAAGGGTCTCAAGGAGCACTTTGAGCAGTGTGCCGACAAGGTTGAAGAGGTTTGCGACTCGAGGAACGTCTTGGTCAAGGACAAGGCCAAGGCCAAAGAGATGAAGCAAATGCTGAAGCAGCTCAAGCGCTGATCTGCTTGCGAGCTGTAATGCACACAAGAAGGACATTGAGGGATGGAAAGACGTTTCTGCAAGCAGGAAACAATGGATACACAGCACTCGCGTTGTTTTGCAAGTTTGTGCCAGGCGTCGGCACCCAGCATCAATACCCATTTACGACGCCATCAGCCCGGATAATTACAGTGTGAGCTGGGACGGTTTTCTCTTCGAATAACAAATGATTCAACAGGTCAATCTCGCCATAAATGGCGGATGCCACAACAACAGCACGTTCACTCAATTTTCAATTCAGCGGCCAAGCATCGGCACCAGCATACCTTACACACTTACGATGCGTCTCGAAAGTCCAGATAATTATCGGTGGAAAGTGGCTGGGCGGGTTTCCTTTGTCTTCTTCTTCTTCTCTTGATAGATCTGCACATACAAGGAGGTATTCCTGTACATGCACCGAAAGCCAGCATAGCTGCAAATAAAACACCATTGAAAATTCCATTTGATCGTTTTGCTGTCACGTGAGATGGTAGGTGGTTGGTTCAGTGATATCGTCACGACCTCTCTGTCAGTGCTCCGAGGGGTGGGTACTCACAGCATCGCCACCACACTTTGAAGATTCTGTGACCTCAGCCCTGTCGACTGGGATTTCCATGTGCGCGTCTTGGGACGACTCGCCCGAGGCAAGATTCAGATGCTCGCATCAAAGTAGTTGTGCTCATGACGCGCACTTCCATACACGGACTTTTCCTCCCAGCCGCCTTATTTTCCGCGACTGGAGAAGAAGCTACTACACCATCAAATCGTCTTTCGGCGGCAAAGCGAGTTTTGGACCTACCCTTTTTGACGAGCTTGGGGACGACGATCCGATGTATGTTTTCGGCGTGCGTCCCCGTGACGTGCGCCCGGCGAGAAAATTCCTTGGATGGATGGATGGGCGGTCTAGCTCGTCCTGGAAGCTGGTATCAGATGTCGAATGTGGAGACAAGACCGCGCGTATTAATATCTGTGTACGCTTTCGCAATGAGCATTCTATAGTATTTCTATCTGACACGACTGCAGAGGTGGTCGATGTCTTTGCTGTCACTTCGTACAATAAGCAGGCAGTAGGTTATTACCATGCATCGTGCTAGTGATGACGGTTGGGCAGTAAGTATCTACACTAAAGCTCGTACCGCAACGAGCTGCAGAACGGCTCGATTAGGTAAAGTATCTCGCCCGCCCCGGATCAGCAAGGCTGTATGCTAAGGAGGAGTTGGGAGGGCAAGGATGCGTCCCATCTCGAGGATAGCGTCTTCTCACCCGCGGCCACGGGACCACATTCGATAAGTGAGTAGAATCAGGCCCGAATCGCATGCATTGACGGACTAGCTCGCCTGCTCGACGTCTGCCCCCTCTGATGCGACCTGCCGAAGGTGCTTGAAAGTAAAGCGCTCAGGTACGTAGTACTTTTGAGCTGGACAAGACTTCCCGCGTCGTTTGTCTCAGCGTCCGACTCCCCAATAGCCGGCATCCGGCGTGTGGAGTTGTCCAGTACCCAAGATCATGTCGATCAGGCTTCGACGCAAGGGGAAACCGGTCGCCAGTAAGCTACGCTCCTCGCTCTCAGCGTCAGAAGCTTCTTCGGTCTGAGTTGCAGCGCATTTCTGCCCAATCAGTGACGAGGCTGCGAGAGGAGCGGCCTTCATCTCCTCCTCCTCGCCCTCCGCCCTCCGCCCTCCATCTGTGCTCACCCACTTTCTCAGCATCAGCTTTACGTACCTACGCCCTGGCGCGCACATACGGGCTGACCCGCGACTGGCATAGACTGCAGCCCGCGCCCTCGAGCATCTGCATCTCCATCTGATCGCGCGGCGCAGATAGCCGGGCCCCAGCTTCCGGCTTGCAACTTGCCGCTCTGACTCGAGGCACGAAGCGGAAGCGCGTCCAATTTCTCAACTACCTTCACAACAAGCTCCCCAGCCTGCGACCCTCCTACAGCTCGGGCAGCAATACAGTTAATCGGCTGTTATTCTTATAGCTTCGCTGGCAGTCTTCCCTGATTCTGGCCATCGCTTATCCTCATCATGCTCGCGCTGGTACCGTTTGCGCAACATTACTACCAGCACAAGCACCACCAACGACAAACGAGTACGACCTACGCGACAACAACGATTACGAGGACATCATTGCATACTACGGCCAGCGACTGCGACTCTTATTTGTGAGAGAGAGGGGCAGTATTCCCTTCAGGCTGTGTTTCTGAGACTTGTGTGGTTAGCGGCAGATTGCCTTCCGAGACAAGTGTGCGGCATATATCCAGTCCAGCAGAGGGGACGAGATTTGGGAGTCGAAGGAGCTGGGATATAGCTGGGTCGACGGCACCCCACCGACAACAGCAGCGATACGAGATTTCCAATCTTTCCTCGACTACTTCGTCCCTGGGAGGTTCTGATAGCGCTCTTTGACATCCGCGGCCCGATCCCGCGAGGGAAGGAAGGGATAATTTGACATATCCGAGACTGGGACCCTGAGGTGGTCGATATACGGATTGGACTGCAGACGACAGGGCGATACCCTGGGCTGTGGTGGCTGCGTATTTGCAATTGCTGCGGCTGCGAATTGTGTCGCCTGTCAGTTGAAACAGAACTTCTTCAGCTTGAGGATACTCCCCCGGCGTCCATTTCTGCTCCGTTTCTCCATCGCTGGGCCAGGCTGTTCGAATCCAGCTCCTGGCTGCTGACCACCATCGCCAGCACAACATCATAACTGTTCGACCGACTTTCACCCGTTCAACAACTTCGCTTCTCAGGCCAGCCGTCCACCTTCACTTCACCACCTGTATTGTTACACACTTTGCCACCTCCAGATCCACCTACCTCCTAATCAGTCATCGAAATGGCCACCGCCTCCGTCGCCGACACCCAACTCGGCCTCTCCCCCGCCGAAATAAGCCTCCTCCGCACGCATCAAGCCCTCGCCTTCTCACCAAATCCCCCTCGCACCGGCGCCCCCGCCTCCCGCGGCCGCGGCCAATCACGTTCCTCCGTCTCCTCCTCCCGCGCCGCCTCCGCCGCCTCCTCCCACACAGCACCTCAAGGGCGGCTTCTCCTTGACCCCGGCAGCTTAAATGTTCTCGGTGCGCATTTCGATCGCCTGATGAGCCGCATCCAGGAGCGTGTGGATACGTTGCAGGAAATGACGGAGGAGAGTGCGGCGGCGGGGCAGGCGGCGGCAGCCAGGAGTGCGGAGGCGGCAGATCGGGAGATTGCGAGGATGAGGGAGTGTCTGAGGCAGATTGACGAGCTGGAGGCGGAATTTGAGAGGGTCAAGAGGGTGAGGGAGGTGGTTAGGAGTTTGCGGGGAAGGGTTGAGGGGATTAAACAGAGGATGAGGTGAGGTGATGTGAGATGATTTGTTGAGACATAGTGGAGGTCGAAGGGGTGGATGGGTGGATAACTGGATGGTCAGGGAGTTGGTTCTGGGACTTGGCGCGAATATTGCGGCTTCATGCATGTCTCTTGCAGAATGCCGGATCGTTGTCAACATCGTCGAGTCAAGGACAGCGAATTGTCATCCAGGTTGCTTGCCAACGATCCCGACACAGTGGATTTGCTTCAGCATTGAGTTCGAAACGTGGCCGACTGTCTCACCTACGCAACCTGAGCAACGCTTCACACACTCGGACCAAAATGCAAGAAAAATGCAGACGGCTCATGGGAGCTTGATCCCTGAGTACAACGACGACCGCAAGACAACCCGACCAAGCACATCAAATCGACACAAACCAGTTCCACCGGCAAGCCCACTACTTCACGACCACAGCTACAACACAATGCCACTCACCACCTTATGAATCCACGTTCGAAAACGAAACACAAGACATCCTCGATTAAAAAAAAAACTGGAGAATATTACGACAAGCCGCAAGGCCTACATTGCATCAAATCATGATCAAGGTCAGGGAATTGCTGACCTTTCGATGCCCGCCGCAAGGCAATTATTATTATCAAAGACGAACAACCACCGTCTGGGCCCGCAGAAAACTGAGACCCCGGATCGAGGCCCATGGCCCCTGGCTGGCTGGCATGCACATATAACATTACCTATGAACTATACCCCCCTATGATATGATACCCCAACGGACGAGCTACGAGACGGGACGAATGAGGACAGGAGGAACGAGAACGAAGACAGGGACACACATTCGAGAACGGAAATTGGATGGAGGTGGATGACGGCTTGGACAGCGAGGACCACCAGGAATGAAGTTGCTCAGGAAACGGGGATATTGGAGAACTTCTCTCGTGACCGATAGTCCTTAAGACGTTCATTTCCTTTCACGAGGGCATTCGAGGGGCCTGGATCGGAAATGAACGGGCGGCGATTTCTGATGACACGATATGAAGAGTTTTGGTTTTTTTTCTATATTCTTTTTCTACATAAATGTGAAAAACCTTAACGCGAACGTCTCTTTTCTCTTTTCTTTTTGGGGCTTTGGGATATTTGCTTTCTCCTGCGTCTTGTGACCCGCCATTCGCACTTATCCAGCGGAACCCGCAGGTTCCTAGGTACCTACTCATCCTGTCATTAGTGCCCTCTTTTTACAACCTGTTTGTTCGATTGCTGATTAGCTCTTTGTCTAAAGCAGGCGGACTGGGTTTTTGTCGAATCGCTTCCCAGACTGCCCTTCTTCTCCGTCGTTCTCGATGTCCTCCGAACGCTCCGTCTCCGTTGTCGGAAAGAATGGTATTTCCTCTTTTTCCCCCTTTTCTTCCAGCCACTCATGACTGGGCGGATTTCACGTTACGATACTAAAGGCACTGAGGTTCAAAAAGTTAGTACTTGGTAGGATATGGAGTTCAAATCGGGAGCGTTCGAATCGGGAAGATCACTTGCGTAAGCGCGCAACCGCAATTATTCAATACTGGTCGGTCAAACATGAGCCTCGAAAAATATGGCAAACCCTGTTGAAGTCATCATTGGATCGGTACTTCTCATCCGCCGCACCTGAACTCTCAGACAGCTATCCGATACCAGGCTGATTTCATTCTCAATCTAGTGCATCAGCATTATCATGCACAACACATTTCGCTGCAATATGGATGCGTGAGAATCGAAATCTTACCAGTTCTTCGGGTCGCGCCAATGGTTGTACGGTTTCACGGCATGTTCAATGCTCCATACTTGCAGGGTTACAATGCAGCCATTTCGTCAAGGAAGCAGCGGCATCGGGAGGGAGAATATGCCACAGCATGAGGATTCGCTCATGGGCGCCGGCCTAGCCACAAGGTCCCCTGTCAAGGAAGGGGGTCTAGGTCGAGATCCACATGTTCGATCGTGAATATGTGCAGTCATGTAGTTTCGACTTGGACGCGGACAAACTAGCTTGAATTACTAGAGTTGAGTATCCATGTTCACGGACTCGGGAGAATGAACACTCATATTCACAAAGCAAAGATCAGAATTCGAAGAACAAAGGAAGGCTGGAACTTCAACATCCCAATGGGGCTGAGCGAGCTGAGGCCGGCACGCAGGGATTGAATGCACGTGGTTTCTTGGCGCTCTCCAGGTGCTTTGACGGACCTGACAAGCACGTCCAGTGGGAGCGACGGAAACGACAAGGAAGCTGTGAAAATCTGTCCGCAAGGTAAAGGGGAAAAGGTTCAGGTTCCTGGTAGGTCGAGTCCGAGCGAGACGGACGGAAAGTCCAGCAAGTCCCTGTTCCCGGTCCACTTTCTTGTTCGCCGCAACCGGTATCTTCTTTGCCAGTCATGATGTACCGCGCATTTTGGATCGACAAAGACAACGCATTCGTCTTTTAGCGCAGAAGTTCTTCTTTCTTCCATCTGCCGAGGAGGTTTGCTCGACATCTGGGCTTGAGCATGAGGTTATTGAGGCTGTTGTTGGAGCCTTTTTCGCATGACCACGGGAGTGGCGCAAGACCTCGTATGGGAGCCGTGGGACCAGCTTCGCCCGCATGTCAAATAACGTGACTGGCATTGCTCAAGTCGCGCTAGACGGAGGCTTCCGGAGGTGGAATTGGTGTCGATTGAGATAGCTTGGAGCCGCGATCTTGGTTATGATGGGGTGCCAGCAGTTGCAGGTGCAGATTTCTCGTGATGCAATAATAGTCCCTGGAATGAGGCCGCCGGCGTTCAAGTCTTGGCATCCAAATCTGGCCTGCAATTGGGAATCAGCAGCTCGAAGCCAGTACTTCGCCTTGCAGAGTGCCGAGGGTTCCATTGATGCTGAAGCTCATGATGGCAATTGATCAATTCCAGCTTTTGTATCGCCCCGCTAGTGTCTGCAATTTCACATCGTTTGTGCAGTCGCGAAGCCACTCGCCAGCACATTTCCGTGCTCCATCCAGTTTCTGCACTATTGATTCGCTTCTTGAACTTGCAGATTTAACGTGAAAGAGCCATGACACCATCGATGTTTATATCTTACTCCATCTATCATGGGCGCCCGGCTTCGAACGACGGCTCAACCTGGCTAACGACCCGGACCCGGCCAATCGACACCGCTGTGAGATGGCGATCGACCTGTTCCGAGACACGGATCGCCCAGTCCAGCACACATCCGGATGCGTGCTGAGTTGCTGATTGATGGTCGTACTGCTGACGAGCTGACTGCTTGCAGATTTGGCCTGATGTGCTGTATACCAAGCTCGAAACACGGGCGACTGCCGGTCCGTCGCCACCACGAAGCTCGAGCAGCTTGTCGACTTTGCTTCGCAATCACAAGACAAAGCAATTAGCTCCTAATCACAAGTGGAGCACAAGCTGGGTTGTCACTTTCAAAAGCAGGAATACAAAAAAGCTTCGGGCCCGATTTAGAGCTGACCGGAACCTTGGTTAGCGGCCGCTCGCTATGCGCTAGATTGAGGTACCAGCTAGCGAAGAAAGTGTGGCCAGTATGATGCAGCGGTAGCGCGCGCAGCGTGCGTTTGCTTCGCGATAAGCCACGCGTCGATTGGATGCTGTGGTCGAAGCGTCTGCTCCGCTTACGAAACCATCGGCTTTTCGACGAGTCTCAACGGCGGCTTTCGCCCGTGGAGATAGGCACGAACCATGGAAGTTCAAGGTCGAGGACAGCAAAAGTCAATTGCTTTACCCAACCATACGCAGGAGGCAAATCTCAGCGGCATCCTTCAGACCTGACGGCTTTGCACAATACTATCAGGGAGTACTCGGCTGGGTTCTCCTCTTAGCACTCCGGTTTTGTGGCTGGCGCTGCGTGGATCAGTGGACGGCGGGTACCTGAACCACTATCGAGTGAGACCTAGGCTGCAAATCATAGGCGGTGTCGTCTTGCTCGCAGAAAAAAATGGAGTCAGAGTCAGAGTCAAGTTTTTGTCTGGCTGGATTATTCGGGACCAGCTCCAGACGGGGACGATGGACCGGCCATCTGACACGCCGTGACGCCCTTCATCAACGAGCATAGAGCACGGACGCACTTGCACAAAGTCTTCCATCCGCAGCCGAAGCTGTGTGCACGGCCAATTACCAATCACTCCATCCGCTAAGACGACGACGACGACGACGGCGCCTCAAGTCGGTCATCGATGCGGATTGCGGAGCTGGTGCATTGTTCCAGTGCATGGAAATGACAGCCACGTTCACGGCGCGTTGTCGACCATGCGTGGTCGTGCGACGCTCACCGTTCAAATGCTCCAGCGGCGTGTCCATGAGAGCAGTTTTGGGGAGCGCTGAAGCTTGTGGCGTGGAAAGGCTAGCAGGCATTCTAGCAGGGGTGGCCCTCGTGTCGGAGATCAGAGCACAGCAACAACAGGAATGAGCCACGAAAAACCCTGCAATGCCGAGAGAAGGTCAAGACGCATGAGTGGCCAGGCACAGGCACAGACAGGCACAAGGGAAGCAGCTGGGAACGTGCCCGAGATAATGATGTGTCTCGCACAACAGATAGGGTAACGATCGTGCGAGCCTGAGCCTGCGCCTGAGAGGCTGAAGAGGAGGAATTGAGCTTGTTCACTGCTGCCTGGAGGGAGTGTTGAATTGTACGCTCCACTCGGTCGTGTTGCTCGTACTGTAAGACCTTGAGCGGATAACGCGCAGGGCAGAGATGATCTACTTGCAGACTGGGTTGTCGCAAACGGGCAAGGCCAAAGGGCGGAATTGGAACGGGCAATCCGAGTGCCGGCTGTGAGCGTGTTTTGAACAGCTGTGAGAGAGCCGACGGTAAGTCAATAATAGTTGCCAGAAGTCGTTACTCGTTGGCCGTTCTGCGTTCATCGTAATTCGAAGATTGGCGATGTCAATGCTCGATTTTCGGTGGAGGATGACTAGCCGCGATGCAACGCTGTAGCGTCAGCGAAGTGAAAGACGTTGGACGCGCTGCAACTGTAATGACCAGGACGGTAGGAGATCCTTGGCCTTGTGTATGTAGTTTAGCGGATGAGCTACTCGACGACCACCTTTGACGATACGAGATTGGGTGGCGAGCCAAGGTGGTTCAGCAAAGATAAGTACTTCTGTAGATGATGGAGTAGAAATGGCTTTGTTATATCAATAGCTGGCTACAGGGGCGCTCAGCAGCCCGACGAGTCTCGCCCCGGCTGCTTCGGTCCCCTGGAGCAGCAAAGTGGCAGCGAGATAACGCAGGCGTCGATTGCGCCCGGAGGAGGTTCCTGAAGCTCTGTCGGTGCAGTCCCCAGAATCCTCGCATTTGGCGAATGAGACGTTTCAATCGCATCTCATCGGCGGGTGGGAAGAGCAGACTGCGCTCCGGTCGCTGGAGCTCTTCCACCTTACTCTTCGACGCCGCTGTGCTATCAGTGGTGAAGCGACCTGACCTGACCTGACCTTACGTGACCTTACCCGCTTCCTAACCCAGGCCTGCCCTACGCCATCGACCTCTGCACCACCCTACTGTTGCCGTCTCCTCTCCACCACACCTCACGCCGCTCAGTCGCAGTTGTTTCGCTTTCTCTCCATCTTCACCACCTCTCCCATTTCCGCCACCCTTATCTCCTCCCCCAGTCGCTCGTTAGCCTCTACAACTCGACTTCGCAAGACGGCCACGAGCTGACACTGCCGCCAGCACACGGTCTTGACCTTCCGGCAAGGACCTTGACAGCCACGAGCGTGTCGCTGCTGCCCGGCCTCCATTTCCCCGACACTCGTTATTCTTTTTCCTCAGCAGCACACCATACCGCTGCAACCACCTTATCGGCCAGTTCTTTGCGCCCTGACATCGAGCCAAGAGACTCTTTCCAACGCGACCGTCGAGTGAAGATTGCACATAATCTCGCAAAGACCCAGGACAACCACCGACTCCTCTGGTCGACTCCGAAAAGCAGAGGTTCCCTCGTTTGGCACACCACTCCAAACTACCTAATCGCCATTGCCCACAAGCTGGCCCGCTAATACCTTACTTCTTTCTGCGACCGTCAGCGCGGTAGTCCACAATGGCTCCGTCGCCTCCAAGACTTCGCATTCTTTCAGGTGAGCTCAATCGCGCAGCCATTGCATCTCAATCGAGAACATCCATCGCTGACACTGTACAGTTGGCGGCAATGCTGTCTCTGCCTTCCTCTCCTGGCGTCTGCAGGCCACCAACGCCTGCGACGTGACGCTCGTCTGGAAATCCGGCTTCGAGACGGTCTCTCAGTATGGCATAACGATGAGGTAAGAAGAGAGACGGAACTGGTACACTTTCGTCCTGTACTGACACATACAGATCCCCAAAGTTTGGCAATGAAAGGTTCAAACCGCTTTCAGGTGAGATTGGATGCATCCCCGTTGATCTCCTTGCAATGCTGACATTGTCCAGTCGTCCGCAGCCCTGAAGATGCCGCCGGTAGAAAAGCTGCATTTGACTACGTTCTCTTGTGCGTCAAGGCCCTTCCAGACGTCTACAACCTTGCCAGCATCATAGAAAGCGTAGTGACGCCTCAGCACACCTGCATCCTCGTCAACACCTCAAACACACTTGGCGTCGAGGAGGAATTGGAGAAGAAATTCCCCACCAATGTTGTCCTGTCGCTGGTCTCCGAGGCCGAGGTTTCTCAGCATGGTGCGAGCGAGTTTGAACACAACGGATCGACTCAGGTTTGGGTTGGCCCTGCCAACAGGAACGATAACATTCCGGGTCAAATCCAGCTGGACATGGCTGAAGCACTGGCCATGACCCTAAGCACGGGTCAGGTCGACTGCAGCGTATCGCAAAACATTCGCCAGCAACAATATGAGCGAATGATTGGGTAAGTCTGAGCTCGCTCATGTAACGTGATGGCTGCTAACATTTGCAGACCGATTGCTTTTCACCCGGCTAGCGTCCTGTTTGAGCTCTCGAACCACGCCGAATTGATGCAGAAGAAAGGTGTCAGCGACATGGTCGGAGGAATCATTGATGAAGTCGTCACCTTGGCCACCAGACAGGGTTGCACATTTCCTGCCGACTTCAAAGACAAGCTCATCGCCGACATGAGCGCCCCCGGCGAAAGCCCAAGCATCATGTATCAAGACTTCCTCGCCAAACGACCGATGGAGGTCGAGACATATCTCGGTGCCTCGATCCAGCTTGCAGAGAAAATGGGACTCGCTGTGCCCCGTATCTCTACCCTTTACGCCATTATGCACAATTTCAACATTGTCAACCAACAACGAACCGCTCCTGCGCCGGTGCCCACTCCCATGCAACCACCAATGTCACCTGCGATCGGTGTTCCGAATGGTGCTCCTCCTCCCGGCCATGGTCCACGCATGTCAATGGGTCCGGGACCCGGTCCTAGACCACCTCCTCACGGAGGCCCGGGCCAACATGGAATGCCTAATGGTCGCTCCAGAGCCCCTTCTATGGGCGCCCGACGTGGCCCACCACCAATGAACGGGTACCCACCACGAACATCCAGTGGCTACCCAAGCCGCTCGCAAGGCAACCTCTCCCGCCGCCCGTCGTTCGATCAGAACGACTTCGCTGACGAATTTGCTCACGTTGTCCTGTACGACGACATCCCAGAAGGCCAGGAAACAGATTCCACAACCGACCTTGTTCTCCGAGAACGCGAGCTTGCTCTGCGCCAGCGCGAGCTACAGTTGCGCGAACAAGAGATGGCCATGAGAGGCGGTCGTCGTCGTGGCAAAGGTGCCCGCTCTCACCGCGACTTTGACGAAGATGATGAAGATGACGATTTCTATGATGTCCCGACGGGACCACCAGTCCCTGCCATTGACGCTGACAACTTCGACATGATGAGTGTGACCTCGCGCAAAGCTCGCCGTGCTCCTGTAGACAAAGGAGCCATGCGACGAGACCCTAATATGGGTGGGATGATACCTGTTCTGCGTCAAAGCCACTCATACGGTCCTGGTCCGGCCATGAGACCCAGCATGAACAGAAACAGAGTTTCGGCTCGGTTGACGTCTGATCTGCCTGGTCTTAACGACTCGATCATGGACAATGCTCTCCTTGGCTTCACAGACAATCGTTACGGCACCGTCGACCGCAAGGCGCTTGGTGACGAATCCCGTGCAAACTCCCTTACTCGCGAAAAACTTGATGAATTGGCTGGAGGTGGAGGTGGAGGTGGAATGCACGGTGGCTACCCTATGCCACGCCGGACGAGTGTTTCACCGGGTGATCCCTTCCCTCATGGCCCGCACGGTCCTGGTCGACGCATGTCAAGCAGACCCTCGCCACCCAACGGTGCTTATTTGGCTCCGAACCCGAACGGTGTGCCGCCGATGAACCGCAGACCGTCACCTCCCGGGGCTCAGGGTAGACCAATGCCGCCACGACATGCATCGATGAATGGAGGGCCAGGTCCGCAGCAATACATGGAAAACGGGGTGAGCAAGCTCGGCCCCGGTGGCTATCCCCAGAAGAATGTTCGGAGTCTGACAGGTAGTGCGAGCGCCAGCGCGGGGAGTGGTGAAAGTGCCAACATCGAATCCGAACCGAGCGCACACAGCAGCCAAAGCAGCTTCGCGCCACGACCGCCAATCGGCGTGAGATAGGCGCCCTGCTTTTGAGCCAACTCGAGCGAGCCAGCATGCTGAGCATCCAGGTACATCTACGTCACAATCCAACGGAGATGGCGCTCCAATAACGACTGCCGAATCCGGCCATCTTGTTTTGCCTCACAATGGGAGATGCACAGCGCTGCTTGATCGACCTCTTTACGACAGCCACAAGTTACGACTTGTTGTGGCTTAATCATTCTCTTCTACCTAATGATGGAATAGACTTTGCCTTTGACGGCCGAAGAGGATTGGAGGGGGGAAACGCAAAGACTCGCTCTCGAGTATCGTGCGAATTATTCGGGTCGAGGGGAAGGGGCTTGCATACATATACGACAACCACACAGCGGACTTTTTTCTTTATCATATCATGTTGGGAGCATCAATCTTCGAGTCTACATACACCGTGCACACAGCTGTAGGGCCTAGCCGTGCTCTTTTCGTCACTCGGGCAGAAAAAGCCGGTATCAAAAAATGAAAGTTGTTGACAGGTTTATGACTGGCTTGAATTGCTGGATCCGCTGTGTCTGTGAATTGGTTCAAACAAACATAATAGCTGTCGTCGTCTGCAACTTTGGCGTTTTCGGATCAATGAAATTGGAATGGTTGAGAAATTTGTAATCGGCTTTCAGCTCTAGCGGCAACAAATTGGAAGAGCAGACGAACCGAAAGCAAACGAATGGCTACTGGGAGGTTCTTCGATTTTGGCGTTCTTGGATCTCTTCTTTGTCCGGAACGAATGCATACACCACCTCTGCAGCACGCACACTGAACCGGCTGCCGGCGGCCTACGAAAACCGACAAGATGATTGGAGGGCGAGGTCATTGCCGCAGGGTCGGCCGTTGTTTGAATGGACAAATTTGAACTGGAGTCTCTGCTTTGCAGGACGAAGAGCTCATCGGCCTCTCTTGAACCAAAAAAAAAGAGGGAACTGGAAGCTGGATCTGCGGTCTTGCGTGGCTGTGGGGGTTAACAGAACATTGCTGGCCATAGACCGAGAAGAGAAGCGGCAGTTTGAGTGGGAAGAAACAAAAAAATGGAGAGCCACGGCTTTTGTGAGGCTGTATCTTTCAGCTGCTGATGTAGCTTGCTTGGGAACTCGGGATTTTGCGCGCCTTGGTTCGACTGACCGTTTCTGCTGAGTTTCGTGAGTGATGTAGCTCTGTTTGAGTGCGATTCGTGTGATACGATTGATTTGATCTGCACGTGTCTGGACCGTTGTAGATCGACATGCACGACTTCTTGCTCTTAAAAAAGTGTACGGGAGGGCTTCCGGGGGCGGTATGCAAGCAGTGTTGCCCGATTGTGATTTAGTTGCAAGATTCGAGTCAAAATGATCAGATATCGGTTGAGCAATTGAAGTTGCCAGCACATGATGCGCCAGGTCTCTACAATTGAGCAATGAAAATCAGTCGTGAAGCCGTTCCAAGAGCCCAAGTTCAACAAAATGAATTATTATAGCTGAGGTACAAACAAAGAATCGAGAACGTGCTGTTCAAAACCAGTTCGATGGCCACACTGCCCGGCTCGCATACGATCAAATGGACCAAACATCCACTCATATCACGAATCACGGATCAGCAGAAGCGTGAAGCTGCTGAACCGCGGTCCCCGTGTCGTCCCAGGTGCATTTGGTTGACTTGTGGAGTTGGAGGCTCAAATTCAATGCCCGCTTCCCGCAGTTTGCTGTCCCGCCCCCGCCCCCGCCCGCTCAAAGCGTCTCCAACACTTTCCGCCGCGGTTCTGAAAAGTAAGTAAGTAAACATCGGATCCACGCGCCAGGCACGCACGCTTTTAATCGACATCACGACCACGGGCTGCCATGAAACATCCTCAAACAGAAATGCGAGCAAGTATACAGACGCGATAGAACAAGGAAAAGAAACTGCATTGGACAGTTTATGGACTCGCGGTAGACAAGCTGATTTGTGCGGCTACGACGAATTAGTCGCGGTCACGGTTCACTGAGCTTTTTGGTCTTTTGAGGTCTTGGTACTGGACGCGACACGGACGTTTGTGCTGAATCGCCATTCCCAGACTCAGTGAGCCACTCCGGGACATCTGTTCAAAGGATAGATTGTCGAAGCTTGCGCTGAGATTTGGACCTGGGCATCTGAGTTTGCATATTTGTCCGATCGAAAGGCGTGACGGCGGCTTTGAAGAAGGAGAAGACGCCCAGCTGGCGAATTGGCTTTGAATAACTTTGGAAATACTTAAAACGAAACGAGAGATCGAAATCTCCATTTCTACGCTGGTCGTGGCGTTGGCGGTTCAGAAGCTTTACTGTCTACTGGAGGATCCCAGACCTGCTCCTTGCGAGATACACGGAACTTGACATACATCCGACATCAGTCCTCAAGCAAAATTCGATCAACCGGCCAAAGGCACGGTTCTCCAGTTCGATTTACCACATCCCGGTTTCGTGCAATTCGAGCAATATCCAGCCTCGTCTCTTCCCCTAATCAGTCCATCTACTTCACATCTCCAACTTCCGAAAGCCCCCGATCACATCGTCGAAATGTCCTCCCGACCATCCCTCTTCCCAAGCTCCAACCCCAACTACACCACGCACAACCAATCCTCCCAACAATCTTCTCAGTCCTCCGGCTCCGCCGCCAACCGCGCCCGCCAATACTCCCACCTTCACGCCCAACTCGCGCAACTCAACGCCCACCTCTCAGACACGGAAAACCTGCTTCGCATGACGGCAGCCCAAGCAGAGTATATGCGGAGCTTGGGTGGATTCTGTGGGGGTCTGTTTATGGCTAGTGCAAAGGTGTTGGGGGAGGAGGCGCCGGCGGGAGCGGGGATGGTGGAAGCTGCGGAACGGGATGGGGGTCTCAGGGGGGAGATTGAGCGGGAGAGGGAGAGGGGTATGGGGGACGAGAACTAAGCTATGAGATGGATTGGGGCAAGGGCGGCTATGAGAGGACAGGGTGTGAGGATGGAGTGGAGGTGTATACTTGTGACGAAGGAGAAAGAAGGGGTGCAAAGTTTTACTAATTGATGGAAGTGTCATCGTTTCATCGTTTCATCGGCTGAGCGTTGAGTCAAAGGGCGATTGTCATGGGAGTGAAGTCTTGCAATGATAATTGCGAGGACCTGTATTTGATTTTCTTCTCGGATGATGTTTCTTTCTCGGATGAGGAAGAGATGGATAAATGAAATCCATGTTTCGAACGAAACATAAATAGCCCGCGTAACTGGCTGGCTGGGTAAATGGCATAGCTGTTGTATTCTCCCTGGTAAAGACTAGAGCAGAGACTCGAACTAACTGGAAACCTCTGTAGGTAATCTTAGACAAGTCTAGGGAGTAGTCATGTTCAGTAAAAGACTCTGGTGGTGGTGGTGGGGGAGACCCTGGCCGCTAAGCTGGTGAATAAAGCCGCCTAAAGCCGCGGGGCGACTTTCGTCATAGCTGCTGAATTCACTCGACACCGACTGATTAAACCCGGCGCGGGCAGCTTGACTTTTGAAATGGCACACCCGACACCTTGCTTCAGACCTGCTAGTCTTATTACTCATGACATCTGTACTTAGAAAGGACCAGCTCGAGAAGAGCTTGTTCGACGAGAAGAACCTCGTCCGGTCCGGCAAACTCGCAGAAGACAACCCCCTCGACACCAGTCCCGCATTCACCCGACTCTGCAATGCCAGCAGGAGAGGCGACCTCAAGGTCTGCCAGGAAGCCATACAAGAGGGTGCGAACTTGAATGCTAGCGACGAGTACAACTACACGCCTCTGATCCTTGCCAGCTTGTGCGGTCACTATGAAGTGGTGCAGCTGCTTCTCGAGTCCGGCGCTCTCTGTGAGCGAGACACCTTCCAGGGCGAGCGATGTCTCTACAATGCCTTGAACGACCGAATACGAAATCTTCTTCTTTCCTATGACTACTCGAAATCGACTGATCCTCTTCAACCTTTCGCCTCGCACCTATACTCCCTTCTTGGTCGGGCCGAGCCTCAGACCGCCGACATCACCATTGTCGCTCAAGATCAGTCGTTCGCCCTGCACAAGTTCGTCCTCGCGGCCCGATCACCATACTTCCGACGAAAGTTGCTTGACAAGCCAGACACCACGTCATGGAATTTGCCGGATAAGATCCCAACTCCTTCCTTTGAGACCGTCCTGAAATATGTGTACCTGGGTGAGATTTCTAGCGAGGTCGGTGGGGCTGGAACAGGATATACGGATATTGAGATCATGGAAGGAATCGATCGTCTGTCAAGGTTGCTTGAGATACAGAACCTGATGCAGCGCATTCTTGACGCAGACAACCGAAGGGTGCAGAGGCAACAACGGCAGGCAGAAGTTGAACGAGGCCGGACGCAGATAGAGGCTTGGTTCAAAGAGAACGTCTTGGAACGCAACTTGGAAGTTGCGACGTCCAAGATACAGGATGTCAAGTGGACAAAAGACAACGAAGTCTTCGCCGACGTAATCTTGCGAGCAGATGAAGAAGCGGACGATCTCACACCACCCGCAAGTGGCCGGACTTCTCCCAGTGCCGAGCGCTCGTCGACAATACCTATTGGCCCTCTCGACAATGTAGCCAACCCGTCACCGTCGCCTCCAGAAGAGACCACGAGAGTGGCCACAACCAAGCTGTATCCAGTACACCGTGCCATGCTGCTAAGATCGGAATACTTCCTGAACATGTTCACGTCTGGTTTCATGGAAGCACAGGAGTCGGACCATCTCCGTATCATTCCCGTGGCCTGCTCAGCGGCTATACTGGAGCAGATTTTGCTATTCATCTACGGCGAGCGCGCCGATTTCGGCTTGCAGCTGGCTGTCGATGTTCTCTTTGCTGCTGACATGCTCCTTATCGAGCGACTGAAGGCAAAGGCTGCAGTGGTGATCAGCTCACTTGGAAACGGTGTCATGACCACTCAGCATCCAGCCGCGACACCCCATACCGATCCGTTCCTGCCTCAGCCGGATGACAAAAACCTTACGATTGACGAAGCGACGAGTGATGAAGATCCACTTGACCCATTCGCCACATTGCGTGCAGCATGGGACTTGCGTGTGCCTCGACTCGAGACATTTGCAGCTCGATATTTTGCGTTTAGACTGGAAAGATACATTGATACACCGGAGTTCATGGAGATTATCCGAGAGTCGGCGGCCCGCATCAAGATTCGTGAGGAAACTGACTCGATTGAGTTGGTGGATGACATTCGATACTACCTCTCCGAAAGGTTCCGACTACGTTTCGAGGGTGACGGCATTGAAGAGCTTCTCAACGAAGATAGCCCTGCCAGACAGCAGAAGCCTGACGGCCTAAGCGAGCAACTCTCCAGCACGCATCTCGATGACGCGCCCGACGACGTGTCGACTCTTGCTCCACCTCACGCGGACGACCAGTTCTCGAAACCTCTGGATGTTGGGCAAGTAATCCGGACGCTGGACGGCGAAATTGCAGGTGACGAGTTCGCCGCAGATTCTTTGAACTACCAGATGCTCATGGGCAAGATCGATACGATCTTGGAGAATCTGCATTTGGATGCTTAGAGAGGGTTCACAAGATTGTTGAGGGTGGCGAGAAGGGTCAACCTGAAGGTCGTCTTCAGCTTCATGGGAAGTAATGACCGGATCAAGTGGCTGTGACGTGCATTGCCATAGACCAAGAATGTTAAGCATGGGGCGGGCCAGTAGAGACCATGTCTTCTAAATTTGCGCCGAACCAGCCCAATATGAGGCATCTCGTACCACTTCTGTTATGTTAAAACGACCTCCCATGCGGGCTGTCGCGAGGCCGACACGCGATATCTCATCGACTCGTTCATGCTACTAACACAAGTCGAATACCCATCTCGTGCCAATAGAAGAAGAGCGCGTTCCGTTTTCTTGATCGCTGTGGCATTTGTGCGTAAGCATGTTGACGATCCCTTGACACCAATACTCAAGTTGACTTCCGTGGCTCTCTACCATGAGTCGAAGTATCACCTCAGCGTCGTGTTCGAGTCCAGGCTGCGTGTCACAGACGGACCTGGCATGTGGAGTTGCTGAGTCACTGAGATACGTGAGCTTGTCCGAGAATGCCAGCAGGCTCTTTATGGAAACTGCTCGCATACTTCTGCGACGTTCCTGGCATCCTTCGGCAAAGAGCGCACACCTGAGAAACTTCGGATAATGGGTCTGCCAGATGCCTCAATTCGCAATGGCTTGGGGGCCTTACCTGATGAGCTTCTAATGAGCATTTTCAGTCTTTTGAGACAAGGAGACTGTCCAACAGTGGCACATCCGAGCAAATTCCCATGTTACGGAAGATGTACCAGCTACAGCGTATCCCGAGGCCCTGGTCCAAGTCAAAGCTTAACACTGTAAGTCGCCTGGCAGGACATTCTGAGTCCTAATCCAATCTGCCACCCAAGACCTGATCTGATATACCAGTTGGCGGCTTTGTCTAATCTCACGGAAGCTCAACAGAACGGCAACCGAGCTACTCTACGAGAATGTTCAGTTCACTAGTGCCGAAATTATCCGCAAGTTTCTGTATACCGTCATAACAGCACCTCACTGCGCCAAACTTGTACGCTGTGTCTGGTTATCTGAAATTGGAATGTACAGCCCAGGCTTGTCGCATCATACTTCCGGCAAACAAATGGAAGAGTGTCTAATGCACTTTGCTCAGCATCAGTCACCGCAGATGAGGCCTAAAGTGGACGAAGAGACACACAGATTGCAGCCTAACGGGGACCTGGAGCAATTTTTAGTCGCTTTGGCGCTCCCTCGCGTCCAAGAGCTCGGAATAGAGGCCACTCATTATCCTTGGGCACCCCAGTCGGGGCCGGGTCGGGTATTGCTCCCTCGCAAGCCGAGCTTTCCTCTCTTGACTTTGTTTCGAGACATTGAGCAGGGCGGTCGTTTATCAAGTCACATTCAATCACTGGATTTGAAGTCCGGAGGAACTCGTCTCAGCATATCGGTCATCGTCCCCATTCTTAAAATGGTCTCTCTTCGCGAATTGAGGTTGGCCCGCCTCTCGCGAATTTCCGATCAGCACGGAGTGTTCCAGGAAGACCCCGATCGACATACTTGTACATGGACTTCGAACGTGAATGATGAAGAGACAACATTGGCCACGATTCTGCGAAAAGCCAGCATCATCTCGACACCTATATGTTCACTGGCCTTGATTGATTGCGAGTACTCGGCAGAAGATCTAGCTGCATTGTGCTCTGTGGCACACAAACTCGAGCGCATGGACGTCGACGTCAGCACTCATGATGAGTATGATCTGACTCAACGATATCGTGAGATCAGTGGCCATGAAACTGACGCTTTCTGTCGGGCTCCGGAACAACTCTTGTCTGCTATCGCGGCGGTCTCTAATCAGCTCAAGGTACGTGAATGATCATTGCTGGTCTTCGAACGTCTCCCTCACTACGCAATTGCACTCTGACAAATGCGTGATCGGGACTCGTTAAGGACCACCGGCTCTGACCTTTTTCAGGTTCTCCGAATCGCCAGTGCAGACACGGCCATTGGCCGTTGCTGGGGTATGCAACGTTCAATTGAGTTTAGATCAATCCAACGGCTTTCAGATCGCCCGCTGGACTTCCACAACTTCATTGAACTTGAATCGTTGGAAGTCACGGCAGCCTCGCTCGGTTGTGGCCGCTTGCCAGTGGCACAGGACTTTCTGCCCTTTCATCGTCTCCCGCCCAGTCTCAAGCATCTCACGCTTCTCATACCTGTCGTTGGATTTTACAAATCATTCGTTGAGGGCGGGTTGTCTGGCATTGAGGATCAGCTGATCAAGCTCGTCTTTGCTATCTGCGGCAAGCTCAAGTACGCCAGAACTTCGCTACCCCTCCTGGAAAGAATCAGTATTAATTTGCCTGATGATCACTATGGCTACCACCGACTGCGCCGTTCTTACAACCACTGGCCAGTGATAAATGCGGTTCTTACCAAGAAGCTTATGAAGGAGATTCAGTCGGAGGGCTGCCTCCCCGTAAAAATCGTTGGCCCGTTCTCGTGGACATGCAACTCACAGATATCCATGAAAGAGACCCTGAGAATTTGTGACAAGCAATGGGAACTCTATCAGCTGGCGCTCACCGAGGAACGTGAGAATGGGTATTGATATTGACAGAGTCAAACAGGCTACAATCCTATGCTGACCCCAGGCTGAGATTTCACTGCTAGCTCTATCATCGAGGTTTGGGCGTATCCAAGATCCATCTGTGCCCGATTACGGCACGGAGAAGTGCCGTCAACAGGCATGCAATCGGCAGGAAACGATAACGGCTGTTCATGACATTGGACGTACAATCATAGTTGTATATGCAACTCTCATAGACCAGACTATTTGCGCTGCGACAAACAAGATTCCAAGTCCAAAGAGAGCTCTGAAGTCTATATACGTCGGTCTGTCATGAAGAAGGTTATAACCAGCGCCAGAACGCAACAGACGAGGGACGATACTGTACATGTCAGTTCTTTCTCCAAAAAGCCAGCAGGAGGCTCACTTACCGTGCGTCCACGTCAGTGCCTTGATGTAACTCTCCACCACTATCTTCCGAATCGCATCAGGGAGCGTTTGCGCATAGTAGATATCCTGAATCGCCCGCCGAATGATCTGTCGAAAGTCAGCACCCGTTCCTACGAAACCAGCAATCAAATACCCACCTTCTCTTTGCCTTCCACACCCCCCAGTCCTTCCCTCAAATAAGGCCTCAAAGTCCCCTGCAAAATCGTCATCGTAATCCCCGTACTGACCGTGCCCCCAATCCCCACCGCCTGATACAGCCCACTACCCGCGACCGCATAATGTTCCCTCGGAATCCCCGCTGTCAACGCAATGAATGTCGTCGACTGTACGACCGCGGACCCGAACCCGCCCGGGAATATGTACAGCGATTCCGCCCAGTTGGTATTTCCGTGCCACCGGGTCACGACCAGCGTGTAGCCGATGCATGCGAATGTCAGACCGGCGAGTGTCAGTTTCTTGTATCGCCCGGTGCGGTTTATGGTGTAGCCGCAGAGCAGCCCGCCGATGGCGTTGCCGACCACGGCGGGGACGAGACGGGTGCCCGCGTCGCGGGCGGGGCGGGACATGGCGATTTGGAAGTAGAGCGGGACCGAGAACATGAGCTAGAACACCCTGTCAGCAACAAAAAAAATCTTGGCAATGGGGACTCGGCAGTGTGGACGTACCTGGAGTTGAGCGAGCATCTGCAGAAACGCAATCGAGTACGTCGTGATCACGTCCCGATGCAGCATCAGCCGGACGGGGAACATTGGTTCTTTGGCGAACTTTCCTTCCACGACGACGAATGCTGCGACGAAGACGACGGAGACTGTGAGGCATGAGATGCTGAGAGGTGACAGACGCATCATGTTCTTGGTCGCGAACTCGAGGCCCAGCAGGAAGCTGAGTGTGGCGACCACGAGAATGAATGCTCCGAGAAAGTCGATTCTGTGAAGTTTGTCAAGCTGGCTTTGGGCGGGTTTCTTGCTGGATGAGGAAGCGAGGATGTCGGTTTCTGTTGGTGGAAGCTTTATGAAGACGAGAATGAAAGCGAGGATCGTGAGGGGGCACTGGCCGTAGAATGACCTTGGGATGTCAGTGCTGGTATGTCCAGAGATTGAACTTCGATCGCTTACCATCGCCAACCGACTGTGTCGGACAGCAGACCACCAACCGGCCCCCCGCAGGATCGTCCTGTTGTTGCGGCGACGTTGACATAGCTTCGCCATGCTGCGACTGATCGGATGGGAACGAGATCTATAGACGTGAGATGAGGTGTTCGGCTCAGTGCTTTCAATGCAACTCACCAGCAATCAAGATCGACACCAGAGATGCTCCGGCACCACCACCAATCCCAGCAACAGCACGCCCAAGCAGAACCTGCCACAATTCTGTCCCAACGCCACTTCAGTGCGTCAGCCATATTGCAAAGCAAGTGGTCGGGTGAACATACGTGAGGAAGTTTCCAAGAGTGAAGAAAGCATATGTGACGAGGAGCAGAGTCTTGCGTCCGTAGATGTCACTCAGCTTGCCAAGCTTGAAACTGTCAGTCCGGTGTTCTGGTCCAGTTCATTCAGTGAAGAGAACATACCACTGGCTGTGCAGCGCAAGATGCCAAGAAGAATGATGTGATCAGCCAGTCTGAGCTGGCGAAGTCGTTGAACTCGGAGGCGATCGATCCCGTTTGGGACATGACCAGGGTACTGTCGACATTGTTGACAAAGACGCCTTTGCAATTCTAATTAGAAAATGATCTGACAAGTCGCGTCCCGGATGTAAACATACCTAGAAGTAGTACCGCAATGACCGAGAAGTTTGGAGGTTTCTCTTCCCCTGCATGCGTGTCATCAGGTCCGCCATTCTGTCGACAAGCCTCGCTTGAATGAACCGAAGCTTCCTCGTCCACGATCCCGTTGGAGACGGGTACCGCGCTGTAGTCAGTCGACTGAGGCTCTGCCAGGGCCTGAGCCGCAAGGAGCGGGGTGTGTTCGGTAGTGTCTACAGACATGCCTAGCGATACAAAGATGTTCACGAAATCGCGGCACCGATTGCGTTTTTGAGCTTCACGGCTACTTCGAACTGGTTCGACTTTTCAAGCATTGGTGGAGAATGAGAGGGCCACATCAAGACCCAGTGGTCCGGATCACCATGAAAATCAAAACGCAGATGGAAGTTCGGAGAAAACTGTGACTCAAACAAGAATAGTGGAGATGAATCAGAGGCTAAGAAATCGATGCAATCATTGGCTGCGTTTATCAGCGCCATCTGTTTTGTGTAGCGAACCGCGCTGGGTCGGGTGGTTGTCGGTGATTAGCCTTCGCCATCTTTCACTTCCGCCGACGAACTGCATGCTTTTGCACGTCTCTGAGACTTGCAGAACCGTTTATCGAGAACCGGCCTACCGTGGAAGAGTCCCTTGCCTCGTGGCAAGTGGTTACAAACAAACTTTGGGTGGCATGCTGCCGCCAAGAAAAGGAAGTTGAAGCTCACCTCTTAATCCTTCCCGCTTTCAGGGATCTCGTCACGCAATGGAGGGCTTGCAGCATGCCATCGACAACCACTTCTTGAGCCTCTCAAGGTACCAGGATTTTGTTCATGCTCCTTGAGATCCACTGCAAGTCTTTGAGCAGACAATGCGTTTCGACAGGTTCTCGTGCGATGACGAGGCCGGCTTGCCGAGAAGCTCCCGCTCATGCAGGTGGGGCACACACTTCTCGAAGTCTTGAAAGCTACAAAGGAGAGGCCGAATTTTAGTGTACAATCCGGTGATCAGAGCTGAATTGTGTCCCTTCACCTCCAGAGCCATGAAATCAATTCTAGCAGCAGTTTCGGTGGCCTTGCTGGGGTTGTCTGTGCCCTCGGTCGGTGCAGACAGCCAGCAGAAGATCTTGGGCAATTCGAAGAAGACTCCGAATGTCATTTTCATTCTGACCGACGATCAAGACCTACATATGGACAGCTTGGACTATATGCCATTACTACAAAAGCATCTCTTGGACGAGGGTACTTTCTTCAAGCGCCATTTCTGCACCATTGCTGTTTGCTGCCCGTCTCGAGTCTCACTGTGGACAGGCAAAGCTGCTCACAATACCAATGTCACAGATCTTTGGCTGCCGTATGGTGGTTACCAGAAGTTTGTCCAGGAAGGTCACAACAGCAATTGGCTCCCGACGTGGCTTCAAGAGGCAGGTCTGGGGACGTACTATGTTGGCAAGCTGTTCAATTCCCACACGGTAGACAACTACAACGATCCATACCCAGCGAATTGGACGGCTCATGACTTCCTGCTCGACCCGTTCACTTATTCCTATCTCAACTCTACGTACCAACGGAATCAGGATCCTCCCAAGAGCTATGAGGGCCATTATTCGACAGACGTGCTGGCTGGAAAGGTCTACGGCTTCCTCGACGAAGCCGCCACTGCTGATAGGCCGTTCTTCTTGACAGCCGCACCTATTGCTCCCCATAGTAATCTCGATTACATCCCGCCTGGTGCTGTTAAGAACGGGACCGTTGGAATGGGCCCGCCGGTCTCCGCCAAACGCCATGAGCATCTGTTCAAAGACGCCGTGGTCCCGCGACATTCCAATTTCAATCCAGATGAGGTAATCCGGGACTGACATTTGAAGGTGACATCTGCTGACTATCGTATAGCCCAGTGGCGCTAATTGGGTCCGCGATCTACCCAAGCAGAGTCGAGAGAATGTCGACTGGAACGACCACCACTACCGACAGCGCCTCAGAGCCCTGCAGGCAGTGGACGAGATCATCGATACGCTAGTCCACAAGCTGGAAGACCTCGGCATCCTTGACAACACCTACATTATATACACAGCAGACAACGGCTACCACATCGGACATCACCGGCTGCAGCCCGACAAAGAGTGTGGTTACGAAGAGGATATCAACGTCCCTCTGATCATCCGCGGCCCAGGTGTACCCAAAGGCAAGACTTCCGAAGTAGTTACAACACACACAGATTTGGTGCCTACCTTTTTCGACATCTTCGGCATCAAGCCACGCGACGAATTCGACGGCGCAGCAATTCCGCTGTCGGAGAAAGATCTGGAGGAAGCGAAAGAGACGAGACACGAACATGTCAACGTCGAATATTGGGGCTGGGCTCTGTCGGAGAGCAAGTTTGATCTCTATCGCTACGAGAACAACACGTACAAGTCGCTGCGATTGATCGGTGATGGTTATGACTTCTACTACTCAGTCTGGTGCAACAATGTGCACGAATTCTACGATCTGAGTGTATGCGTCTACTGCTTTTTCAAGTGAACTATGCTGACTTCCACAGGCTGATCCGAGTCAGATGAAGAACCTGCATCCGTCCGCATCCGAGATCACTGGCATCACGCCTCCCGAGACGATCCTCGGCAAGCCGCTATCTCAGGTTCTGCAGCGATTGGATTCGTTGCTGTTCGTGCTCAAATCGTGCAAAGGACAGCAATGTGTGAAGCCTTGGGACACGCTGCATCCTCAGGGGAACGTCAACAATCTTCACGATGCGCTGGCAACGCGGTTCGATGACTTTTACGCCAATACGGTGGAAAGAATTCGCTTTGACAGATGTGCTGCCGGCTATATTTTGGACGCCGAAGGTCCACAGGTCGCCAAGGGATACAAGGAAGGCTTCCATTGGAGTGACTGGGTCTGAAGACTGTACATGGTCTCGAGTCATGGAAGGAATGCGCAGTATTTGAAGGCACAATAAATAAAAGGAATGATATATCCAGGTTCGGCGAGAGTCAACGGTGAAGCACACTAACATCGCCACTTTCGCATCCACCATAGACAGCAGAGAATCATGATGTTTCTTTTGATGACCTCGCACAATATTGACTGATGGACAATCTGAAAGGTGATCGAATATGTGCCACGTTCGTGCCCCCATACTGACGTCCGCCGGTTAACGGTCGCGATATGCGATAAGCAATACCAAGACTGCTTGGCAGCATTAGAGGCCCCATCAGCCGCACATCTGGAGTAACTGTTTCAGACATCATTTTCTTCTCCTTCAAGCTTCATTACGCCTTCACGGAGATGATTGCCATTAGCAACCAGCATGAAAGTCTGCTTACACCGCTTTGACGAGGCAGCGGAAGCACGTCCGATGCAGCAGCGGCAGCTTCGCAGACGAATCAGCGACGTCATCCAACCTTCGACTGACGAGTGAGATGCAGTGGGCGGGATTCCTTACATGTGGCCCGCGGAAGGGGACCGTTGAGCTCCAGACGCTGCCGTGGATGGGTCCTTAGGCGGAGATGGGGTAACCCAGCCAGCCTGTAGCTCTGGCAGATATCGGGCCCATGTCCATGAGCCTCCTCTCTGACGCTGTGATTCGATTCTCCTCCACTCCTCATTGCCGTTGACAAGATGTTGGCATCTCGTCTGTTGAGGTCCTCTGGGCCGCGCGGCTTCACGAGTGTGCAGACGCTTCGGCTGTACTCGAGCAAAGGCGAGGACTTTCGGACCATCTTACAACAGCTCCAGAACAAGAAGATCAACAGTGCTACGGTCATTCTGCAGCAGGGAGATGAGACGGACGGCGCAGACACGGCCCGCGATACCCCAGGATGGAAGCACATGTCCAAGAAAGACCGCAATCCGTACGACAACAAGACCGATACGTACGGTGACAAGATCGTTCCGGAGCCCTACCGCAATGGCATCGGCGGCTCCGTACTGGGTCCACGGAACCCGGACCGTGATCTTCAGGTACGTCCCACCATTACACGATGCATGGGCGTCGTCAATGGGTTGTGTTATGTGACTGACGGAATGACAGAATCCAGATATGATCAGACCGCCGAGTACCGATTCGGGTACATTGTCTAACATGAAGTGGAGTTACTCCGACTCGCACATGAGGATCGAAGAGGGAGGATGGGCGCGCCAGACTACGGATCGAGAGCTTACAACGTCGAAGGAACTCGCCGGTGTCAACATGCGCTTGGAGTGCGGTGCTGTCAGAGAGTTGCACTGGCACAAGGAGGCCGAGTGGGCATACATGATCTCCGGCAAAGCGAGAGTGACGGCCCTGGATGTCGATGGCGGGAACTATATCGAAGATCTGTCCGAGGGAGATCTGTGGTACTTTCCATCCGGCAATCCGCACTCAATCCAGGGGCTATCGCCCGACGGGTGCGAGTTTCTACTGATTTTCGACGACGGCAACTTCAGTGAAGACTCGACCTTCCTACTGTCCGACTGGCTCAAACACACCCCCAAGTCCGTCCTAAGCAAGAATTTCCGCCTCGACCCGCAGATCTTCGACCACATCCCCCAGAGCGAAAAGTACATCTTCGAAGGCTCACTACCTAAATCAATTGATGAAGAGATCCCTAACAAGCCCGGCGTGAAGAAGTCCAAGCGCCGCTTCGTCCACCGCATGCTCGCCCAAGAACCCATCAAGACCGAAGCCGGCGAAGTCCGCATTACCGACAGCACCAACTTCCCCCTCTCCAAGACCGTCTCCGCCGCACACGTAAAAGTCAACGGTGGCGGCCTACGTGAAATGCACTGGCATCCCAATGCCGACGAGTGGTCTTTCTTCCTCAACGGCCGTGCCCGTGTCACGGTCTTTGCGTCTGGCGGTACGGCGCGCACGTTTGACTACACTCCCGGCGACGTGGGGATCGTACCCCGGAACATGGGCCACTATGTGGAGAATCTGAGTGATACAGAACCTTTGGAGTTTTTGGAGATTTTCAAGAGTGATAAGTTTCAAGATTTCAGTTTGGAGCAGTGGTTGGGGCAGACGCCGGAGAGGCTTGTTAGTGAGCATGTGTTTCAAGATCATCCAAAGTTGGGGAGAAAGTTTGTGGACGAGCTTGACGCGAGGAAGGTACCTGTCAAGAAGGGTCATTGATGAATTGATGTTGTTGGGCGGTATTTTATTTTGGAGAATGTTGTGCGTTGCTAATCATAGGATTGAGGTGCACAATGATGACCGCACGGACTGTTCTTGTTTTTGTGCTATTTCGGCTGTCTAACCTGATCAATTGCTTACGATCTTGCTGACGCCACTCGACTGTTTCGAACAAAGCCTAGATGCCACAGGCGAGATGGGGTTCAAATACCGAACATTGATGACGGTTCGTACGGGGTCTGTTCATTGAGTGAGGTCGCACTGGTCACGATCCATCTCAGACGCAGCTCCAGCATCGGAAGGCGATCGCTTCATGTCGCACTTATTCTGTTGAGCTCTCTGATGTCTAAACTCAAGTCACTTTGTTGTACTCCTTGCCGAAGCATAGAGTCATGATATGTCTTGCGAAGCTTTCACAAATAGACGGTGTGTTACTTCTTTGCCGTCTGAGCCGGCACTGGATGCGATTCAAGTTACACATTTTGAGTCTGATTGTCCGTTTTATTCGAGATGTGTCACAGTCGCATGTTTGAAGGGCCAGACCCTTCGAACGAAGTAACAGACCAACGCAGCTTCTGAGTCTCGTATAAGAGACCTTTGATCACCCCTGTTCATTCAAAGTATCACCCCTGTCACTTCTCAGCATCGCCTACATCATCCACCGACCGACACGACCACCGTCGCTACAAAACAGAATG
The DNA here is from genome assembly GCA_900618795.1 of Cyanodermella asteris. Lineage (NCBI taxonomy): Eukaryota > Fungi > Ascomycota > Lecanoromycetes > Ostropales > Stictidaceae > Cyanodermella > Cyanodermella asteris. The sequence continues at coordinate 820,893 of UYJD01000008.1, read as the reverse complement.
GCATGCAAAGTTAGTTTTCCGTCCTGCCATTAATCACATCATTAACCATGCCCAGATGAGCTTCCTCAGCGTGCTCACACTACTACTCGCCTTCACCGATGCAAAAGCACTCTACTATCCAAGGCTGAACAGCACCGCTCATCTCGGTACCGGCACCGGTTTCGCCACCGGAACAATATTCCCAGCCAAGACGAGCCTCGCCACCGGTATCTCGTCGTCCAAGATCCCATTGTCCCAATCCAGCGGCCCGTACTACGGCAACACATCCATCCCGATCAGCGTCCCAACCGGCGTCCCAACCGGCGTCTTGACTAGCAGCGCCCAACTGAACGTCTCTTCCGTCTCGACTCTCATAACTCACACGCCGACTCTGTTCAGCAGCAGTGTCACCAACAGCAGCATCTCCCTCCCGTCGAGCACCATCATCTCCAGCATCCCCGTCTCCAGCGTCCAGGTCTCCACCACCTTCTCCTCCTTCACCAGCGCCTCCCTCCCCACGCTCCCCATCCCAGGCACACCGTCCACCAGCACCCTCCCAACAACCGGTCCCATTGCTCCCCCTCCCAAACCCCCCACCGCAGCCCTCGCCTACCCGAACCCCAACTGTAACACCGCCGGCCCCAACGGCACCGGGCCGAGCTGCGGCTGGTTCGAATTCGCCCCCGGAACCTGCCAGACCCTGTTTCCGAACCCGAGTTACGGTTTCGCGTCTCTGTGGGTCCAATACGGCGACGACGACGGGAGGGAGTGTCGGGTTAAGATTTATGGTGATGAGGCGTGTGGTGTGGGTGAGATTGCTGGAGTGGGAAGGGTTGGTGGGGAGTTTGGTGGGTGTGTTAGCGTGGGACAGAATGCGGATGGAGAGGGAGAGGAAGAGGGAGAGGGGGGGAAGGTGGGAAGGAGTTTTGTGTTGGATTGTGATGTGGATGTGAAGGATGTGGATGGAGAGGAATCGCATGTTGAGGGAGCAGAACCGGCTGTGGGTGGTGATGTTGACACTGTTGTTCCGTCGGCTGATGCTACTGGGGCTGCGGAGGGACGGCTTGGTCCGCAGTCGAGTACGAGCGCCGTTGGCCCTGCGGGGCGGTGGTATGTGCCGCAGGCGGTGTGTGAGGCTGAGGGACTGGAATGCACCCTGACCGTCTGGGCTGGGCAGTGTATTTGCTCCGACACGTCGTAGGGTTCGAGGCAGCGTCGAGGATACGTGTTTTGGACTCGATAAATTGCTTCGAAGATTTCGAAGCTCACGGCTAGACAGCAGCGTCGGTAAATACTGACTTGGAAAAGATGATCATGATCATATCGTTGATTATACATTTGATTCTTTCGCTGATATGTTTATGCTTGATTCATCCCCAGTTCATGCTGAGAATAGCCTCCCCCTCCTCCTTCCCTCTCCACCCCATCCTCCGAATCTGTATCTGCGCACTCTCCAGCACCCGCCTCTTGAGATCCTTCTTCCTCACATCCAACCCCGGTATATTCCCAAATGTCGTCTCAAACTCAAACCCGCTCAGTCGATCCAGAATCTGCTTAATCTCTACCGGCCCCAACGGAATCATGTTCGGGATCGCCCACATGAAACTGTACGTCCCGGTTTCGCCACGCACGTAATGTTCCTCGGGGTTCCGGCTCGACGGAATCGTCATGATCGTGTCTGAAGAAAAGAGGTTCTTTTCCCAATGGATACACAATGAGCCGGGAAAGTGACCGCCGCATTTGATCGCCGTGACGCCGGGGACTATTTCGGTGTTGGCCGAAGTAAGGAGTCGGAGTTTATCGTCTGGCGGTGCGGAGAAGAGCCATTCTCTGTCGTCTGAAGCCACGTAAATCGGGCAGTCGAAGACCTTGGCCCAGACCGCGTTGGTGGTGTAGAAATGGGGATGGGAAATTACGATCCCGACGACTCCGCCGCGGCCGGTGGCGTTGATGTGGTCTACGGTGTCTTGGTCGAGGAGTGAGATGCAGTCCCAGAGGACGTTTCCCGAGGGCGTCTCTAGGAGGATGGCGCGTTGGCCGATTGCGAACTTGGGTTCGGTGTAGATGCTTGTTATGCGCGGGTCGATGGAATCTTTGACGAAGACGTTTTTGTGGTTTGTTCGTAATTCTTGGAGGGTGGTCCAGGATTGGCCTGGGGGTGGGATGAATTGGCGTGGGTCCTGAGCAGGTTTGTCAGATGCATGGATTTGGGGATTATATTTTCGTAGATAGAGATGTTTCAATGCCAAGATTGAAGGATACAGCTGAAAGGCATGAGAATTCTTTTGTTTACACTCACATCACAAATGGGGCAGTGTTTGTCTTCTCGCTGTGAAGGATACTGCGTCCCGCACGCCGTGCAGAATGGTAGGTCTTGCAGGTAGTCCATCTAGCCACAAGTGTCGATTTCAGTGTTGATGAGCGATTAACTCAGCGCCTTGAGCTTCATGTATCTCCTAAGTGAAAGCCTTGTGATATTTCAACTTCCCAGTATGGGAGACGTTCAGCATCGAGTCGGCTCTGACCCCTCACTTCATCCACGGAGTCATGTTGCCGACGTCACAACCTTTATAGCGGCCCATGCTGTTCTCATCTCGTGAGCCTCGTCCATTTTCCCCCCGAGTTCGAACCTATTGTCTCCACATGGTTGAATCGAAAGACTTGAGAAATTGCCTTTCGTATCGAGCCATCAGATCCGCACGCAAGTTCACATCCTGTGACGCTTGTTCAGACGAACCAGGTTTTTACACCACGCAAGTGCCGAATACCATCCTCATACTCTGCCTTCGGATACGTCCAAGTAATATGCTTTCGCGTCGATCTGCCGTCCGAGCGTGATTTGTGGTCGACGGAAAGGCCAATGTGGCCGCGTTACGGTGACCCAGGAGTCTTTGTTGAGCCATTCGTAGCGTGTGTCTATCGGCATTTGAACGCGCAAATCTCCACATATGCCGTCTAGATGTGGTGGAGGGAAGCTTTAACAGGTACAACAATAGTCGCTGTCCAGGTCGGAGGCGGGTCGCCACGCCAGAAGCAGATCAAGGCGTGATGCACGCTGCTCTCTTACCATGCGAACGTCCCCATTTCCATTCAGCTGCTTCTATTTGTGCATATGCCTTGATCAGGTATGGGAAGTGGAAGCTGGTGGAACTTCGCCAGCTCCATTTCAGCTGATGTAGTAAGCACACCTTGTGGTGGTAAAGATGGCCAGATGGCTATCAGCTACTTTCCTATGTCAATGGGATGCTCGTAG
>UYJD01000008.1:806124-816541 GCA_900618795.1 Cyanodermella asteris | reverse complement strand
CCTTCAGACTTGACGCCGACCTTCATTGGTCGCCTACATAGTCAACCAACCCGTGCCCGCGTTACACTCATGCGACCCTTCACCGTGTGGAAATGCCCCACGCTTCAGTGAAGCCAGCGATCACGAGCGACTTCGAATCATCGAATCAGCGTACAGAGATAGATGATGGTGTGCAGTCTGGTGAGATAGGTAAGATAGCTTCTGCAGGGATACAACTGACTCAGGGAATGGCGGCAAAATGCTTCGTTTAGCACGCTTCGTTTCAACCGCACAAGGTATACAGCCCATGAACCCCGCAAATCGGGTAAAAGTGATGGCAGAAACATGTTTCATCGAGATTGAGGACCAACGTTGAGATCGACTTAACGAGCTTGCAAAGATGAATAAAGGACGCGTTTGTCCTCAGCAGGAGCCTTGGCCGACGATCTTGATCGACATCTCGGATCCGATATACGATTATGATCTTCATTCTCCTTGCGGCCTTGCTGACTGTGGGCATGATAGCACAGGGATCGGCTTACACTGATTCAAAGACGGGCATCACGTTTTGGGAGCAAGATGTCAGTGATGATGCTGGCACAAACGGCCTTAAGTTTGGTATCGCCCTTCCTGCAACAACCCAACCAACATATCAAGATGAGTACATCGGACATCTTCTCATTGGCTTGACCAATGGATCAGCCTGGGCTGGTCTGGCTCATGGCGGTGGTATGACAAACGACCTTCTCCTCGTTGCCTGGCCGAATGCGGGCAAAATTATCACGAGCTTCCGTTATGCTTCTGGCTATACTCAGCCAGACATATACAATGGCAATGCTACACTCACGACTATATCACAGACGGTGAACATTACTCATGCAGAGATCATATATCGCTGCCAGCATTGTTGGATCTGGTCACAGAGCGGAGCTTCGCCGGGATCTCAGATTCCAGCAACGACAACGCCGGCACTTCAAGTTCTTGCCTGGGCGAAACATACCAGCCTACCGAGCGCACCCGCGGATCCCGACTCCGGCGTTGATGAGCATCCATATTTTGGTATTGCGGTCCTGGCAGCACAGAACGCTCGCACAACTGCATACACGAACTGGATCACCAAAGCGACGGCCACACCAATAACCTCGAAACCGACGACTTCAGCCACTCCAACTTCAACCACCTGTGCTCCCAATCAGGCAGCGCCGACAGATGCATATGACTACATCGTTGTTGGAGCTGGAGCTGGTGGTATCCCTCTTGCTGCCAAGCTTTCCGAGAATGGAGGTAAGAAGGTGCTATTGGTTGAGAAGGGACCTCCCTCATCAGGGCGATGGAGCGGAACGATGAAGCCGTCCTGGTTGTCCGGGACGAATCTGACACGTTTTGACGTTCCCGGTCTGTGCAATCAAATTTGGCACGACTCGGCCGGCATTGCTTGTACTGATGCGCCGTCTATGGCTGGCTGCGTGCTTGGTGGTGGCACGGCTGTCAATGCAGGCCTGTGGTGGAAGGCCAATCCTGCCGACTTTGACGATCTCTTCCCACCCGGCTGGCACTCTACCGAAGTTCAACAAGCCCTTATGAGGGTATTTGCGAAGATTCCGGGTACCTACGTGCCGTCGATGGATGGGAAGACCTATCTGAGACAAGGTTATACTCAAGTTGCTAACGCACTTTCATCTGCTGGGTGGACTTCAGTCGATGCCAATGCAAACCCAGGAAGTAAGAACCGCACTTATACGCAGACGCCGTACATGTTCTCAAACGGAGAACGAGGAGGACCAATGGCTACCTATCTGCTCGAAGCAAGCAAACGCTCAAATTTCAAGCTCATCATGAACCCCACGGCCAAACGTATCGTACGAACCAATTCAACAGCCACCGGTGTGGAGTTCGTAGCAACCAATTCCAACGGCTACTGCGGAACCGTCAAGCTAGCAGCAAAGGGCAAAGTAATCCTCTCTGCCGGCGTCTTCGGCACAACCAAGATCCTCTTCCGCTCAGGCATCGGGCCGACCGACCAACTCAACATCGTCAAAGCCAGCAGCGACGGCCCGACAATGATCTCCTCCGACAAATGGATCAACCTCCCCGTCGGACAAAACCTAGACGACCATACCAACACTAACATGGTGATCCAATACAACGCCTCGACCTTCTACGATTTCTACGCCGCGTACGACGCCCCCATTGCCGCCGACAAGACCCAGTACCTGAACTCGCGCAACGGGATACTCGCCCAAAGCGCACCCAACATTGGCCCCATCTTCTTCGAAGTCATCACCGGCCCCGACGGAATTAACCGCCAGCTGCAATGGACTGCCCGAGTTGAAGGTGATCAAGGTTTCGCCGACAACACCTCCATGGTCCTGTCCCAATACCTCGGACGCGGCAAAACGTCCCGAGGACGGGTTACCATCAACCCAGATCTGAGCCTATCCGTCTCTCAGCTGCCGTACGTCAACACTGCGGGCGACGTCGCCGCTATTGTCCAAGGGATCAAGAATGTCAAGGCGGTCATTGCAAAGAACACGAAATTGGGGTTATTGTTCCCGGCGCCAGCGCAGTCGGTGGAGGACTTTCTATCGACGTATCCGAACACCATCAGTGCGAGGACGGCGAATCGCTGGGTGGGCACGGCGAAGATGGGGACCGATAGCGGGCTGAGCGGTGGGACTGCGGTCGTTGACACCAGCACGAAGGTGTATGGAACCGACAACGTAGGTGCCTCGTGCGTGAGTGGCGAGTTTGGACACTCTTGCTGACTTTGTGTTTAGATCTTCGTGGTTGATGCGTCCATCTTTCCTGGGATTGTGTCGAACAACCCATCGGCGCTGATTGTGGCTGCTGCCGAGCGTGCTTGGGAGTACATCTCCGGCCTGGGCTGATGAGCCAACTTGTACGCCGGCCTTCTTGATCTTTTCACTGCGTTGCTTGACTGTGTCTTCTTCGTCGATGAGTAGCTCTTTGTTTCAATGTATATAGCAATGTCAGTCCCGATCATATGGGTCGCGGACCTGAAGTCCACCACGCACTATCATGAGAGGTACCCCAGACGCATCATGTTTTCCTCCGTCTTGTCAGATCACATAGTTTCAATAGCACGAAGACATCTTGTTTCCAGTGGTTATGTATTATTCGAAGCAATAACTATGCTATTATGTACAACGTTCCCATGGTATACATGCAAAAGCCAGAATCAACGCCAAGCAGTATGCGTCTAAATGAGTGTGATCGTCAATCTTTTCATTTCCTGTCGTTAGAATAACTCTGGATTGTTCACATTTATGCGACAATGACGGCAGCGACAGCGATCAAAGCAGCCTGGATTGAACCGACAACCTTGCCAGCAGCACCAGTAGCGATGGTGATGCTAGGGTGAGCAGAAGAGCCCGGCTGCTGAGCGGCGTTGGAAGTCGAGACCGCTGGCGGGACACCGACAGCGACAGTAGTGTTTCCAGGCGCAACCGGAGCGGGGACCGCAGCGGTAGCATTGGTGTAGACGCCAGCGGTGGGCGTGGGTGCCGGCTTGGTGATGGTGCAAGGGCAGTCCGTGATGGTCAGGGTGGTGGCGGAGGTGACGGTGTAGGTCTTGCCGTTGGTGGTGATCTCGATGGCGGACGGGCAGTAGGTGGTGTATGCGGTGACGACCTCGGTCACGACGGCGCCGGTGGGGATGCTGCCGAAGCAGGAGGCGCTCTGGGCGTTGCAGAAGGCCAGATTGGGGTCTCCGGAGCCGCGGCAGGCGTCGAACTGAGCGGCGCAGGCAGCGGATGGGTTGGCGGTGGCCTGGGCGGTCAACGAGGCCGGGACGGTGCAGTCACCGCGAGCCAGAGCGGCGGCGTTGCAGAAGACGAAGCTGCTGGTCGGTTGAGCTGTCAGGGAAGCTGGGACGGTGCAGTCACCACGAGCCAGAGCGGCGGCGTTGCAGAAAACAAAGCTTGAGGTCGGAGTTGCGGTGGTGTTCTGAGCGGCGGCAGCAGCCACGAGCATGGCCCCGGCGGCGATTTGGGAGAGCATTTTGGAGGTTGGTTAGATTATCGTAGAGTACAAGTTAACGATGGGGTATCTATCGAGCGACCGGGGGGTATTGAAGCGAGTGTAGAAGCGATTGCTTTATTACTATTGTAGATAGGGATGAGGAGCAAAACGACGATACAGGGAGGAAAACAACAATGCTTATATTCTCATCCTCGAACATGAACGACAGGAGTTTCTTTGCCAATGCATGTCTATTCTTCGGCTGACAGCAATGACAGCTCTCGAAGCAAACCGATGGTGTCGACTTCCACAAAAAAGGTTCCTTTGCAGTCTGTGCCTGAGGCTCCAAGTGGAGAGCCGTGATCTTGGCATCTCGTGATTTAATATTGGCAACAGTGCGGCGAGCAAGTTCCCGAACCATGTTGGGATCCAAGCGGAGAGATCGAAACGGCGACCAGGATGTCTGAATGGACGAAAGACATGGCAAGCTTCACTCACGACACGACTTTGTCCATAAGCCACAGCTTGGCTTATGTAGGCTTGGCTATACGACGCTTGGCGCTGCCACAGTTGAGTTTGCTGATCGGATGAGTTCAGCCTGAAAGTCGGTTCAATCGAGTGCACTGATTTTAACAGAGTGACATCATCCCACTGCAAACAGTTTTGAGTAGTAGTTTGTAGTGGACCTTCAAAGTTCAGCACTTTTGGGCCTTCCGAATGGTCTGCATCCGTGGGTCTAAGGGTTGCGATCCAGGCGCGACGTTGCGGCTCTGCCCTTATTTGGGATGTGGATATCCTGGGCAACGCTGTCGGGCTGGAAAGGATGTCGTCGGTGGAAAATCTAGGACCTGTCCACTTCGTGTTTCTTCATCCTTTCCATGGGTTCGCCGGCTGTACCTTTTAGTGCCAAGAGAGGCAGTTTGCCACTGACAGTCTTGCGTGGATTGCCGGTCGTTCTGGCTCCAGACATGACTCTGCTCAATCCGGCACGTCAGACATCTCGAACAGCCGACACCGCTAATTGGGCTGTTTTTCGGTCGCAACAGTACGAGCTTAGTGCATAGTCCAATGTATGGAACGAGGCCTCTTGGCATGAAGACACGAGGTAGCAATGTGGGGGTGGACGGCCACGTCGTATAACCTGGCTTGGTCGTCCGACAAGCTGCGGTCTTGATCGCCCGGCATTTTGCCACACTTCTGAGGAACCTTCGTGTCGTCACTGAAACTGCACAAGAACACAATTGACGAAACGTGACAACTTGCAACGAACCTTCGCCAAAGCCTCCCGGCGATGGTCACACAGCAAAGAAACAAGCTTTTCGCGATGAGCGGGGACCTTGTTCAAAAACAGATGTGGCATCAGAAATACTGAGTGGAAAGCTTCAATTGGATGAGGACGCCATTCAGTCACATCATGAGAGGGATCCGGGCCTGAGCAGAGTTTCGTGCATTGTTGTGCTTCAGTTTTGAAGAGGGTTAAGATCGTGATGGTCGTGTTCTGCGGGTGAGAACGGTGGAGGCCAGCCGCTCGGATCGCGACGACCTTACACAGACGCGGACACGATTCCGGCAGCCACAACAATTTTTGGTCACCCGGTGACCTTCGAACAACTTCAAGGCTGGCAGCTCGATTATCGAAGTTGCTATCGCCTAGACAGAAGTTTCAATCGATGAGTTGGCAATTGGCGATTATTGAATCAACGCCTCGCCGCAGCAATTCACGGCGGCCAGCATACATTCTCCAATCTTGGCAGCATATTGATCCATTACATTCCTTCTACTTATTAGAGATTGACCCGAGGTTTTATGGGTACAAAACGAGCGCCCTCAGGTCCGTGTCTGCCCAATTTCGCCCAAATTCCTGCTCCTTCTCGACCACGTGCGCGGCAAGTAAGCGAACTCTCCTGTACTTTCAGACCATGACACCCACCTGCCGCCAGGCAGAGTACAACCGATCACCAATGGTCGTATTATACAACTGATCCGCCGCATTCAGCGTCTTCTGCGCAAATTCCTGGAAAGTCTCCGTCGTATACCCGAAACCTCCCTGACCCTGAGTCAGGACATTATACCAAATCTGGCCCGGAATGTCCCAGACGACTCCGCCAATATCCTTTGAGAAGAGATAAAAAGCATAGTTGGGGATACCGGAGTTGATGTGCACGCCACCATGATCTTTGACACCGGTAAAGAGGTCTTTCATATGCGACGGTTGGGGATCGCCAGGATACGCGGTGCCGGGGCTGGACATGTCGCGCAGCGCACCCGTGCCGCCGATGCGTTTGGTCAGGAGGCCTTCACCGATGAGCCAGCTACCGGAATCAACGTCGTTGCCTAAGTAGTAGTGCTTGGTCAAGATACCAAACACGTCGGCCAGATGCTCATTGAGCGCTCCGCTCTGGCCCTGGTAGTATAGTGGATTCGCATGCTGGACGACGCCATGCGTGACTTCGTGGCCGATGACATCGATGCTCCGCACGAACGAGCCGCGAACGAAACTGTATCCGTCGCCGTCGCCGAATAGCATTTGAACGCCGTCCCATTCGGCGTTGTTGTAGTCGGTGCAATAGTGCACTTGGCCGTGGAGTTTGCCGCCGCGGTTGTCGATCGAGTCGCGGCCGAAGACGTCGTTGTAGAGATTCCACACCGCTCCAAGGCCGTCGAAGACGAGATTGATGGCGTCGTCGTTGGCTGAAGCGGACATTTCGTTGCGGACGAGCTTGCCTGTTAGTTGCTTGTTGCAGTCTTGGTTCTTGTCGTAAACGTAGCGGGCTGGACCTTGGGGAGCGGGCCACTGGCCACCCTGACGGGTGATGCGCAGCCCTCGACGGCGGCGAGATGCCTCGAAGCTGGGATCGGGATCTTGCTGCTCGTCGGCTAGCTCAAGGGCGACGGATTCCTCCTCGAGCTCGGCGTCGTCGACGGGGTTCTGCTCGTCCGGGATGTCATTGTCGTCGTCGTCGGTGGTGATGCCCTGGCCATCGCCAGCCATACGAGACTGGCGATGAGCGTTGGCGAGTTGGAGAGTGGCGTTTGCGTTTTGACGAGCGATGGGATCAAAGTCCTCTCGGTCACGAATCATCTCCAGCAAGTGGTCTGGGACTACTCCACATCCTGCATGGCCCTGGACGACAGGCGCCAGGCCCTGCAAGAAGGCTGCAAAGATGAGAAGACCTTTCATGATGGATGATTGTTGCAGCACTCGAGGAAAGGGAGCAGGCTGGAGACGATTCGGTGATGGCTGGAGGTTGACCATCGAGGCTGGCCACAGTGCTTTAATACTCCTTGAGTTGAGTTTCACGATAATCTGCATTGCCCAAGCCATACTCATCTCATGTAAAGATTAGAAGATCAGCCGGGTCCTTCCGCATTCTGTGAGACCACCAAGGTATACAGAGTAACATAGACCATGTCCGCGGTTTTTTGTCCTAGCAAGAGCAGGTCCTCATGGAGGCCCCTCGACACACAGTATCTCGACACGTCAGACATGATCGATCGCAGGGGGAGCACAGCAACAGAACGCAGTAAAGCAAGCCATCACAAATGCATGAGATGAGATGAGATCTGCACGGGTTTTGTACACAGCGGTGCCAAGGTGTACAAATAAAACGAAAGTTGGGGACGACAACACAACAGGTCATCAGTCTTGACTGACCGCTTTCAAGCTCGCAACAGAGCTGTGATGGTTCATCTTGCTCAGCGCGAAAGCGATCAAGCCTCAAGACTGCAAAAGACAATCTCAGTCAGCGATGGCCTCTTTCGCCGGCGGAGCTGATGGCAGACTCGGATCTCAGAACGAAGCTTCGGGGGATGTCTCCAACTCGACCCCAAACCAATACGATTGTGCACGCAGTATCAGCATAGACTATGCAGCGACCGCACATGATACAAGCGTTAAACCCGAATCGGCAAGGACACAACGAACAGTGCGTGCTCAGGTAGGACTCCCGCAACCCAAGCTTTCTCGTGGTCGATGATCAGTGTCAGCGCGAAGACAATGAGCTTCGGCACGGCCCGCTTGCATCGCCAAAATTTGGGGTTCGACCTGCAGTCATAGCAGGCAGGGGTGACGGAGGGTAGGACTTGTGTGTAGGTCAACAAACACCTCAAAATGCCGACTGAGAGCAAGTACGTTCAGAATTTATGGCTGTGGTGGCTCGGCACCCTGTGGCTGTGGGAGCCTCAAGGCCAGGCTGTCAGAGGTCATTGTGCAGGTGTTTTCCTAGGTACCTTCAATTCTACTTCTGGGAGTACTTCTGCGGGCGCATAAGTAAGTAATAGCGAAGCTATACAATGGGATACTAATGCTGCTAGCCTTACGGGTGTGTCTAATGGTAGCCAGGGAAATACTGGACTCGGCAATTGAGGAAACTAAGTTCCTTGACGGAAAACAACTCCTACAAGCACAGGCCATCGATGCCATGACTCGAGGATATTTCGAAACCAGCAGATATTATCTCTGTAGCTTGAACCGGACAAATAGAACATGTCCGATGAATGTATCTCAGCAGGCGACCACCTAGCGTACATGCGCCTCGCCCTCGCTCAAGCCCGCAAATCCCCACCAAAGCCGACCAACTTCTGCGTCGGCGCCATCCTCCTCGACAGCAAAACGAACACCATCCTCTCCACCGGCTACACCCTCGAACTCCCCGGCAACACGCACGCCGAACAATGCTGTTTCCAAAAGATCGCCCAAGGAAACTCCATCGCTGAAGAGGACCTCGGTGATGTGCTGCCACAAGGTACCGTTCTCTACACGTCCATGGAGCCGTGCGGCAAGCGGCTCAGCGGGAACGCCCCGTGTGTAGAGCGAATATTAGCTACGCGGAAAGGCAAGCATGGGGGGATCACGACCGTGTATGTGGGTGTGCAGGAACCGGAGAAGTTTGTGGGTGAGAATGTGGGGAGGAAGCGGCTGGTGGATGCTGGGGTCGAGTATGTGCATGTGAGCGGTCTCGAGGAGGAGATTTTGCAAGTTGCTACGGCTGGACACGAGAAGAATGAAACAACGTGACCTTCAAAGTAGCGTATCTTTCACGAGAAGTTTGTCTGGCTGACCGACGCGCTGGACCGCCGATGTTTGTTCCACATGGAACCGATAAGGCGTGTGGAAAGGAGTCTCCGCCGGCGTCCTCCTTGCGCAGGTACTTGAGCAGGTGCCTGACTTGGTACTTTGGTGGATACTTAGCTGGGTATTTGGCTGGGTATTTGGCTGGATACTTCCCCAGGTGTTTAGCGAGATGTTCTAGTGTACACTTAGGGATGTGTGTTGTTGACCATTTAGCTGTATGTTCAGCTGGTATAAGAAGAACACCAACGACGACGTCTTCCCTCTTGACCTGCCGAGCTACTCTCCTGATGTAGTCAATTACCGCTGACGGGCTGAAGCACTGTGACCTCCCTCCACATGTGATCACTTTGTCCCAGCTATACTTGCGTTCGCACGTGGCCACCACGGGAGCATGTCAGTCGAGAACGGAAGTTAGGCATTGAGCTTGTGAAAACAAGTTGGCTTGGACATGTAAATCATCAAGCTTGGACCGCTCTTGGCGGAGACCCTGACCCTGGTTTATCGTCTTCTTAAAGCGGCAGGCTACGCTAACCGTTGAAAGGGAGCTTGAACCGGCATCAGCATTATCAACGTTATGTCCTCCCACAGCTTCTAGAAGACGCAGTTCCAGCCAGTTATGCAGATTGCTCACCATCCAAGCCAACATAGGGAACATTAGGACATAGTTCGGCTGCCCCTGTCACGGACATAGCGAGGGACAAGCGCTAGTCAGCACTTGGGCCGAACTCTAACAGCTCAGGTACCTCTGGGATGTACCTTGGTCGGAGTTGGACTCCGTAACCTGTTGAACCTGTTCGACCTGTCCGACAGGGTGAGCAGGGTGGACAGGTTGGAAGCAATTCACCCCCCAATTCTAGCAGTATATAGTCGTGCAGCTTCGCTGCACTTTCGAGAGCCCTTCAGGCTCAAGATCAAGTATCAATACTTCTTATTGACAGTAACTGTTGCACACCTCAGTGAACCCCTTTCCACTCAACCAGTCCCAACGCAGGTACATGCCTTCGTGGTCTTGACGCATCTCTACAGAGGTTGCTACAGCAGACAACAGTGCAGCCGTTACAGCCCCACGCAGGAACCACTTCGGTGTTTATTCAACCTTGCGCTTTCGCTAGTGGAACAGAGTCGAACGCCACGGCAGCTCTGGCAAGCGGTGTCACGGACAAAGGAAAGACCGATCAGACGTCAGGGACTCCGATCTAGTCGGGCACTACTCACGGTACTCGAGGACGTACCTGGTCGGAGTTGGACTCCGTAACCTGTTGCCCTGTTCAACCTGTTCAGGCAGGTTGACAGGTTGAATAGGTTATCTAACTTACCACCCGAGTCCAACAAGTATATAGTCGTACGACTTCGTCGTACTCAGATAGGAGCCCTCAGGCTCAA
>UYJD01000008.1:674578-790396 GCA_900618795.1 Cyanodermella asteris | reverse complement strand
CGTCACACATGACATTGAAATTGTACGGCGTGGGTACGACTGCCTTCTGTATCGCAGGTTTCGAACACCCCGAGCTTACTCGGCGAGTTACCGGGGAGCTAGAATTATATTGAGCATTAGACGCGTCTTCATGGGAGCTGGGTAATAGTCAAAGCGATGCAGGAAAATATAGGCTACTTTGGCTTCACCAGTTTCGCCGCCAGCCTTGCGACGCGGGTGGTAGTACTCTCATCCCGCTCCCTCCCCAGGCATCGACGCTGGAGTGGCGTGACAATGCTTCGTGGCCAGAGACCATTATCATGCCATCCAGCCAGGTTCAGTGGCAAGACATGAGCCCTTTGCTAGAAAGAGGAATATCATTGGCCAACTTTGCAGCAGCAATGAATCTTACGCCATCTGATTACCATGGGACGATGCGCATTTCCCCAGCTACCCATTCCCAGTTCCTCGCATACTCATACTCGTCTTTGTCATCAAATGCGATGCGTAGGACTGGCTCTGCGCTTTCCTTCGGATCGCGACCACGTGGCGAGAACCTTGTGAAGGCTGTCTTCATGATTCCCGGATTGATTACGTACCACTTGACGAAGCCGTTCCCACTCTTGGACTGGGAACCGTCTTCTTCAGCTTTGACGCGATCCACCTCTCTCGACTGCTGATGGGCAGTCATACCGTTCATACCAACCTTTGCGCCCCCATAGTGTGGGAAACGCATCATTTTGGTATTGAGGGCATTGTGAATGCTTCCGAGCCCAGAAGTGATGTTGAGGACCTTTGGCTTTGGCGCCTTATGCAGAAGTGGCAGAAGCGACTCGGTCAGCACGGCGGCAGACGTGAGGTTGAGATTACAATTATCGTTGAACGCCTTTCGAATTTCAGACGGGGAATTTCCCGTTGACATTATGCATTGGCCAGCGTTGTTGATAAGAACTGCAATTGGGCGTTTAGCAGAGTCTGGGAACAAAGGGGCGGGACCGACGAGCGGGCCGACTTCTGAAGCGTTTCGACCTACCATCAAGCTTGCCATGCTCCTTGGTGACTTGTTCCACTGCGGCACTGATGTCGCTATCGTCGGTCACATCAAGCTTGAGGACCTGGACCTGTGCCTTTGGCACTTTACTCTGCAGTTCCTCGGCTGCTTGCTGGCCTTTGGCCGGATCGCGAGCAGCAAGTATCCAGATGGCATCTGGAAAGCGAGCGGCACCGACTTCGATTACGGCATAACCAAGACCCTGATTGGCTCCGGTAATGAGGACGACACGGCCCGACATGCCGACTTTACCAGCAGGGGCTTGATAGCAGCCAACAGTGGGGTGCGAAGTAGGCTATAATTGGCCAACTGGTTGGAGAAAGGAGGAGAAGAAGGCGTCGCGAGGAACGAGTCGGATGACGGTAGTGGTGGTGACGGCAGTTAGCTACCAGACGACAGAGACTGTACGCTTATATACGCGGGAGGCGTGTGATCGACAGTAAGCCTTGCAGCTGTGGCGGCTGCATGTGGAAATCAATGGTTGGAATTGAACTCGTTCCGGCCGCAGCTGACAGAGGCGGGGTCAGTCCAAGAGAAACAAGCATCTCTTTCTGCAGTCGGGACAGTTAGCCAAGGCCAATATAGGCCTCGAAGAGATGAACTCAAGCTCTTGCACCAGGCCGCCATGGCCTTTTATGGCTAGCGCTGTGCGCTCATCGTTGCGGAGTGATAGCTTCCAGAAGATCCGGTAAGAAGCACGAGGTGGCGTCGCTTTAAGCAGCAGCTCCATTTGATTGCGGTTCGCAGAGGCAACTACCTGGAGACGAGGTCTCAGACTTCCATGGGAAGGTCAACCAGGTGTAGTACTTTGTGCGTTGCCACTGTGAAAAGGTCACAACTTGAGGTGATCGATAGACTTTTACCTTGAGGCACAACGCGCCATAGCTAATGACTGGACAACGCGTTCTCAGCCTAACGCAGAGGGAACGATTAGCACACAGCGCAGCACGGCGGGAGGCGAAGGATGTGAAAGTATTACTGTGGTCACAGAAGCGGTCTCTAGGTGAAACGTGGCGGGAGCAGCTATAGGCCAATCGTTTTGACATGCTCACTGGAAATATGCCTGCGCTCACCAGGGATAGTGTGCGAGCTTTCTCCAAAGTAATTTACACCTAGAATGTATACGCTGGCAGAGCTAAGACTCTCTGTCAGCAGACTCTTGGCGTAAGATACACACGTGAAACAGCTCCCATTTCAACCTCACCTGTCGTATTACCGTTGGACCCCACCCCAATAAGCACACACATACACCTGGCCACAGTCCACCATCAGTATGTACGACGAAAAGGCAGGCCTTAAGGCAGGCCTGAAAGCAGAAATGCCCTGCGCTTCCCCTGCTCCAGCAGCTAGTCCATTAGCGCAAGCAGAGAATGAACGACCATCATGGAGCCGCTACTTATCTTTGCCTCCTTACTCACCCTCAGCCAACTCGGCCCCAAAGGCCAAGTCCTCATTCAGACGTCTAAGAATGTTACTTGTATTGTTAGCATTGCCTCTCTGCTGGTTCTTGTGGCAATCGTCGGCATGGACTGCCTGGTACGCTCACAACCAAAGTCCCATCGACGCAATCCTGAAAGAAGTCCCGCTCACCGATACGCACATTGACTTTCCTATCCTGTTGCGTGCTTTGTACCAGAACCATATCGGAAATCTGACCGTCGACGGGTCGATCCCCGGCCAGGTCGACTTTCCGAGATTAAAGAAGGGAAAATTGGGCGCTGTGTTTTGGAGTGTATGGGTACCGTGTCCCAAAGACGAGGGCAATTACGATGATGAAGCATATACAGAATCTGTCGACATGACCTACAGCCAGATCGACCTTGTGAACCGCCTTGTAGAGAAGTTCCCGGAGAAACTGAGCCTGACCTTGACTTCGAGCGCCATCTTTCACAACCACCAATTCCCACCTCCATACCAGACGATCGGCAGCGTCATTGGCGGCGAGGGACTTCACAGCATTGGTAATAAAGTTTCAAATCTCCGTCTCATGCATCAACTCGGCATGCGGTACATGACGCTGACGCATAATTGCCACAACATCTACGCCGACGCTGCCCTCAGCAGCCAGCCACCCTTGCACAACGGGCTCAGTAAGAAGGGAAAAGAGCTGATCCTGGAATTCAACCGCATCGGTATGATGGTCGACATCTCTCATGTCAGCGCCGATACCATGCGGGACGTTCTCAAAACCACCGAAGCGCCTGCCATCTTCAGCCACAGTGGAGCCCGGTCTGTCTTCGATCACCCCAGAAACGTCCCAGACGATGTCCTGGACATGGTCAAGGAAAACGGCGGCGTCGTACAAGCGGTGTTTCACCCAGACTTTCTGCACAAGGATCCGTCGAAAGCAAGCCTGGGCGATGTGGTGGACCATATCGTGTATATTGGCGAGCGGATCGGGTACGAGCATGTTGGGCTCGGCTCTGACTATGATGGTATGGAGAACCCTCCAGCGGGCCTGGAAGATGTCAGCACGTATCCTGCATTGCTGGAAGAGCTCTGGAAAAGGGGTCTCAGCTACAAGGAGTTGAGTGGGGTGGTTGGCTTGAATGTGCTGAGGGTGCTGAGAGATGTGGAAGCAGTTGCCGCGAGGAGTACCAGGGCGCCGATGGAAGACGACGTGGGCAAGCTTGCTGATTCCTGAAACACAGACTGATAGTGAACACAACATGGTACTCTGCATGTAGTAATTGCTCCAATTGGCGCTCACCGTAGTGATGTATTCCTGGCAGTAACTATTGCCATGTCGGCTTTAGCTTGAGACCCACTCGGCGTCCTATAGCCGAAAGGGATCAGTCGCTTTCCAGACATTATCGACTTCAACGCACTGTCAGTCCGCCATAGACCATCCTGACACCCTGCCTCTTCCTCTGCTGCTTCTTCGCCTGCTTCATCAAGACCTTCGCCCTTGCCGCATTCCTCTCAGCACCGTCCTCCAAGTCTTGCTCCAGCTTCCTCGTCCTCCCAACACAAGCCGAGATACTTTCCCGCAACCCTGCCGTATTCTTTACTACAAACATCTTGCTAAGACGGCCCCACCGCTCTCTCGGCGGCCACGGGTAGTTCACCGGGCTCTCGCCACCGACAAAGATGAACATGTCGTAGACCAAGGCACCCACGATGCCGCCAGAGACCGTCGCGCCTAGGGCTCCCCATGCCCAGAAGCCGCCAGAGAAAGGGTTTTCACGGTATCGGGCCAGGTAAGCGACGAGACGCGGACCGGTGTCGCGAGCTGGGTTCATGGTCGGGCCGGTGTTATAGCCGAAGGCCATCATTTCGCAGGCAATGACCAGTGAGATGACGAATGGTCCCAGCCCGGCGCCGGGAGGGGCGTTTTGGTCGTCTCCGAGGGCAAGGATGACCATGATGAGGATCGCGGTTGCGAGGAATTCGCTGAAGAATGCGGCTGTGACGCTCATGGGGACGGCTGTTTGCGGCCCCGGGAAGAAGGCTCCGCCAGTCAGATGGGAGTAGCGTGCTGGATCCACCGCGTTGAGGGCGTCGTGGTAGACGGCGTATGCTAGTCCGCCACCCAGAAGACCACCAAGGAATTGTGCGATGATGTACTTGTAGCATTGACGCCAGGGAAAGCCTCGAAAGATGGCGAAAACGAGGCTGATGACGGGGTTCAAGTGTGCTCCAGAGACGCCGGCGGAGAGATAGATTCCAATCATGAATGCGAGGCCCTATCCCCAGCATTGCATGTCATATGAGCCGTACCCAGTTGTCTGGTTCGCCGAAACCTTGATTGAGAGACTGATGCAGAGGCCGAGCGTGACGGCGACGCTGGTGCCCCAGAACTCGGCGAAGAGACGTGGACAAATGGCTCTGGCCTTAGCGATCGGGCTTCTGACTGTCTGGAACTGAAGTTGTAGCTCGTATGGATCCTGAAAAGGGTCAGTATCCCGCGGCCGTTGACCACTGCCTATGTAGGTGTTGTGCTCGTCAGGGTGACTTTACCGCAAATTGACGCCGTTCCTATTCCGAAAACTTGAAATCGTCACACGAATCGTCGCGATCGTCGCGGTTATTGCTGTCCGTTTCCTCAACCTGCGCACTGCCAATTGACGAGGGCTGATTGACCTGACTTTCAGGCTTAACAACACGGGTGAGGCTTCTTATTTCGTACTCCTCCACGCCCGCGCCTGCATCAGCCCGACCCCGTTCGACCGACGGCTTGCTCGACTGAAGACGTTCGGTCTGCGAGCCCTCGCTGACATCAAACCTGACCCGTGGCTTGCTCGAGATGGGAGGACCGATCTGACCTTCGGACGCAGCTGGGATGTCATTGTGTTCTTCCGGCGCAACCATTTTCGGCAGGTATCGGGGTCTGAATTTCAGGGGTGAAGGTAAGTAATGAAAAATGACAATTTGAATGTGCAGGCGGGGGACAACACCGCCGCTCGCGATACAAGTTGCTCAGATATAATGACCTCGTAAGTAGCAGCACAAAGATCGCTCCGATTTGGTATTGTGGTTGTCAAAAGAGAGAAATCTGGACCTTTCCCGCTGCGAGGAACGCAAGAAGCAAAATCAAACTTCAAGGGAGGCGCGTACCGATCAAGGGGTCCGGCAAGCATGGCACATTGGGAAAGTACACTCAAGATGCACAGCGTGCACGCAAGCACGGCGGTTCAAGCATGAGTCGATCTTCAGGTGACTCTCACAGTCCAAATCAGGATGTCTTATTTGATCATCCAGCGGTGTAATCAGCTGTGTGGATTGTACTGAAACCCGGGGTTTTGGAGTCCTGGTGCTGAGATTCTATGATGTCTGAAACGAGGGCGTGTGTGTGAAAGTCATTGCGCACGTACCAATGAGACACCTCCGGAGGTCCTTGGTCATCGACTTGTATATCGACTTATGAAGGGACTTGGTCAAGTACGCCGCCATCAAGTTCCCTGGGCACTCAAAATATTACCACTCGAGCGAAAGGTGCATGTGATAGAACAAGTAGAAGCTAAAGTACTGATATAAGGACTACTGCCTGCACACTCACGTCGTATGACACATACCTGCCGAACGATCGCCTCCACTGCTTATCAGCGCTGCTCCAAGACCACAAACTTGTCGAATCTCGCCCAGATCTGATCGAGCCTACATTTAAATGTGCGAAGCCCCCAAGTTCGCATAACATCAAACACTCTTCCGCATGAGACATCTCCTCACCCGCGCACCCATCCCCAACTCACGCCCCAACTTCCGTTCCCTCACAATGACCTCCCGCCCACTCCCCCATCTCCGCACCCCAAACCTCCTCCTCCGCCCAGCGACCCAATCCGACGCCCCCCACCTCGCCACCCTCTTCTCCAACCCCCTCAACACCGCCCACGAGCCCCGCAAGCCCTCGAATCCGACCACGGGCGAATACCAACGCCGAATCGTCAAATGGGACGAACTGCGAGCCGAGGGCACCGCGTACTTTCTCGTAATCACCAGACTGACGGGCCCAAACACAGCCGTCGCCTCCACTCCTTCCCCGGACCCATCAGAGGCGTCTGTTGATGGGGAGGCGGTGATTGGCTTTGGTGGAGTGAATGCGGTTTCGACCGATGAGCGAGGGAGGAGGGTTGCGGATCTGGGCGTCTTGATTGATAGTTCGGAATGGAGGAAGGGGTATGGGCGGGAGGCGCTGGAGGCGACGGTGGAGTATGCTTTTCAGGGATCGGAAGAGGGTGGGCTTGGGTGCGATGAGGTTTTGTTTGAGACTTTGGCGGCGAATGCGGCGTTTCAGAAGTTGGTTGAGGGAATGGGCCTGGGGAAGTGGAAAGCTATGAAGAGTGAGGGGCAGGAGTGCGAGTATAGATTTAGTAAGAAGCACTGGGAGGAGGCGAGGAAAGGTGCGATATGAATGTGGACAAAAAGTGGTCGCTACGGTAATGCTACGATTCACGGCAAGAAGATATGATTAAGATTCAATACGTATCTCTGATAATTCTTGGTCGACGTACGGCTTACAAGTATGATCTGCCCGAATTAAGGTGCGAGACCTATCAGGCAAAACATGTCCTCGCAAACAGACCGGGGGTCGAACCTGAAAACATAACACTCAGCACAATCGGATTCCTGATATGTGCTAGACCTGAGGCGAACATTCAAGGCCGTACATGCACAGCTACCCAATCCGGAACGCCAGTGCCATGCTTTGGTATCAATCGAAGAGAGCCACCATCCGTCAACGCGCAAAGCTGTGCAAAACACACAATTGACGGAGATCTCCATAAAACAATCATCCTCCCCGATTGCTTCCATATGTTGGCATTCATAAAAGTACAGCGGGCGCGAAACGAAAATCACCGTCCTGAACAACGACAGTCAACAACAATCTGAGATGCTGGAATCACATTCGAGCGACTTGGTGCTTTTGGCGATCAATTCGGTCACCGGCAGCGTGTCAATCTCAAGTCCAGCGAGTGGAACATTGGGTCTCTTCCTAAGAGCCCTGTCCGTAGTTCTGGTTCATGCCCAGTGGTACTGTGTTGGCGTTGCCGTTGTTGAGATTGCCGAAGTTGAAGCCATAGCCTGGGACCTGCGGTGCGACGCTAATGTTGTTCGGATTGTCGTCTTCGCCGCCGCGGCGTCCGCCACGCTGGTCACGCGAGCTGCGTGGACCATGTTGCCCACTGCGGTCGGTTTGCATGCGACGGCTGATGGCTTTAGAGCTTACACCAGCACCAATTTCGATGTCAGGCTCTTCCACTGTGAGACCTGTCTTGATCTCTTCGCCGCCAGAACCTCCATACGGTGCCGTCAACATCCACTTCCGATCGGCATCAGTGAGGCGGTGGATGGGGATGATACTGACACCAGTGCCATAGTCACTGCAGTCACGTGGACCGTAGCCTACGCCCCATCTCGTGCGAAGTTGCATACTGTCAGTGCGATAATGTTCCATGGCCTCCTTGGCGCGAATGGCCTCCTCACGGGTCAGCATCTTGACGAATGCGTGGCGCTTGTCTATGTTGACGATACACGTCTGCACGCGACCGTGAGCCGAGAAGATTCGACGTAGCTCGTCTTCCGAACAAGTCACACCACCAACGAAGAGTGTGCGTGAATATACACGAATGCTGTCCTTGGGCAGAGAAGGATCGACGGACATGTTGCGAGGCACGTATCCCCAGTCGGTATCATTGCCGGTGCCTTGACCGTCCTGGCTACCTTGCCCACGACGCGGAGATGGGCTTCTGCGGAAACGTTCTGGACTGCGGTTACGACCACCACGGCCACCACGATCACGACCGCCGCGACGGTTAGAGTCGCGGTCTTCACCATAACGGCCATACGTGGGGCTGTCACGGCGACGAGGTGGAGAGTCGTCGCGACGATAGCCTGGGGAGCGAGACCGACGTCGTTCACGATTGGGAGATCTTAGCCCATCGTAGTCACGTGATTGTGTTTGATCAGCCTGCACACCGCCAAACGGCATTCCTGGAAACGAGCCTTGCGCATTTGGTACTGGCATCGACGGCGCACCCTGCTGTGGCACGCTCTGGCTCATCATAATAGGCAACAAGGCCGCCCACTGATCTTGAGGCACATTCATCGCCTTCAACTGCGCAAGAATCTGCAGCTGTTTCATCATATTGGGGTCCATACCTCCCGGGACACCTTGCATAGGAGGCATTGCAGGTGCTTGCTGTGGAGGTGCAAACTGGGGCTGCTGAGCTTGCTGCGGTGGCATGCCGACTCCAGCGAGCAGACCGGCTAGAGGATTGTTCTGAACCTGGTTCTGCCCGTTCATGTTAGGCGGTTGTTGGCCGTTTACTTGTGAATACTGTACAGGTGTGCCATTTACGGGCATGTTCGGCGGGTACGATCCTTGCGGCATCATGCTTATAGGTGCTGGTGTCGGAACCGGTGCAGGAGCCTGGTTTGGAGTGTTACTGGGAGCAAAGCTAGCAAGGCCTTTGAGAATGTCAGAAACATTTTGAGCAGGAGCTGCATTGGCCGCAGCCGGTGCAGTAAGTGCATTATTTGCCAGAGCTACGGCGCTTTGGGGCGGAGTTCCTGTTGGTGTAGTGGAGTTTGCTGTTGAAATTGTCAGACGGATATCGTAGTTACTTCTCGGTCGATGCGCCTTACCAGCTTGGTTCAACTGTTCTTCGAACTTGGCGATCATGTGGGTAGGAAATGTCGCACCACGGCGCCAGATGTCAATGAGCTTCTTGGTCTTGATCTGTTAAAGAAGATACGTAAGTTTATGATGCAAGCAATACGCGACTTAAAGCCTTGATACGAGGCGGCTTAACATAGATGTATGGAGCAAGTGAACGACCACACATCTTGATCCGCCTAAGAATGGAATCTTGCTTCGAGCATACCTTGTGTTCGGAGGGAGCATGTGTAGCGACATCATTCATCAGGGATGGAAGAAGCTCCTGTATGTGGTAAACTCCTCCAGCGTACGATCCAGCAGGAGCGTTTTGGCCCAACTCTTGTCCAGCCTTCTTCGCGTGATCCAACCATGATCGCGCGATAGAGTCTACGACGTACAGAGCGCCAAGTTTGTAGTTGGCCGGAGCCTTCTTGAAGTGGGTGAAGATCTTCTGGACAAGGACGGATTCGTTCTGCAGAATTTGGTTAGTTTCAGTACGAGAGTAGTGGCGGTAGTGCTTAGACTGACCGAGATGTTGGCGTTACAGAATTGTGTGATGGAAGAGATCTTCTGCTGATTTGCTCCAGGCGGCTTCATCTCCAGCATAGACTGGAGTTGGCTCTCCAGCTCCATGCCTACGGCAGTCATGGTTACTACCACTCGTGGTACTGACAGTGATCTCGAGTCGATGTCCTCTGGTTCCAACGAGCCTCTACCAAGTTGCCTTGTGTTCAACCAGACACGGTCTTGATGTAGCTATCACGCTTTGCACGAGCGATCGCAGAAAGGTAGAGTACGGGTTACAGGAACCTGTTTCTTGCAGAGCAGAGCAGAGCTGATGGTGATCTAGTGGAAGAGACGTATCGTGTCGACTTGCAGAAAGCAGACAGAGATTGTACAGGTGCGAGAGCAGGGTGGATTTGTTCTAGCAGTGTCTCGCAGGTGATGCGGAAGTGAAGGATTCTGGTAGCCTCACAACACGTTGCGCGGGCGCAATTTTCGCTAAGCCCAAACTTCACAGCGACTATCGCGTCCTCGTTCAGACAAAGACACGTTCCCACCGGTGAGTAACAGAATGACAAGGCTACAGGCAGGTAGATTTCAACTGGAGTCGCGCGAGTGATGATGCGCGGATCGTTGTGTGATGAAAGGGTGGTGAGGTGGAAGAGGATGTAGGTGGCAAAGAGAAGAATCGCAGGCTGGGAGGTTCAAGAAGAGCGGCTGTCCAACTGTGCCCGGCCGCATCAATGTGGCGCCGGCGCCGGGCACATACTGGATGCAGCCTGGATGATGTAAGCGCAGCCGCCAGTGAGAGCGGAATCTGTCGCTGTTCTAATAAATACTGTAGTGCCGAAAGTGGTGCTACGAGAGCAGCGCATCTGTGGTTCTTAAACTGCTCATAGCTTCGGCCTGAATGTAGCTTGGCGTCAATCTCTCGCAGCTTGTGTCAAGTGTCGCAGTGCCTCCTTTTCACTCACGATGCCTAAGCCGTCATTTTTATTATCCAAACAATTCGTCAATGCCGTCTATCTTACCTGAAGTCTCGCCGTTGATCTGCCCTTATTGTCGTTCATTCATTCTCTCAGCTGCGGGCTTTCGCTTTCATATATCCGTGAGCTAAGGTCTTCCCACGGCCAGCTCGAGTCGAGTCCGTCAACATTATGGAATGGTCTCTGTCGTGCTTCCGACATCGTCAGTCAAAGGTTTCAAGACATCCACCGCCTCTTATCGAGTGGTCCGAGATCTGACCAGCCTTTTCAAGCATGGCGTCTGCATAGCAAATAGGCCAATGGGGATGTTTCCCCGTCGCTAGTATCCCAATACGAAGATGGTCCTCTCTTACGGACGCATGACCAGGCCGACGGGTGTTCTCGGCATATGCTTCTAACTGGCCGGCGCAAGCCGCGGCACAATTTCAGTCAAGAAACGGCCTGCTCGTGCTGTTTGTGGCTGTTAAGGCATCTCAATCAGTCCAAACCTGAAGGTATAGCCATTCAACACATATGATTATCTACGTGGATTATGATCATCAATGCGATGTAGAGAGGGGCATTGAGCCAGACGCATCTGAAGTCGCCGTGCCGGAAGAGACCGGCGGCGCAGGGTGCCATTAGCTGCCCGTAGGAGCTGAGCACGAGCGGAGCCGGCGCTTCCCAAAGGCAAATCGTCTGGAGCGCTGTTGAGGCCGTCGTTCGTAAACACCACCGAATTTTCTTTCCTCTCTCCGTATCACAACCTCAACTCAGCCATGCCTGTCGTTTCGCGCATCGCAGGCGCAAGCCTTCGATCTTCCCTCCTCGCCGCCTCAAGTCCTTCCCGTACGCTCGCCTTCAATGGCGCTCGCTGCTACTCTGCCAAGGCAAAGGTAGCTCATTGACCTCATGTGATAAACTTGGCATCGACTGACCAGTGCATAGTCCTTGAAAGAGACCTTCGCCGACAAACTCCCTGGTGAGATCGAGAAGATCAAGAAGCTGCGCAAGTGCGTTCGCTCCACGATGCGGTATAGCATGGGCAGATATTGACAATCTCACAGAGAGCACGGCTCCAAGGTCGTTGGTGAGGTCACCCTTGACCAGGTCTATGGTGGCGCCCGTGGCATCAAGTCGCTGGTCTGGGAAGGCTCAGTCCTCGACTCCGAGGAGGGTATCCGTTTCAGAGGCAAGACTGTACGTCGATGTTGCGAGAAGGGCATTGAAAAACTCGACTAACACCACGACCAGATCCCGGAATGCCAGGAACTCCTCCCCAAGGCACCTGGAGGACAGGAGCCTCTGCCCGAAGGTCTCTTCTGGTTGCTCTTGACCGGCGAAGTCCCCTCCGAGCAACAGGTTCGCGACCTCTCTGCTGAGTGGGCTGCCCGATCAGACCTGCCCAAGCACGTCGAGGAGCTCATCGACCGGTGCCCCAACGACATGCACCCTATGGCTCAGCTGTCCATCGCTGTCACCGCTCTCGAGCACGAGTCCAGCTTCGCGAAGGCCTACGCCAAGGGTGTTAACAAGAAGGAATACTGGGGCTACACTTTCGAGGACAGCATGGATCTGATCGCCAAGCTTCCCCCAATCGCTGCTCGCATCTACCGCAACGTCTACAAAGACGGCAAGGTCGCTCCTACTCAGAAGGACAAGGACTACGGTTTCAACCTTGCCAACCAGCTTGGCTATGGCGAGAACAAGGACTTCGTTGAGTTGATGCGCTTGTACCTGACCATCCACTCGGACCACGAGGGTGGCAACGTTTCTGCGCACACGACGCACTTGGTCGGCTCTGCTCTGTCCTCTCCCATGCTCTCGCTGGCCGCTGGCCTGAACGGTCTTGCTGGCCCGCTGCACGGTCTGGCCAACCAGGAAGTGCTGAACTGGCTCCAGCAGATGAAGAAGGTCATTGGCTCGGACTTGTCTGACGCCAACATTACCAAGTACCTCTGGGACACCCTCAACGCTGGCCGCGTCGTCCCCGGCTACGGCCACGCTGTGCTCCGCAAGACCGACCCTCGCTACGTCAGCCAGCGTGAGTTCGCGCTCAAGCACCTTCCGGATGACCCCATGTTCCAGCTTGTCAGCCAGGTCTACAAGATCGCCCCTGGTGTCTTGACTGAGCACGGCAAGACCAAGAACCCCTTCCCCAACGTCGACGCCCACTCCGGTGTTCTTCTGCAGTACTACGGCTTGACCGAGGCCAACTACTACACCGTCCTCTTCGGTGTCTCTCGCGCTCTAGGTGTCTTGCCGCAGCTCATCATCGACCGCGCCATCGGTGCCCCGATCGAGAGGCCCAAGTCTTTCAGCACTGCGGCCTACGCCAAGCTTGTCGGCGCTCAGCTGTAAAGCATGAGACCGGTCGAACAGCCATGTAAAACTACACGTTGAGGATTTGCGTTCCGGATGGAGATTCATGTATTGATAATGGATTTGCCGTTCTGGTCTAGAGATTACATTAGCGACGAACAGCATTTCAAAATGATAGACAAGACGTTTCAATTATTTCACTCCGCTCACGCTTGAAGTTCTCCGAGTTCGCCGACATTACGTACTTGCATAATGATGTAGCTCGCATCTGCTGATCCCACCACGCTCAACATGTGCCGAGTGGGGGCAGTCAGTTGGACCTTGACAGACTAGCTGTTGACTTGCGTGGGACCGTTCGGGGGTCACAGATAGCAGACAATCACCCACGCGACGCTGTGATCACAAGCCGTAAATACAGAGAATGTTATGGTATTTGTGCGCACAAGGAGCGTATGTGTCTGAGCATTTTTGACACGACTAATATTTGCAGGAGCTGTCATTGATATTCCATGCTGGTAATAGTATCAGTACATGTGAGCGCTGACGATTGCTTGAAGATGCGCTCGACAACAACAGATAAAGAGATCTTCAAAAGAGTCCTAATGAAGACAAATTCGCCGACAGCGGCCTGGCGTTGAAGGGTCCCCTGTCTCACAGAAGCGCTTCGTTTACGAGCATCCGTTGAGAAGTGGCCTCTGCTCAGCACCCCAACTTGCCCCCAACGGTACAGCGAGATCGCCGGGGGCCCAAGGCGGACTGACAGAAGTTGCTACGCACGTCCTATCCCACGTACTTGGACAAATTCGTGGGCAAGTACTCTGGCCAAGACCTTGCCTATTACTATCATGCGTAGACTTTACACATAGCTGCCTCCATACGGCATGTAGATTTAAAGACTTGTAAGGTAACATTTCAAAACTACCCATGTAGCTTGGTGGACAAGTGTTGTCGCCATAACGATTTCTATCTGACCGCTAAAACAGCTGATCTACGGAGTAGTTTCAGCCGGTGAGCACTGATGTCTTGTTGGTAAAACAGCTGAGCATCCCAGCCAAGATCTGCGGCGCCTCGGCAGACCCTGGGAAACACCCAGCCCGACCGACCATCGCACCATTATGAGCATCTGCCTCTAGCTCGGTGCCTTTCACGTGCGTGACATCTCAACTTGGCTGACCTCTCTCCACGCAACCCAAACTCCCTTGCAGTCCATCCCATCCCATTGCAGTGCTTCGCGTGCTCTGAAAGGAATTTCCTGCGCACTTCCATAATCTCCTCTCAACCTCTCACGTCTCCTCAACAAGTGTCTTCGGTATCAGACACATTGGTTGTCTGTTGAATTCGCCGCAGCCGCCCCGTCGCCAGACAGCCCCAGCTCGCGAAAGCATCACAATTTCCTTGGTCAGGACCCCTTGAAGTTGAGACCAGAACGTCATGTCGGTCCAGAAAACTACCAACGAGCTGGGCCAGCCCGTGCTGGAGAAGAAGCCCGTCAAGTTCAGCAACTTGTTGCGTAAGTCTACACTTCAATTGAGCGGCCGCGATGCTCGCGTGCGAAATTCGAAAGAGCTTGGCTAATGTTGAGTCTGCAGTGGGTTCAGGTTTGAACCTCTTCGAGTGAGTATACATACACCTTGACGACGATATGCACGGACATTATCGCTGCAGTATGGAAAGAGAGGGGCAATTTCTAAACGATACTACAGGGTGACTACTCTCGGACAGCCGCTTGAGGTCGTCAAGACCACCATGGCCGCCAACCGAGGAGACAACTTCGCGTCTGCTTTGGGTCGAGTTTGGGGACGGGGTGGTGTCTTTGGCTGTAAGCTGCGCTATTCTATGCAATTGCTTCCAAAACGTTCTGACCAATCCTACCAGTCTACCAGGGTTTGATCCCATGGGCCTGGATCGAGGCATCCACTAAAGGTGCCGTCCTCCTCTTCGTTGCCAGTGAGGCCGAGTACCGTGCCCGAGTTCTTGGCGCATCTCAATTTGGCGGTGGAATCATTGGTGGTATGACTGGTGGTGTCGCGCAAGCGTACGCGACCATGGGTTTTTGTACCTGCATGAAGACGGTCGAGATCACACAACACAAGTTGGCCGCCTCGGGTGTCAAGCCACCGTCTACCTTCCAGACCTTTATGAACATCTACCGCAAGGAGGGTATCCGTGGTATCAACAAGGGTGTCAACGCCGTCGCTATCCGTCAAACGACCAACTGGGGTTCCCGTTTCGGTCTTTCCCGATTGGCTGAGAATGGTATCCGAAGCGTTACCGGCAAGGATGAGAAGGCCAAGCTCAGCACACCGGAGAAGATCATGGCCAGTGCCATCGGTGGAGGTTTGAGTGCCTGGAACCAGCCTATTGAGGTCATCCGTGTGGAGATGCAGAGCAAAACCGAGGACCCGAACAGACCCAAGAAATTGGGTGTTGGTTCCGCGGCCAAGTACATTTACCAGCAGAACGGTATCAAGGGGTTGTACCGTGGCGTAACCCCCCGTATCGGCCTTGGTATCTGGCAGACGATTTGCATGGTTGCATTGGGCGATGTTGCGAAGGATGCCGTTGAGAAGCTTACCGGTGAGACCGTTACGGCGAAGCACTGATTTGAGCGCTTGACATTTGGCACGCAGCTTTTTGTTGTCTCGTTGTGAATAGCATTTGCGCAAATAGATTGGGCCAAAGGCAAAACTTCGGCGTTAGCAGGAGGGCTTGATACAAGCGATTGAGTCGAGGATTTGTTCACTGAAATTCATCAAGTATTCAATATCTGCCTTTTGGCTACAATGACTGTCATACAGCGTATCGAAGGATCAGCGTGCAGGGACAAGTGTCGTTGATGCGGTCGAATTGTGAAACTCGATGCGACAGTCTTCTCAATGTTGATTTAGAACTTTCGACTCACGTCTGGAACACCGCCTGTCAGACGGGCTGATGTCCGTCCAGTGTGAAACGTGTGGATTGAGAATATGAGCTTCATCAAGGTCTGGCGTCTGATGTCCAAAAACGGAAGCTTCGCATCCGTGGCGCGCCAGCTTCCACCGCGCGCGCCGTAACCACTGACAATCACGCTCCCGAGATTACGACAAGTCCAAACTACGTCTCGTTCGTTTCGTTCGCGTCGTCGATGTCTGAATTGCCGAAAGTTCGGCAATGATTTGAAAAGATGTTGGATGCTTCCGAGCTCAAAGAGCTTGCCAAAATTATACCATGCCGCGATGAACAGGCTCATCAGCTGACTTTGTTGCTCGATGTAAGCTCTAGAACTGATATTGTTATCTCGACAAGCTCATTGTATTGACATTTTTCAGGCCGAAACTGCCGATTCATCCGCAATCGTGGTACACGGCACCGAATCGACCGGAAAATCCCTACTCGTTCCCGCCATTCTCGCAAAAATCGCAGCCCCATCCACCATAGTCGAATCCCGAGAATGCATCACAGGCCGTCATCTCCTCGAGCGCACCGCCGTCTCCGTCCGCGACACTCTCCTCAACGCCGGGCAAGGTAGCAATCACGACCGAGTCGACGGCCGCTGCGAAAGCATCAGCGGCCTGAACGCGCAGCTACAACTACTCCTCGATGGCGTGGACCGCTTCATCCTCGTCTTTGATGGCGTGGACCGGCAACGCGAAGCCCCTCCAACCTTGATCGCCGCTCTGGCGCGTCTGGGCGAGATCATACCGTGTCTCTGCGTGGTCCTGATCATGACGAGCCCGAAGCCGAGGATGTTGCGGTCCCCCGGCATACCGCACGTTGCGTTCCCGCCGTATACAAGGGCGCAGATGCTTGAGATCATGGCTCGTTCGACACCGGATATCTATGAACCGGAGCAGCTCGCCGAGTCGGCGGGGGTGTACGGTGACGCGGAACGTATCGAGGATAATGACTGGCTTTGGCAGCGATTCTGTGGCGGGATCTGGGATTCACTTGGTGCGATGGTGGCGAGAGATCTGATTTCGTTCCGAAACGTCTGTTTACGGCTGTGGACGCCGTTCGTGACTCCGATCCGTCGCAAGGAATTCGGGACACGAGACTTCTCTCGTCTGATTATCCGACACCGTGCTTTACTGAACAGCGAGGCCGCTTTACACGATAATCTCGGAGCGCCTGATATCCTAGTCGACGCCGACTTCGACCCCGAACGGCGTAAGAAGACCGCCAAATCACCACACGAGCTTCCCTACTACGCCAGGTTCCTGCTTATCGCCGCATACCTGGCCAGCCACAACCCCATCCGCCAAGACCCGATCTTCTTCATGAAAATGCACGAGAAGAAACGCAAGAAGAAAGGTGGCGCTGCGGCCAAGGGTCGGCCGGCAAAGAACAGGACTATCCAGCGCAAGCTGTTGGGTCCACAGCCGTTTCCCCTCGAAAGGTGGCTGGCGATCTTTCATGCTATCTTGCCGGATCCGCTGGATGCTGGGTCGTCGGATTTGTTGACACAGATTTCTACGCTGGCAGCATTGAGGTTGATTGTCAAGGCGAGTGCGAGTGCGAATATTATGGACTCGGCGGCGAAGTGGAGGGCGAATGTTGGGTCTGAGTACATCGTGTTGCTGGCCAAGGGATTGAAGTTCGAAGTTCAGGACTATCTGGCTGAATGAGCAGAATCGGAGGGCCAGTGCTGACCTACTGGCTGTGTACCGTCTGAAGTCTGGTCGCCGACAATCTTGTACGACGTGAGACTGCCCCGTGAGATTCAGTTGGACCATACAGCTATCGATTAGCATGCATGCTCTTGCGTCGGGACAATCGATAGCGAGCTTCGCGACTGGTGTTAGACTTCAGTCACTCTGCTGGTTTATGCAGCTACCCGAACACTGTCCCACCGAGAGGGGGTATTGTTTGCTCACGGACCGGGCCAAGGACAATTCTCCATGGAGGCCCTCGAAAAGTCGCCCACGCCATCCGTTCCGGAAGTCTTTCACTTACTACTACTGCTGAGTCTCATCGGACTAGAACCGGATTCAATCCGCGCAGTTCTACATCAGAATCTACCAGCAATGCCAAAATTCAGGCGCGGACATCACGAGGGTTCGAGTCTAGCAAGCTCGACACAAGACTCGTCCAACCCATCCAAATATCGTCACTTACCAGGTTATCGTCCAGACCTCCGGCGATCGAGGCGGAGCAGGGAGTCATGGCATCGACGGCGTTTTGGCCTCGGCGACCCAGCTCCGGATGCAGACCAGAGCAGTCAGCACAGTGATGCAACCGGATTCACAGCAGAAGATAATGAGACGACCTGCGGTGATTACGTCTCGACATGGGCCAGCGAGAAACTATCTACCGAATGTCCACCCGACACAAGTCCTGTAGCACGTTCACCCGTTCCGAAGCCTACACGAAGGCGACGCCGCATCCACGTCAGAAGACACCGGTTCAGCGATGCACATACATCTCCAACAACTACTGAACGCAAGGCATCAGAAGGTCACGATAGCCAGTCCACACGGACCTCTAACACTGGCTTCTGCTCTACATGCCCATCCTCAAGCCCCTGCTCCTGCAACGCAAGCTCGGTCACACCCCATCCTCCTCCATCCAATACAAGCTCATATTCTTGTTCTTGCAAATCTCCATCAACCTCATCGACCGGTACTTGCTCTTGCTGTTCCTGCACCTCATCAATCGACCGTCCCCACTCCGACCGCTGTAGCGCCAGCACCTGCTCAGCCTGCGACCGCAACCAAGAGCGAGCCAGACAACAGACTGCCAAATTCAGAACTCCTTTAGCACCCATTGCGGAAGAAACACGGCCGCCGACACCGTGCGGTCCATGTCAGGTGAATTGCGCAAACGACGATGCTGGTGTTGGCGCTGGTGGTGGGGAACAGCCGGATCCGGTTTGGGGCTGTGTGGGGGGTCGGGAGACGGATATGGTGGCTTTGAGGGGTTGGCAGAGATGGCCTTGGGTGCTTGCCTTGTTGTTCGGGTGTGTGAGGAGCGAGGTTGATGAGAGGGGGGAGGAGAGGGAAGTCGTCAATCTTCCTGACATTCTACTTAGATGAACATGTCGAATGAGCTCGAGTGTCCAGGCTGCTCTGGTAGGTCACTGCCAGAATGATCTTTGCGGCTGTCCATTTTGCCAGAATGCTTGTATCGATAATGAATCCCGAGTAATGCGATTATAAGCATGAAGACGAAAAGCGGTCACCCACAATTCTCGACGAGAACACCTTGGAAGAGAACCCACATCTTCATAGAGACTTTTGGCGAGAGCGCCGAGTCGATAATACTAGCGAACGAACACTGTCCGTTTCGGATAGGTGATTCTGAGCGTCTTCGGTCCAACATCAAATCAGCGATAAGAAATACGACCTACCGCTAGCAAGGACACACTTCAAAAAGCCGATACTTGCAGCTACCACTTGTTTTTCCGAGGCTTTTTCTCGACTCAAATGACGCGGTGCTTGCGGATCGACCTCAAGAATGACGAAGCCATCGATAGTGTCGCTACTTCTTATGAAAACTGCATCGCCCGCACTACACGTGGGCCTCAGAGACAACTTGCTCGAGGCTCGCAAGGTATACGCAGATAATTAGGTAGCGAACACGAGACTGTGAACAGAACGGACAGTTTTCAGCATCTTGCTCTATCGGACGGGAAGAGACGGTAGAATTTGCTGTCCGTCATGTCCGCTGACGACACAGGAGAAAGAAGCTCGCGGAAATGACAAAGGAGCCATGAATAAGCTGTGCTGATGCAGGAAAGAAGTAACACTGAGATTATTTGTAGCACATTCCCCTGATTCGTTCGTGCTTCTTGCTGGCCTGGCTCGGCAGGTGCGAGCGTAAATGGCTCGGCCGTCGTCGACATAGGTTCCTTCTGAACTTCGTTGGAAGCTCTACCTAGTCGCTGGCAACAGTGGACCCAAAGAACTGGGTTGAACGTCAGGCATACACGACGTACACAATATGAGGAGATGCTGACGAAGGAGTACTCGCGAGCTTGAATGGCGCGGGTTTATGGCACTGTCGGAGTCTGCGCTCCGTGAGTGTTTACCTTGATGTCACTGGTCTTCGGTCCGAGACACTACCTTCCTATCTACATTTCTAACTTGTGTCTTGCTCTGTGAGCATCGATAACATTCTTTACATCGCCAGTCGTCAGAAATACTCGATTCAGTCACACGATGCTAAGCTCGCTTCCTCTCCTCATACCTTCGGATGTACGTTCTTTCTCACACGTTCACTATAACTTGGTCGTTTCTTAATCTTCTTGTAGCCAAACGATCTCTGGTACACGCCCCTCTCAGCCCCGACCACCAACACCGCCTCGAACAATCCTCACCCAAATGACCCTCATTCCCGGCAGCAGCATCAGAATGCTCACCACTTACATCACCATCACCCCCG
Organism: Cyanodermella asteris; assembly: GCA_900618795.1. Taxonomy (NCBI): domain Eukaryota; kingdom Fungi; phylum Ascomycota; class Lecanoromycetes; order Ostropales; family Stictidaceae; genus Cyanodermella; species Cyanodermella asteris. Next base: position 770,118 of record UYJD01000008.1, on the reverse strand, counting down.
CGGCCGAGCGGCTCATCCACCCCGCACGCTCCTCTCCGACCTCCGCCACGACGAAAACGCCATATCAGCGCGGAAATCCAGCATCCGCCGCTTCGGTGCCGGCTGGCTCAAACCGCCCGGCATCACCAAGACCCTCCAGGCCCTCGAAGACGAAAGAGCAGAGCGCGAGGAGCAGGAGCTGAACGCACAGAGGGAAGCAGCACTAGCGGAGGCACAAGCTGTACAGGAAGAGGCGGAAGCGGAAGCAAGGCGACAACAGCTTGAAGCTGAAGGTGTGCCGGGTGGCGAGAGGGATTTGGATGCTGATATCCCCGAGGCGGATGTCATTACGTTGAGTGACGAGAGTGAGGATGAGAGGACGCAGGCGGTGAGAGTGAGAGTTCAGCGGGTCGAGGGTATAGATGATGACAATGCGTGGACGGACGAAGGGACTGATGAGGAGGATATGGGAATTGAGGGGGATGGCGACTACGCTGGAGGTCCGTTCGGGGGAAGGTCAAGAATGAGTGCTGGCGGACGAAACATGGGCCGACATAGCATGGGCATGAGCATGGATGGCGGTGGCGATCTTGGAATGGACGCTGACCTGGATGCCGGGATGGAAGAGGAGGAAGAGCAGCGAGATCTAGACGACGACGTTCCCGAGGCAGGCGATTACGAACATACAGACACGGAGGCGGAAGATGACGATGAGTCGGACGAGGAGAGCATGCATATGACTCCGGCGCAACGGGCTGCGGTTCAAAGCAGCGCGGGTATCACGGGCAGCTCGGTCTTTGGAAGCAGTCCGGCCGCTCATCTTCAGTATGGCAGGCGGAGTATGGGTGGAGGCGGCGCCAGCGGCAATCGAGCACGGCAATAGGATTGTCTTGGGCCGACGAGTGCGAAGTGGCCCGACAAAGAGAATTGGGCTGATAACGATAACTAGGACGAGGATGATGCGTCGCTCGATTGAGCTTGTTTGATGCGTTCCTAGCAGACACGGACACCGTCCCCACGGCTCCTCTCCAGCTACCTGGCGATTCTGCCTGTTCGGGGACTGTGGCATGGATAGATGCAGCAGATCACGACTGATGAATCAATGACAGTACGACAGCCGTTGCTCAGAGGTTTTCAGTGATAAATATAAACAGAGGAAGCTTCATGGATTGGCGCTCAAGTCATGAAGTACCCTCCCTCAGCGGTCCTTGCTAACCGGCCAGCGTAGCTACGATACGCCAATTTCTGGAGCTAATGTTCAGTATTGTGGCATTACGCTAACTCGACACGCAACAACTCGTCAACTCCTCACTTCACAGCCTCTTCATGCATTGGACGAAAAGGGGGAGAGCGAGTAAAGTACAGAAGTCACGTGAGCGCCGTCTACTCAGCAAGCAGCAACCTGCCTAATTACTTACTTTCTAAATAATTCACACATAACCAATCCATACGAAGTTGGAACTTGCTGCGGCTACAACCAGCTTTGTCTATTGGTATGATGTGGTCTCTCGTTCTCCATCCGTTGCTTGAGGCACCTTATGTATACACGTCTGCGTCAGGCAGCCTCAGCGCGGTGTGATATTCAGGTACCCATTTGGTTGAATAGGATGCAGTAAATCTATCGATTCGGATTGTGACACGGACACGGATTTCTTGCAAGATACGGCACAGTGGCTATAGTGGGACATGCGGACGCGGCATGCGCGACAGCCACGGACTGATATTATGCAACTCTGACAAAGGTTCTTTTATCGCTGTCACAAGGTTTGGATCAGTTTTGTGGTACAGCCGGAGTTCGAGGCGATGACCAAGATCGCTTCGCGGCTGAACTCAGCAAAGTGGGGCGCTGATTCACGTTGCAGAACTCCTCACCACGACTGACCTGCTACTATATATACCACTATTTTCTGTCAGAATCAGACCTCGACTATCCTGCCATTGTTCGAGTCGATTGATGTGGTCATCCTCTTGTCGACTTGCAAGAAATCTCATACTTCATCGAATTCCCATCCCGGTCAATTGTGCAGCGCAACAGCGCGCAAACTTCTCAAGCGAATCAATTGCCAATATGGCCAATGCCGACTCGAAATCCAAGGATGACATCCTGAAATGGGCCGACAAAGACGGCCACTTCAAGCGCAAGCCATCGGCTTTCCGCAACTTCATCTCAAAAGCTTCTGGTGCAGAATTCCCTCCCGAAGCAGGCCGCTATCACCTTTACGTCTCGTACGCATGCCCCTGGGCGCACCGCACAATGATCGCGCGTAAGCTGAAAGGCCTCGAGAACATCATCGACTTCACGTCGGTGCACTGGCACATGGGCGAAAAGGGCTGGCGCTTCGTGACAGCCGACGAGAAACTCCCAGGCGAAAACGCGCGACCAGACCCAATCAACCCGGGCTTTTCCCACCTCCAGGACCTTTACTTCAAAGTCGAGCCAAACTACGAAGGACGATACCTCGTGCCAACTCTCTATGACGTCAAGCAGAACAAGATAGTCAGCAACGAAAGCAGCGAAATCCTGCGCATGTTCTACACCGAATTCGACGACATCATCGACGAGAAGTACCGGACCCCGCAAGTGGATCTCTTCCCCGAAGACCTGCACCCGCAGATCGAGGAACACAACGAATGGACCTACGACAAGATCAACAACGGCGTCTACAAGTCCGGCTTCGCCACCAGCCAAGAAGCCTACGAAGCCGCCGTCATACCGCTCTTCGAACACCTGCAAAAAGCCGAAGAGCAGCTCGCCAAGTCCGTTGCAGAGGGGCCCTACTACTTCGGTGCACGGCTGACCGAGGCGGACATCCGCCTGTACACGACGATTGTGCGTTTCGATCCCGTATACCACCAGCACTTCAAGTGCAATCTGGCGACGATCCGCGACGGGTTCCCGCATCTGCACCGGTGGGTGAGATTTTTGTACTGGGATCTGCCGGCGTTCCATGACACGACGGAATTTGAGCATATCAAGAAGCATTATACGAAGAGCCACAAGCAGATTAATCCGCATAGCGTGACACCCCTGGGCCCGGTGCCGGATATCTACAAGAAGGATGAGGAGGTTCCTGCGGTGAGGGCGGCGATTGATGGCGAAGAGAATAAGAGGAGAAAGACATGATAGTGGACCAGCGTTGTCGAGCAATTTGATTCGTATATTCGTTCGTACCCGGTCTCGTAGATACCTGCGTGCGTATCTGTGACGGTACTTGCTCGAGAATTGGCATAAGTGGTGTGAGTAAAACATGTGCAGCGACGTCCATCTCCTTGGTCAGCTCGCCAGTTACAGAGATCGCAAGGTCACGTGCTGGTAACTGATAGCTCACGCCATCAGGATTGAGTCTCCGAGATGTGGCGGTGCCGACCTTCGACCATGAACTCAGCTCTGAGTCGACTGATCTGCCCACCAAAGGTATCTACTTAATCGTCGGTGTGGCGAACCTTTAGATTCCAGTCCTATGCATGTTGGATTTCTGCACCTCAGTCTCAACTAGCGTCTGCCTATGTTCAAACCCCACGCTCCATGAGTGGATACGATCATCACGACCGTAAGAAGCTGTCGGACCGAGCTGTTCAAGATGCTCGGAAGCGATGCCACTTGCAAATGGCCTAGCTTACGCTCAAAAAATTCTCGCAATCAAGGAAATGTGAGCGAAATGCTGGATCCACCGATGTGCAAAGTCCTTTCAGGCAGCAGACCCTAATAGTCCTGATTTGCTGAAGTCAAACCCTGTCTTGCATTTAAGCAGTGCAACCACTATATTCTTCACACTCGTTCTATGCATCCTGCCTCGAGCGTGTATCTGCAGGCCCTTTCGCAAGACACCCAACATGGGCTACAGCAGCGATCAGTTTCGCAAAGATTGGCGATTTGCCATCGAAAGAGACTTTACCGATGGCGAGGGGAACCCTATTCCATATGCGCCCGACGGTAAGCAGGAATGGGGCGATGAGCTTTGCTGTGTCGAGCTCGGTCAAGCCCCAACGTCGACTGCCATCAACCACGATCGCGGCATCTTGGCTGTCTCCGCGGAGCATGATGTCTACCTCTTAGATGCTAGGGATCTTCAGTTCAAAGAGATGGCTCGTCTCAGCGGTCATACTTCGCGCGTCGATGCCATTGCATTTTGCCCAGGACGCCCCAATGTTCTTGTCTCGTGCGCGATGAATCATTATGGAGGCTCTGTACCTGCTGAGCCGACGATAGTGATCTGGAATCTGGAAAAGCTTGACGACATTCAGAAGGACAGCTTTGGCGACGAAAAGGTCCACTCGCTCGCCAATTCGGCTGTTGATACTGTCATCGAGAATCTCTCAATCGAGCTATCTCCCACCAATCGATCGGAACTTGCCTCATCGTTCAGACTTCCGATCCGTCAGTCCATCGCGAGGGCAAATGCGGGAAAGAGTCTCAGCATACATGGCCGGCTTGCGGCTAATTTCCAGTCTAATGTCTTCAGCCCTTCGGGTGACCGGCTTATGTACATGCCTGGCAAACGCCCCAGATCCAACGGTGACGATCAATGGGATATCCGAGTGTACTCCATGACGGACCACAAGGACATCCTCACGCTGACCGGCCATCGCGATTCCATCATGTGGCTCGGGTACAGTCCCGATGAGGGGGTAATCGGCAGTGTGTGCTGGGACAAGACTTCGCGTATCTGGGACGCTACAAGTGGCGAGGTCAAATACATCTTCCGTTCCGGAGGCCAGAATTGGACCGGTGCCTTCTCCCCCTCCGGTGAAATGTTCGCCACCACCTGCGGCAATGGGTGGCAAGTCGCGGTGTATTCCGTGACCAGCGGACAGGAGCTGTTCACATACGAATCAAATAAGAATTGGTGCCGCGCACTGAGCTGGAGTTCAAGCCACTCAAACTGGCTTGCTGTTGGCGGCGCCGGCGCAGGCCAATTGTTCGTGCTGGACGTGGAGGCGAAACAGGAAATCCAGCGACGTATGCTAAGTGACGAGCGGAGTGTCGTAGACGAAGACCACAGACGGTTCATCAAGAGGTTCCTCGAAGTCAGTGAGGTCAGATGGGCGAAGGACGGAGAAAGACTAGTTTTCTTCACGAGTGGAGACGATGGTGCGGAAGTGTATGATTTGGCCGGGAAGGGCTGCAAGTACAGGTTCGCGAGGGCTGGAACAGATAGCTACCCTGAGGAAGGCGACAAAGAGCGGGACTGGACAGATACTGATCAGTTCGGAACCTGGAGTATGAGCATGTGGGAGAGTGAAGAGCGAAACCCAGGATTGTTCATTGCTACAACCGGTGGTGGGGCGGTGAGAATCTGGAGGTTGCGAAAGGATCTGTAAGAAACAATAGCCATGAACACTTTCGTAGCACGAGAGCTTCTTCCAAATTGATACATCTAACGTGTGATGGCTGACCTATGGAACAAATCGCATTTGTGTTTAGTTGGCGGAAGGAAGTTCCGTTGCCCCCGACAACTGACTAGCTTCGACATCACGAACGTTGCCTGGGTGGCGTCGACGATCATCGTCCCGCGTCTCGACGCGCCAGCCTCGCGTATATTGATTGCCCAGCCTCGGCGTCATACGGTTCATCTAGCTTAATTATTTGTGTAGCACCTCGAGCTGCTTCTCGATCAAGTTATCGTGGGCCTTGCCAACTTGCTTCACCCGCACGACTGCAAAATTGTGCTTTGTTTGTTTTGCTCAGCCGCCCAGGAAATACTTTCGTCAGCGTCCGGTTCTTGACCTCGCAGCACATCATCTGGGAAGCTATTCTTATGCTGTGACCTGGGCAAACATCATGGCGCAAGCTGCCGTGCCAGGCCAGCCGACCCTCCTCATCTTCAAAGCAAAGCCTCTTCCACAGATCCCTTACTCGACCTTCGAAGCTCGACCCGAGGACATCCTGCTGTCCGGTTCCAGCGACGAGGATTCCGATTCGACTCGACGAGCTAAGCGGCAGCGGAGGGAGGATGCTGGCACATATTACCTTCGTTGCGGAGAACCCAAGCCGATATCGACTGCTCGGTTGAAAGGGCCGTTCAAGCCAGAACATATTGCGAGACCGGGAAGGAGAAGACTGGTGGAGACAAGAGCTCGGACAGACTCGGGGAAGGACCTGGCGGTACATGTTCCGGACACTGCAAATGCTACTCGAACACAGCTTGGGACCAGACCGGATACCGTGAGGCGGGATCGAGAATCTGCCCCCGTGTTGCTGCATCCCTTTAGCGCAGCTACCGGCAAGTCCTCAGCTTCTTTAGACGACAGTCCTGCCAGGTTTCGACAGGTCAAGCAGACCGCCGAGAGAGCAGCTCAGAACCAGGATCGAAGACCTGTGCCTGATGAGCAACGGCCCTCATCCCGGCGTGCAATCGAGGATAGGGAAGTCACTGCGAAGACGACGAAGCCTGCCCAGTCAAGACAAGCTGCCAAACAGGACGAAGCACAAGCACATTGCGCCGCACCATCTCAGCGCCGTCCACTAAAGACTGCCGGTTCAAGCGTACGTCAGTCCCAGGACCAAAAACATGCGCTCTGTGCTACCTCGGGTTCTACCGAGAGCCCTTTCCATTACGTCCCGACACGCCTACGTAGGCGACAGCAGGAAAAGCTCGAGGTCCAGCCGCCGATATCTAAATCTATTGCGAACGACGCCGAGACCGGTAGTGTTGATCAGCTACTTGGCGACCAAGGCTCGAATGAGGACCATTTCCGTGAAGCCCTGGCTGCCTCCTCTCCTGTTCGACAGTCGGCCGAAATAGCCTCGGAAGTCCAGAAGCAAAACGATGAGTTGGGGGCAGCGCATGAGTCGGAGGGATTACGCGCTGATCACAACGACAGTGCCAGGGCATCCGAGGAAGTCACCGAGCCAAGTGCTTATCCAGATTCAAACACCAATCAGAGCCTCGATGTGCCACAGGATGGTCAGATCGCTATCGTCTCCAAACCCTCCACTGAGGCACTGGAGACAGAGAAGCTGTTGTCAGAGTCAAACCACAAGACATTGCCTTTGGACACGCAAGCTGCTTTTGATGAAGCGCTGGCTGGTTTCCACAGTCCCGAGGAGCAATTTGCAAGCATTCGCAAGTCGCGCGCTATGAGAAGTTCACGGGACAAGACTTTTCCGGGGCCAGATCCCGAAACGGATGATGGCTACACGCAGGAACTTGCCTTGGGAACGCAAGCATTGCTGGACAAAGCTCCAAGGTTCTCTATCAGTCCGACAAAGCAGCGGCATGCTACCCAGGCATCGAAGTCGCCAAAGGAAGCACAAGCGCAGACTCAGCCAGGTACTCGAGAGACCGATACAACGCCGTGCAAAGATGGAGATGCCGAGAGCGATGAGGATTCTCCCATCAACCTCATGCAGTCCGCACCCAGTACATTGAAGAGACCGAAGACGCCAAAGTCGCACTCGACGACCACGAACACTTTGAGCAACTCATTCGACCGACCAGCTAGAAGCCTTGATTCCTCGAAAAGGAAACGACGCTCCCGCGGCGGAAAGAGCAAGCGAGGCTTTTGGGCATCACACACTGAACCGACTAGCCATAACATCAGCAGTCAGTCGCAGGGCTCGCTATTTGGTCACGTAACAAAGTCCGCAGCTTCTCGGAACTCAAAAGCCACACTCGGCGGTGGCAAGACTTCATCGGAATGGCAAGATGCCCAACAGGACAAGGATATATTCTTCAAGATGAACACCGCGGGCAAGACCAGCGACGATGCGCTCGATGAGACTATTCATGACATACAGGGCTTCTTGGAAAGCTGGACTCCGGAGGTCAGTCATTGATTGGAGGTGATAAAAGGGTGCATTGTAGTCTATCAGAGGTCGTTGATATCCCATATCAAGCTGCTTAACGAGCTTGGTAGGTAAGGAGGTAGTCTGTGTACTTTTGCAGAGTTGAATGAACGGAATCACGGCTGCCTGATCCTCCTTCTCGTACAAGCTTCCTTGTCACATCTCAAGCATCTTCAAGCTTGTTTCCAACAAGGTAGTCAACGGTGTCAGGCGAAACAGCGCCGTCCTTTAGCTCATAGTTGACAGCACGCTTGTCTTCGGACTTGTTTCCGACGAGATAGTCGACCGTATCAGGCGAGACAGCACCTTCCTTGAGCTCATAGTTGACCACACGGGTACTGAGACTTGGCTGGTCTTTGAAAAATTAGCTTCGTTCCATTTCTACGCTGAGACGTCAGTAAACTACTACCTTTGGCAATTGGCACTGCGGTGACCAAGCCACAAAGAGCTAGGAGAGCGATCTTCATGGTTGGCACAAGGTTTTGAGAGAAGCTGGTGATCTGGAGGGATCTGGAGAGGTAGCTGTTGATGTGTCGAAAGCTGGGCTGGCGTCGAGAGCGAGAGACAGCCTGGTGTCCCTTTTATGAGGGCGTGCTTATATCTTGTGATCGCCAACGATAGGTCCAGCTCAGAAGTGACGATGGTGAATCTAGCTCATGATCGACAATATGGAGGCAGCTCATAGACGAGGGCTCTGTACGTACGGGCTCAGCCTTGTGTCATCCCCAACCTTCATTATGGGTTCAGCTCAGATCGAATTGCCTTTTGAGATCTCCGCAGGATACAGACATGCATATACGATCGAATTGACCTGCTGACAACAGCCTGCTCTTTCGGAGAAGCAAAAAGACCTCAAATGCAGCTATCCCATCGCTTTCAATTCGCTCATTCGTATCCGGGAGGAATGACATCTCGTCATGCAGAGATGATCATGTTTGAAATTTTGTCTCGGCGACCTTGGAGAGGAAGGCCACATAGTGACGATCCGCACTTTGAATGCAGTCGAAATGTCCGCTGCAACCAGACATTGATGCGTCAAGCGCGCGGCTGGCCACATCGCTCCAGCCAGACAACCATTTCGACATTCGGCGTCCCCATCTGAGTGCCACATGGGTTCAGCTGCAAAGCACGTCTCTGAACGTCTGGCACCAATAGCCATAAAGCACACAAGAGAATTGCAAGTCAGAGTACATTCAGCGGTGGCTACTTGTTGGAGAAGGCTGCATGGAACGACCCTGTGGTTGTTTTACGTAATCGTGAACTCAATGTTTAAGCACACTCCTTTACTGTTCTGAATTGGGACATCCAATCCTGAGCACAACCATGCACAATACGTGACAAAAGTCAGGCGGCTCGCCCATCTGAAGTGGAATGTCCCTTTTGCTCGACCATATCAACGATACCACTGTTGATAAAAGGCGATGGCAACGCCTGATGTGCGCTTCTTCACTGTTCAAATCATTACCACAAAGAATCCATGTGAGTCTCGTTTCCGGTTGACCTCACATGCAGCCTAGCTCCTCCTTGCGGCAAGCTATGAGACGACCAGCTGAGATGTAAGCTGATGAAGTGACGCAACCACAGCTCAGAACAGTCGTTCCATCACGCGAGCTGCATCTACGGCCTCCATAAGCCCATTGACGTACTATGCATCGCTGTGACAAGCAACCCGAATTGTGCAATTCTCATTTGCGAGTTCTTGAACGGGGTTTTCTATTTCCAATTCGACAGCAATCGCCATGCTGCGCCGCCAGCGCATGTGTGCAGCAGGACTCAGCAGATTGCCTCATTGTCCACCGGACCGTTTTCGAGGCCAGGCGGATAAGGCAGTGCGAGCCTCCGCCGACGGACGAAGCCAATCGCGGGATAGAAATGCTTCGGAGACAACGACACAGCGTCGCTCAGGGTGGACGGCCTCGATGCAAACGTTTGTAGAACTCAGATCCGTAGTGACGAATTGCTGAGCAGTCAAAGAGACCAATGATGTCTTCTCCGAACCGGATATCCCCCCATTGAGAGCTTTTACCTTTTCCTTGACCCGACTTGATCTCTGTTCATCTGCAATAGGCGACAAAAAACAGACCACAGTCCTAAATACAGGATGTTGATAATCCCAAAGTACACTACTCTTCCAGCGAAGGAGGACTACGAAGACTCTCTCGACGTCGAGGATCACATAGAGAACAATCCCTTCACCCAAAGACCGTCGACGTGTTGTCGAAAAATTCTCCTCATATGTCTTCTCATCGCGACAAACGCTTGCACTTTCGTTCTCAAAAGACGTGATTCTCGTCCATCAGCACCCAGCTCACGTACCGGTGAACGTTCACTATATGGTAAGAAATACTCTGCACTGGACACGCCCGAGAAACGAACGACTAATTCAATACCGCAGCTGGCCTGCAACGCAACATCCCAACTCCCTTCCAAGAACACACGCCGTACGTGAGCGAAAATAGGACCGAAGCACTCCCCGCATGGTCGAAGATCAACATCGACGCCGGCACGGTCGCTTTCCCGGAAGAAGTCATCGCCGCACACGACCTTCCCGTAACGCAACCGTTCGTGTGAGACAAATCGAAGGGTGCCTACCTCCTTCACGGCTATCACGAACTGCACTGCACGGTAAGCAATCCCGAGTCCAAGTCTCGTGTCCCTTCGAACACGAATGCTTACATTCCCCTCCAGCGAGCCATATACATCTCTCTGATGGAGTTCTACTACGGCCTCCCTCAGACGCGCGGCTTTTGGCACGTCCTGCACTGCGTAGACAGCCTCCGACAAGATGTCATTTGTAACGCGGACGACACGCCACGCTACGAGGCGAAGGAGGGGCAGGCGGTCAGGGAGCCGACGAGGCTCTGTCGCAGTTGGGAGAAACTCGAGATGTACGCGAAGCAGTACAATGCGTGCTATGCTTTTGTCAACCAGACGGCCAGGATGCCGCAGGTACAGCGGTTGGTGTACTGTCATGAGGATTCACCGTATAGGGAGCGGGTTGTGGAGGTCTTTGGAGAGGTCCCGGCGATCGAGCAGTTGGATCTCGAGGAGTGGGAGTATAGAGATAGCTTTGACGAGTTGCTGGAAGCTGCTGCGTCAGAGCAAGGAGGAAGCTGAGCCACCATGCGTTTCATGTCACTTTGGTGGAGGATGGGCGATCATACACGTTTCGAGGCTCTCGCGGTCGCATTCAATATGAACTTTATCTGCTGCTACTATTACCGCACGTATGTAAGGAATGGACGCCAGACAGTGTCCTGGCTCAAGGGAACAAGCTAGACAACGAGAAATCAGGCCGGAACGCAGTAGAAGCTACTGAGGACGTCGTTGAACTGAGGCCCCGGCGATCCGGCGGAAGAAAGATCGTCGTAACCCGGGTATCCCACGCTGAAAACTCCCTGGTCCTCATTGCAGTTGTAGTCGCTAATGTGAATCATGTCAGTAAGCAAAGCCCATGGACACCTCGAGCTAGTCAGGCTGGAACACACGTACCCGTAGAAGTAGCAAAAGTTGCCCTGATCCGGGCCAACACTGCTGACCTGATCATTGACGCCGGGTCCAAGGTTATCTTTCCGCACATCAGCACGCTTCAATGATTTCACCAAGGGCCGCAGCTCTTACTGCAAGTGTAGAACGACGGCGTAATGTGTACACAGTAGCCCTCAAAGTTGCGGTCACTGCAAAGATAGACGCCGGCATCGTCCCTCTTGCTCAGAGTCGAGTTCTCGGAATCCTTGATCGGTTTCAGGTCCTCGGGGAGCCCGTCGGGGTAGACGGTCTTTGGAGCATCGTAGGAGGCGGGTGTGGCGGATTCCGGAAGAGCAGCCGTGAAGGCGGTGCTGGACAGAGCTGCGAGAATCAGGAGTACGGACTGCATCTTGCTGAACGAGGGGATTATGAGAATGGAGCCTTGGGTGGGTGGTTCGTGGAAAGAGGAGGAGAAAGTAAAAGCCATTTATACAGAGTTTTTGAACATGCTCTCGTGTATGGTCTTCAACTGACCGTCATCGATCTGGAGGCATACATGGACCAGGAAATAGCTTCTCCGCGCTGGCGATACGATTCATGCATCAGCTTCAGGACTTTCGCAAGCTGCGCAAGTTCCGGTTCCGAATTACACCGGTGGACAAGCATGCAAAGCTTTGACGCATCTTCTTCGTATGCATGGTTCACCGTCCGTGTCAACATGATCAGCTCACCGTTGACCCGGGAATTACTACCAAGTGCCCAGCATTTTATCGTATATTGACACGTCTGTCGACGGTCAGCTCAGCGGATGGCTCAGATGTTGAATCGGGATAATTGAGCGGAGTCGTGCCGCTCATAGCCGGACAACAAAGTCTATGCTTAGTCCTGAAACCGGGCCTGAGTCGGGTCGTTATGAAGATTCGTATAGAGCTCATGCCTGAGCTCGTGTAATATCCCGCGGGGGATGATCAACTAGGGTCAGTGAGCAGCGAACCCGAGCTGGAGGGGCTTAAGTAAGCAAGAAGTCGCTGACAAAATCCATCCTTGCGTTGAGCAACTATGGAGTGGACTGTCAGAAGTCGTTGCGCACGGATTTCCCTGTCTCCTTTAATGACTCCATATACAAGTCACTTCACGGGCACACGAGTCAGGAGTAGATTTATACCTTAAGCTACTTAGCAGTAGTCTTTTGAGCAATTCTCGTGATGTTAATTGACCTACTTGGGCATGTTGGTGATTTAAGTGTCTCTGTTAAGACTCACGCGACCTGGCTTGAGCAAGGCCATTCCATTCTAGTGAACATTTCGTTTTGCCTGACCTGCGGCCACCTCGGCCGCCATCAACGCCTTCCTCACCCTCTCGACTAGTATCTTTTCATCCTCAAGTCCCACACTCATTCGCACCAAGAACTCTTTCACTCCATAGCTTTCCGCCCATTCCCTCTCGCCCCAGTGCGCGTATAGCGTATATGGACATGTCAAAGTGAAGTTGGTTCCCAGGCTCGGACCCTTGGCAGTCTCAAGTGCGTCAAAAAACGCCATCGCCCCTTCTGGGACCTTGAACTCAAAGCTCAACAGATATCCATAACCTGCATTCGCCTTTCGGAAGTGGTCGTAAAGATGCTGCGTATCACCGCATTCTGGATAATAGACGTGAGTAATCTCGTTACAGCGGCGAAGCTGGTCGGCGATGGCGGCGGCGTTCCGGCTCGCGGCCAGCACGCGGGACTCAAAGTCACGGCCATTGAGGCAGATGGTCGCAGCGTCGGCAGGAAAGTAAGTGTCAGTGTGTTGTGACTCAAGGGGGATCTTGAGGCGATGGTAGTAGTCAGACGCGGAGTTCAGAACCAGAGAACCTCCCATCACGTTGCAGGCGCCGGAGAACATTTTTGTCAGGCTACTGACGACGACGTCCGCCAGGAAAAGTAGGTCCAGGTTCACAGGCGTGCCGACAGTGTCGTCGATGATTATTGGAAATTCGTACGTGTCAGCAAGATATCGGAGGTGGACCAAGTCCGGAGATCGCAGCAGAGGGTTGCCTGGGAACTCGAGAAAGACTCCTGCGATCCGAACGCCGCGCTGGAAGAGTTCCTCGAGTTCGCCCTCCAGCTTTTCGAGTTCGGCGGCGGAAGCTTGTCCGAGCAGAAGGACGTCCCAGCCATGCACTCGACCGATCGTCTTAAGTGTGTCGACATAGAGAAAGCCAAAGACGACCATTCGGGCAGAAGTGCTTGTTGCAGTCGCTTTCAGAGCTCCAGCTATGGCCGTTATCGCTGACATGCCGTTTTGGTAAAGTAAGACATCATCACTATCAACCGGATGATTGACAGAAGTATACAAACCAGCGAGCTGGGCCTTCAGAGCCTGCTTGACTTCCTTGTCCTCTGAGAGCTCGAGACTTTCTCTGAGGCCATGAGCAGAACTTGTCGCATGCTCTTCTTTGCCAGCGGTCGTTGCTTTGACAAAATCGATGTTGGCAGAGGTGACGCCCCTTCCGCCACTGTAGTGAGTGACGCCAGCGGCGACGGCTTCGACTGATGTCAAAAGCCGTCGAATGTTCTGAAACTCTAGAGCTTCCAGACAGACCTGCGCGTACCTGCTGCAGATTCCAGCACCAGTGTGCATCCAGAACTGCTTCGCAAGGGTGTTGAGTTCATCAGTACAGGGGAAAACGACGGCAGCGAACTCGAAGTCCTCCCACTTCACACGTTTGCTTCGCACGACCTCTGTCAGAATTGAAGCCTTGTCCGATCTAGTCGACAGGAAATAGCACTCGGTAACGGGAGGTGGTTCGAGATCCTTGCCACGAGCATTTAGATAGAAGATGAAGTCGTAAGCAAAGCGAACACAAGGGAAGAGGAGGGTGGCGAAATCCGGCGAACTCAATGGCTTAGGGAAGCTGCTCAAGCCAGCCTTGTCGATCATATTATTGACGCGATCTGCGAGCTCCCCTATGATTCTGTGATAGAAGAATCGTGGATAGCCTATGACGTGTCAGTTGGAATGTAGTGAGCACCAAGGTAATTACCGGCGCAATCATACCTGTCTTCATTCGAGCAATGAGCTTAGGATCTTTGGTTGCGTAGCCCATCGTGGCCTCCCAAGTGGGTAGATACACGCTCACACCCTGCGGATCTTAGCCTCAAATGTTTCATGCTTTGATACGCGAATCCAGCCTTACGTGCGGATCACCATTCGGCAAAGGGTCTCCTAGTTCGCCCCATACTTTTGCGTTTCGATCTCCATCCATCGTGCTGGTTCTGAGGATGCTAGGGTGAATATGCAAGCGAGAAAAAGTCTCAACGAACAAAACCCGGAGAAGAGAACTCGACCCCGTCAGCGCTTGTTGTGGAGGTCAATGAATCGGGTGTCACAGCACTCGACGGGAAGGAGCTATGAACAATTCGTCCTACAGTTTGCGGGAAAGTGTAAGTGACGCAGTCCTTTGATGACCCGACCAAGCGGTTCAATGCAGGAAAAAGAGAAGTCAGAGTGAGTATCGCAGATGTCGGTATCAAGAACCGAGTGTTGGACTGATAGCACAGAGGTCCTGACATTTAGATTATGATGTCTGAACCCGCGGTTTCGGTGTCACCACTGAGCCAACCTATCTGTCAGTATCACCCAAGCCCTGAACTCGAAAAGCCATCGTAGCACGAGATCGGGATGGCGTTCCCGATCTGCAACCCTAAAGAAACGCCAGCGCGAGTGGAGACAAACTGGCCGACATCTCAACCAGTGGCCAGACCTGCACGTGTAGGACTCGCTGTGAGGAAAAGCTCAAGTGCGGCGACGATCGACACTGATGACACGGTGGAAGGTTCGATAACCTGATCTTCAGAGACTAGAAGAGGGGCAATGATGTCTGAGACACACAAAGGCGGTCAAGTCCATGAGAATATTTCTGACCGGGGCTGGGTTGCTTTGCATGGAGAGGACGGCAGTTCGTGTTGCTTCCTGGCGATCAGGTGAGGCTCTTCTCGTACGGCAACCAGTCGATCTTCTCATTCCTCGTGGGCCCCATCGTCAAATCTCTGGAGAAGTCCCTTTGTACGATGAAGAACCCCTCAACCTCCGAATCGGTTGGTTTGGTTCAGCGCGGAACGGGGAATCCTTCAACCGGCCCTGGAGTCACGTGGACTGTAGAAGCAAGAACGCTTGCAGTAATGGGCCACTTCATTGCACAAGCTGATGAACCATTTCTATTGGATCTAAAGACAAGATGCTTTGCTCCTGATTGTATTGTTGCAGCTTGTGATATCTGCCGTCCAGCTTTCTTTTGTCGACCTTGGATATTGTACTGGAAACGCGTTCGTAAGCCTTCTTCCCCAGCCGTCAACGTTGCCGCGCGACCTCTCTCTTCTCAGAAAATCTTATCATTGATCTCGAATCGGAATGCGAGGATTAAAGACAATTGCAGCCACGACCTGTTGCTGGGCACCAGCTCGTCAAGAGATGCGCATAGATTTCCGGAGAAGGAAATTTTTCATTGGTTTTCAGGGTCACGAGTCTATCATCAGCCTTGCCATCAAAACAATTTCTTCTCCCCTTCATTTCCTGCTAGAGTCATGGAGACGCTGTTGATGTCTCGGGAACCGGGAGCGGTCGAATACGTTCCCGGGAAAGGACCTCGATTTCGTGCAGAGATTCTCCAGGACCAACGGCCAGTTGTTTTTGGGTGATGCGCGAGGTGCGGCTGGGGTTAATTCGTCCGGAATTGTAGATTGGGTCGGCGGCGCTTCCGAAACACGTGGCGAAGTTGCACGAATGCTTTGCCGGGTTCCTGCTCGCGCCGGCAAAGGGGCTGAAATGGCGTCTGAGGACGGGATATCATGTGGAGTTGTCGATGAATAGATTTGGGCCGCAGCCTGTACCAGTCGCGTTTTCTAGTTCCAACTCACAATTTCGCCTTGACATCCACGTCCATCTTCGCGGCATCCTTGACTCTCAGGCCGAATCTTTGTGCCTTCTCCTTCGCCCTCAGATCCTTCCTCAGGATCTTACCACTCGCACTCTTCGGGATCGCTTCGATGAATTCAACCTCGCCCAGCCACTTGTGCCTCACCTTGTTCTCCCTCACATAAGCCAAGATACTTCTCCCCAACGCCTCTTCCCCCTTCCTACCAGCCTTGGGCACCACATACGCCTTAGGCCTCTCTCCCGCCCTCTCATCCGGCACCGCCAGCACCGCCACATCCTCAACCTCAGGATGTCCCAAAAGTAAATCCTCGAGCTCCGCAGGCGCAACGCCAATCCCCTTTACCTTGATCAATTCCTTGATCCGATCCGTAATGGTAATCAACCCATTCGCATCAATCTTGCCCTGGTCCCCCGTATGCAACCAGCCATCCTCGTCGAACGTCTCGCGCGTCGCATCCGGCCGATTCAGATACCCCATCGTGATCGCGGGTCCCCGGCCCAGAATCTCGCCCGGTTCATCGACGTCCGCTTCGGTGCCATCTTCCTTGATGATTTTCACCTCCGTGTCCGCGACGATTGTGCCTACCGTGTGCGCGTACTTGAAATCCATGTACTCTGGCGGATGACACGTTATACAACTGCAACTCTCCGTCATTCCGTACCCTTGTCGAAACCCGATCCCGGGAAACTTCTCTTGCAGGAGTTGCAGGACCTCGGCGCTCAGCGGCGCTGCGCCGGACATGAAGCGTTTGATGCATGACAGATCGTATAGGTCGACAATGGGGTCGCGGACCATGCGGATTAGGATCGGGGGTACGGAGAGGACTTCTTCGATCTGATAGTCTTGGATCGTTTGAAGCATGCTGGGCATGGTGAAGGTGGGAAGCATGATTACTTCGGCGTTGAGAAGAATGGGAAGGTTCATGGCGTGGACGAGCCCGGTGATGTGGAAGGAGGGGAGCACGAGGAGGACTTTTTTGTGTTGGGATATTTGGTGAATTTGGAGGCATTGGGCGATGATGTTTTGGTGAGATATCATGACCTGCGTGGTTGGTATCAGACTCAGGCTGGTCGGGATTTGAGATGTGGGAAGATGACTTACGGCTTTGGGTAGCCCGGTTGTCCCGCTGCTGAAGCTGAGAAAGCCGCAGATGTCGTGGTTTACCTTGCCCTTGGGAATCTTGTACGCGGGTATTTGCCCACTCTGACCATAATTTTTACCAACACGGGCAAGATCTTTGATGGTCATGTAACCAGGCAGCTCGCCTTCGAGCAAAAAGATATGCTCTTTCGGGATACCGGCCTGCTTCGCCGCCTTCTCCGCCACATCAATCGACGTCGGTGAAGTGGCCAGATACTTGGCGTCCGCCGTTTTCAGCGCGTAGACCATTTCATCAAGATTGTACGCCGGTGGAGCCCCGGAAACCTCCCCTCCTGCACGAATGTCAGCCACATCCGTAGCAAGGGAATATTGGCGCCACCCAACCTGCTCGTATGACACTATGGAGCATCACGGGATACATGATGGTGTTGCGGCTAAACATCGACACGGTCTGCTCCTCCCGCAAGCCATACCGCCGCACCAGTGCTGTAGATATGTACGTGCTCAATTCCTTGATTTGCCTAAAATCGACTCGTTCCTTCGTCGTGGCATCGGTGAATCCAGCAAGCTCGGCATCGGGAATCTTGCGGAGAGGAGATGTCGGAGAGTCGAAGAGCCAATCCCAGACGGTGACGTTGCGTGGTACTGATCGGATGTCGTTAGTTTGCACGCACTAGTGGACAATCTCATGCTGAGCCTCACAGTCAAGTGGTGGGTTCTTGGACTTGAAGATGGGCATCGTGGGGACCAAAGCATGTACCGAGCTGAAGGCGATGGATCGAAAATTTCGTGCTTTTACCCAATCGTCAAATACAAGTGAGGCCGGTAGACGAACGCTATGCTGTCAAACTCAATTCGGTCGACAGTAGCTGAGAAACAGTAAGTACGAGACAACCATGGGAGCAAAGAGCACGGGAAAGCAAAGAGCATGCGGAGAACATTGTTGACAGGTTTACAAAGATGCATCAATGAACAATCAAGATGCTCCCTCCACCTGCTGTTCCTGGACAGCTGTGCACCGAGTTTGCGGGGTAGCTGGTCAGGGATCAAGCCCGCGGTATGTACGAATGGGATGTGAGTACGATTGAATCCCATGCGGCGGGTCAAAGACATGGTCATGACTCGTTCAGCGGCTCGAGCTTTCCGTCGACCGAACTTGTGACCTTCGAGAAGCAAGCCGAGAAGGCGCTGACACAGATCGGGTGGTCGATGGTAACGAAGCCGATAAGGTTGAGCCGGAAATCAGAGTTGTGCAGTTATGACATCGAATGTGGCCCGAGCTTCATCTCCACTCCCTGAGGGTGGGCGGCGAGAAAGTCGTTACGTAGACACTTTTTGACGAACCGATGCATGTACTTAGGTGGTTGATGCAACATTGCCTAGCAGACCGCTGAAATTAGTACGCGTGGAGTTCGCTATGTGCGTGATGATACCGCCACTTGCAGGTCTGCTTACAAGAAGACTTATGCAAGTCCTAGTTCAGGCATCCAATTCAGCCTAGACGTGCGCCTCGACTTGTGCTGATCTTCGAGTTGGCTTCAATGGTTCAATTTGGTTACAAACATGATTCGACGTCTTCTTTTTGGTCCGCCTCACTTCTTCTCAATGTCCAGCGAAGACGGCTTGATCGGACTCTTGTCCTGGACGTAAGCATACTTGCCCGACGCGGCCAACAGCCAGACATCCTGCGGACTCCTTACACCCCTCGGTCCACCAAGCATACTCTGCGGGAACCCAATATCAAAATCACCCGCACTCTCAATTTCATCGATATCCTCCTGGGTCAACTCCAACTCGAGAGCATCGATGTTGCCCTGCAAATGCTCGATGCTTCGGCCGCCACAGATCGGGAACACGTTCGGTGCCTTGTGCATGACATATGCCAGGGCAACACTTGTCATGATGGTGTTCTTCTTCTTCGCAACGGCCTCGAGCTTGTTGCAAACCTTGATGGTGTGCTCGTCGACTTCGGCGGCACCACGACCCGTAGCCGCTTTGCGCTGCTCCGCGGTCTTGAACCTGCCGCCGCCGAGGGCGTTCCAGGGAGCGAAGCCCATGTTCTCGGCGATGCACATGGGGATGATGTCGCGCTCAAAGTCGCGTTGTGCGGCGCTCCAGCGGCCCTGGTAGACGACGAACTGGCTCATGCCGTGATCGCGCGCGTACTGGTTCGCCTTGGATACGATCCAGGCAGGAGTGTCGGAGATGCCGAGATACAAAACCTTACCCTCGCGAACGAGGTTGTTGAGACCGATTATCACCTCTTCGATGCTGGTGCTGTGGTCCCACCAGTGGACGTAGAGCAAGTCGATGTAGGACGTCTTCAACTTCTTCAAAGATGCCTCGACTGACAAACGCATAGACTTGGTCCCGTTGCCAGTGTTGTTGACGTGGATCCGGCTGTTCTTGCCATCGAAGCCCTTGTATGAAGAGAAGCAGGTCGTATACTTGGTGGCGATGACCATCTCGTCTCGGTTGCCTCGCGTTTCCATCCAGTCGCCGATCCACTGCTCTGACTGCTCGTTCTGATAGTTGTTGGCTGTGTCGATGAAGTTGCCGCCGTTTTCGTAGAAGAAGTCCAGCATCTTGTTGGTAGTCTCCTTGTCGCAAGGAGCCATGTATGATTCCCTGGTGTGGTGTCAGTAGCACTAATTCAAGTTCGACCGATAGAATACGCACCATGCATCGCCAAAGTTCATGGCACCCAAGCAGATGGGGCTGACGCGCAAGCTAGCGCTAGGCGAGAGTATGCGGTGAATTCCAAGGGCATTTTTGGGCTTTGGCGGCTGAGCAAAGAGAGACATGTTGCAGGAACTGGTGGGTGAACTATCTCGAGTCAGTTTTCTGGTATTTCAATTGTGGCAAGCAAATGGCATTGTCCATGCTGGCGATACGGGGTGGTTGCGGAGGGTTCTTACTCTGGCTTGTACTGCGATCGAGAACTTGAATCCTATGCAGAATGTCAAATAGCAGAGAGTCAGTGTCAAGGTGGGAGGCTTGGTGGAGAGGAGAAACGATCAACGTTCACGGCAAGGGACAAGCCTGGTACTTATGCAGAAGCATACCGGCAGACGGCAATTGCAGAGCATCTATGTCCGCATGGAACTTGCCCCTCCCTGTCCACACTCACTATCTCCGCAGAGCATAAAACCACCACGATCGAGTTGGCGATCTTGAGGCGGATTCATTGGCAGTGAGCCAGTGAGGCGCCAGCAGGGTCCAAGCTCCAACGGACATCCAAGACGCCACTCGCCGGAATTCTTCCCAGACAACCCGGCATTACAATTAGTCATAGGTGGGAACGACAGTTGGGTAGAGAAGTCCTTGAGCGGAACTCCTCTTGCCATCAGGGGTTGGCGTCGTGGTAGAAAGCATATCCCGATCTTGAGCGGGAAAACGGAGTCTACGGGAAGTCTGGTTCGACGGAACTCCGACGTCACTGATCCGCCCCGGACTTTAAGCTTGAGCTTACGTCCGCGTGCAGGGATGTTATACAGTGTCGCAGGGAGGTTTGTTGTGCACCTCCTTCAGCGACTCGGCGTGACAATTTTGGTCTTAGTTTCCGCATGTTAATCGAGCTCTTACGATTGGTGACTTCTCTTCTCTCTTCGGTAAAGCGTCGACGCATCAGATCTGGTACGCTAACAACGCGATGGGGGTGCACAAAAAACATCCCTGCGACAGTACTCATCGAGATATGAGACAGGTTCCTTAGCAGACATAACCCCGCGTCAGCCAGCTTGTAACTCATCAATCTCAACACGACTTCACGATGGCGCTTATCTCGACACTAGACGCTGTTGGCTGAAAATACGTCCCGGCTCGGCGCCTCTCGCGCGCTTGGCCTCTTCTTCACAAGTTGGAATGTACATTGCAATTAGGTAGGCTGCAGACTGCTTAGAGACTCGAGCGATGACATTCTAAGCTCTGACATCCTCTCCCCTCACCAAGGATCGACCAGTCTGGGATGATCCGAAAGTAAGCAAACAGTCTCGGCTGACACGAGTATTTCGAGGCGAACAAGGTTGATTGGTCCACGGTAGGTAAAGTCACCTGGCCAATCTGGCCCTGTCAGCCTGGCCACGGACCATGTGGAGAACAATATCATAGACATCTTCTTCTGAATTGTGCTTGAAAATAGGGCTTTGATACATATCAAATATTGTTGGTTGATGCGTCCTTCTAGATTTAACACGTTCACTAAGCGCTCAGTATTCAGCCGAACTCATCCATCAGCTTCGCGGCAAACAATGCCCGAGATGCCGAGATCCTCTTCATTTCGTTCAGGCAGCAGATCTCACACAAAGTGGAAGGGACAGTGACAGGAGAGCCTCTGAACAGAGCGCAACCGGCGCCGAAGTGGGACTGCATCCTTGCGGAAAAGTTCTCGTGAAACTCAGCAGCCTCGATAGCCCCTTCTAAACACAATACTCCCTGGTAGACGACGCTCGTTCATTTGGGGCAGCATAGAAAGCATTTGGTCAAAGGACAAACTATATTCTCGACTGCTCAGTCGTGGCTATGTACATTCCTTTGTGCTCGGCCATCTAAAGCCAAATTTAAAGCCCACAGCAAAGTCCTCCCTCATGCTGCACCGCCCTGCCCGCCCTCCCGACGCGATCCGTGATCCCGGCGCATGCAGCAGAGGAAAGAAAGAACCTTGCTGGTAGCTCAGCTTAGCTCTGCTCCCGGAGCAATCAATCGCCGCTGTATCAAACTTCAACAATGTAAAGGAAAAAGCTTGCCGTAGCAGCGTCTTTATCTTCTTCCGCTGTTTTCATTGTAAGAACCATGGAAAGGGCTGCATTCACATAGATAAAAAAAAAGCCTCGCCTGTCTCTTCAATGCAAAATGGGTATATTCGCAAGAAAATTATGTACGTCACTTTCAAAGCTGGCTGATGCTGGAGAAGCGACACTGAGCAACTGACGTGCGGACGTTGAGAGTCTATCATTCTCGGCTTGGTTTGAGAGCGGAAGGTATGATCGCGCCGAGGGTGATTTCTCGTTTCTCAACGTTCGCTGTAGTGTTGAAAAGTGGGACTGTATGTTCGTTTGTTGGCGTCATTCATCGTCGTAATGGCGGTAAGCCATGGAGCTCCCTTGTATCATGGAATCACCGTGGATCTCCTAAGTATCCGAGGGACTTTCTGTGTGTTCGCTACCATCGACAGTCTTCCGCCAGTGCTGTGGCAAGCACACACAAACAAGAGGGAAAGCCTTGACTTCGTTGTCGGCAATGGGACTCGGTGTCCGTTGTCCACCGCTGACGCCGCTGTCTCTTGCTTTGTCTTTGCCCGATCTCCAGTCCTCTGCTCTATCAAAGACTCTGACTCCTGTGGCCCAGCCATCATCCCAGATGCCGATGACCTTCAACATCTCACCTCGATCGAGCTCAAACTCGTCGGCTGCTCGAGGCTGGTATCCCCACAGAACAGCCACGCGATCGCCGGGATGGATGTCGTCTGAGGAATAGTAGTCCTTGAAGAAGGGCAGCTGCTCCGATTGGCCACTAGCCGCATTCTCTGGGTTCATTCCAGCACCAGCCAGCGTTGGTGCTCGTTCGCCCTCAAGCATACTGAAACTGTTAAGGCTTCCGGCTCTACCGCTGGCAACAGCGCGTCGAATACCGTCGCCGGCTGCTGCTGCACCAACAGCTGACACAAAATCGCTCATCCGAGTTTCTGGTCTCTCGTACGTACTCGAGTCAGAAGAGTAACCTTTGCCATGGAACCCATGCAAGTCCCTATCTCCTTCGAGAGCGGCCAGTCGAGTCACTCGACCATGGCTATTTTGGTTGTGCGGTGACCCGCCCGCGCCGACCAATGACATCGGTGGTCGTCCTCCACCACTTCTAGGGGGAGACGGTTGGTTAAAGATGCTACCGTGTTGAGAGCCTCGTCTGCGACGCAAGCACATGACAGCGAGGATGATCAAGCCGGCAAGCAGAATTGCCCCGATAATCGAGCCTATGACGATGCCTGCGATGGCACCACCGGAGAGGCCCTTGTTCGTGTTGCTGTCGTCGGCAGCAGCGGCTGCTGGGTTGCTCGAGGGCGTTGCGGTCGTTGTGGCCGTCACTATCGCGGGAAGGGAGGAAACGTAGGATGGAAAGGTGACGTTAGAGCATCTGCGGGTGACGTTTGAGTTCCTGCAACACGAGTCCGTGGCATTTGGTGAACTGGCCGCGCAGTATCCGCACAAACCACCCAAGTTCGGCCCATATCCGCAGTCATTTGGCTCATTCTGGACGGCGGGTAAGCAAGAGCCAGTAATGGAGTCAGACGGCAGCGCGCAATTGGTGAAGTCGGCGCGGATTTGAGAAAGGTAGTCGCTATTGGTCGAGCCACACAGCTGCTGGTTAATGGCAATCTGTTCCTCGCTAGTGGCGAATTCGGCGCAAGCATCGGCGCATAGTGGCGTTCTTGCTGACCCTGACAGACCACATGGCTGTACCGAGTTCTGGACGATGGCATTACATATTACGGAGGTTGTATATCGGGCGTAGTAGGTGGATGTGTTCCCGAGGTTGACATTAGAACAGCCGAGTATGTTTTGGTACCTGTTTCAATTAGACTAGTCTGGCTGTAAGCTCGAGAGTGTACTTACTTGGACTGCACATATGTCGATTTGACGTATTGAGCAAATTGCCGATCAAAGTCTTCCCGTGAAGAAACGAATCGAAGAAATGGGCTATATATGGTCAGCGACAGCACTCACGGCGTGCATCCGATTGACTCACTATAAGCCTGTCAATGCTTGGTTTGTGGAAATGGAGGATTGGTTGAATGCCGGACATTGTGAAGAGCCTGACAGCGAGATGCAAGACTGGGCAGTCACCGTCGGAGCCAGCGCCACGACGGCGGCAAGCAGGGTCGTTGTCGTTCGCATTATACTGTTGCTACCACCAAGATGGCGAGAAGAAGAATCCTGATTATCGGTGGTCAGTTCGTGGCCGATGAAGTGGTCGTTGTGCGCTGTGCACTGCTGGTCGCGTTGCACAAGAATCTCAATGTCAGACGTACCCAATGCGCCTCCATTCATGTCCGTACGGCAGTATTCAACAATCCCTTGCTTTTGAACCTTGTGTCCTCAAACAACGACTGAGCACCAATTTCGCCTCCCAAGTGTGATCAAGCCAGGGGTACGAAGTTGTTTGTTGGTTTTGGTGAACGTAATTAGGTGGATTAGTGAGCGACAGGAGCGAGTCTCAGGACCAGGCCGTGAGTATTAATGGCAGGGTAAGTGCTGTATCAACGAGAAGAAACGGCCAGGTGGGCTCGAGCTGGTGGTTGTCGGTTTCGGAAGAGAATGGCAGTCGCAAAGGCCGACAGACAAGCTGATGGGCGGCTAACGATTGGGCGCGCCGTGGCGAATCTTTGGTCGCCAGCAGAAGTCGGGCAGTCCCAGGTCGGCCAGTGAAGGTCGTCGTGGTAGGAGGAGAGGTGCAAAGGACGCAGACGCCGGGCAAGCGCGTGTCGACGCAACGTTGTATTTGGCCTTTCTGCTGCTTGTTGCGGAAGAGCGGCAACGAAAGCGGCCAGCGTTGTGTCGCTGCTCAGGGCCAGGCCGGGAGAACGCTGGCAACGGCGTCGCGCGGTGGAGCACGATTAAAGGTGGTATTAAAGGTACGTATTTCGAGAAAGGAGAGTGAGAAAGAGATGGAGCTGGCGATGGGCCGACGCGGTGGACAGCTGGTGGAGAGTTTGGGCAAATGGCCCTTGTCTCGCTGTGAACGCGGTTGCCCGAGGCCAAACCTCCAGCCGTCTCTTCTTTTCTTTTCCTTTCTTCTCTCGTCTTTACCTTTTTTTCGCCTCTGCCATATGTCTCTTGCTCGCATTACTACGAACGCGGTCCTCCAACGAGTTAGCCAACACTTTGGCTTTGGCTCAACAGCCGAAGTAGCTCACTATACAGCGCGTACCTGCGCCGGCACGGCTTCGATTGGACGAGCGCCAGGCACAACGACCCAGAGCAGCAAAGCGCAAAGCTCCCCCATGCAGAAGCCGAAATTGCGTATCCAAACATTGCCAGCTATTCGGCGTCGTCTACTGGCTGGCAGAGGACCACCTCCAGGCTAGTCAGCCGCAGCATCCGAGAGCCTCGACGGGGCCTGGACGCTCGAGCTTGTGATCGTCCCGGCCACGACGTCCAGGTCCACAGGCCGATAAGCTGATGAGAGACATCCCGACACACGGGGACCGGCCTGTCTCAACGCTCCAAGCTCGGCGCAAGCTACAGCCATGTATCGACATCACTCCAGCTGTACCGTGCTCGAGCATCATCAACGACGCATGTGGACGACGAGAGCATATTTGCCAAATCGTCTCGTGAAAGCGCGAAAAAAAGCGTGCCGCGCCTTGACTGTGACGGACCGTCTGGGCCTCCCTTTCATTTCCCCCAGCATCGTCTGCTCTGGTTCGTCACACGGAAAGGATCAAGTAGTCTATCAGCGACTCGACGATCATCAGCTCATGTTTCAACTGAGATTTTCTTGCGAGAGTATGCGAGCTCGGTACATCACACTTTGTGGTACTTGTGGCTCGGCCTGTCTGTTAGTCGTTGTGGACATTATCCAGGATGTGATTGAGCGTAAGATCCTGGTAACCAACGTGACAATCGCGTATCGTCCTGAGAATTGTCGGTGTGCTGGAGATCGACATCTCATGCTTCATCACCGAGCCGTCTCGTCTGCACGTCGGGTCGAGATGGCACATGAAGCAGCAAGTAAATTCTCCGTTCAACATGTGCAGACTGGGGACTGGGGTTTTACAATCTCTTTGGACAACAGGTGATTACTGAACACAAAGTATCGATTGCACTTCCAGCGCTTTCAGGAGTGCTGCCGTTTGACATGGGTTCGTAGGTTCAAGGCTTCAAGCACGACTCCAGCATCATGTAGAAAGAGAATAGGCAATTGCACACTGCATGGGTGGCTTCCGATCTGCCGCGTTTCATTTCGACTTGCAGCGTAGTCTGATCGCCGCGTTTTGTAGGCACCGAATATTCGCTTCCGAATATATGCGTAAATATTTTTGGGTATCAGAAAAAGGGCGGCGTTGAGAGAAAAACAGTATAAAAAGATAATCAGGAAGCCACAAGAGCAGTAGTTGTTCCCGGTGCTGAACAGCAATACTCTCTATTTTCCTCACTGAATTTGTCCTTTATTCTCTTTCCACGGATGCGGATAGCTCGACGCCGTTTTTTCTGTTCGGACATTGTTGACCTCGTCAAATACTTCGATTGTAAACGGGAGTGAAGTATGTAGTCACTCCCAATGACCCACTGATAGCATGACACTTCTCCGAATGAATTCTTCGCTATGCCAGAAGTAAACCCCGACGAATGCAACGTGGGTATCAAGAACTTCAAATCCGCCACTTCCGCCCTCAGATCATGATTCTCCTCAATCCCTCCGTTCCACCAAGCACCCTCCGCCCCGTAACCGCACACCTCCCCACCCCGCTCTCCCACCTCCCAACCCGACTCCTCAACGCCTTCGAACCACCCTCCGCATCTCCATCATCGCCACCCACATTCTCAGCATCCTGACCTCCGGCCTGCCTCGCAGCCCGGTCCAGCTCCTCATCATCCTCGCCCCACCCTTCCTCGCCGCCCTCGCCCCTCATCCACGCCTCCTGGCGATCGTGACTACCATCCACCCATCGGAAGATGCACGTGTAACAGAATACAAATCCGGTCTGGCAGGCCGTTGGCGTGACTATTTGCTTAACGCAGATCGGACAAAGAGAGGACGTGGATGTTGTGGGCCGGGGGACGGTTAAGATGGGGAGACCGGTCGACGTGCTGATCGGGGCACTGAAGCCGGATTTCTTGATTCGGGTAGGAGATGACTGCGAAGATGGTGGTGTGTTGTCTTTCGAGCCTGGTGGTGTAGATGGTCGGTTCGCGAGGCTGACGCTGGACGTCTGCTTCAGTGCCGAGCGCCTGGGAGACGGCGAAGAGGGATCTTTCGCTGGCTTCTTCACGGGATCGGCGAGGCCTGCGATTATTGGTGGTGGGAGCTCGAGGCCCTCGGCCGCTTTCCGCGAAAGCTGGCGTGCAAAGTCGGAGGCGTGCCACCATTCGAGAAACTTGAGGGCGAATATTGATGTGGGGAGGAGGATCCGGAGGCTGGAGAGGAGGCGAGGGAGGAGGACGGTGGTAAAGGTGCGAGGATTCCAGATGCTGTTGTTCTGACCTGGTCGCGAAGATGCGTCTGGGGAAGCGGGCTCGGGATTGTTGATTGCGTCGATGGCTTGCTGGTCTGCGCCATTAAGTCTTCGTATCCGTGTCTGAACCAGCCAGAGGAACGGAGATGAATAGGCTGTGTTCGAGAACAAATATGAGAGGTTGAATGCCAGGAGGGCAAAGTAATACGCCGCGTTCACCGACGGATAGACGTTCCGTAGGAACCACTTGTAGTAATGCGTTATCCGCTGTTTCCACGTTGCGTCCGTCGGTAATCGATCTCTGTTGTACTGGGGTCCTAAAAGCTCCACCTGCGGAGCATATATCTCGTAAGACTCGTCGAGCTTTCGCTTGAGGTAGGGTATCCCGACCATTATTCCCAGATTCTTCCATATATCGGCCTCGGTCAATTTCAGTGTCTCGCGCAACAATGTCGGTGCAGCAGCCTGTGTTCTCGGCGCCTCGCCCCCGGGAATGCGCAAGACTTTCTCACGCTTCAAGCCGTAAAAGTTCTCCGTGAACCCACCCCCGTATACGCGAAGATAGTGCCGCTGCACGAAAAGGTCGAGGAGCGCATATATCTCATCATAACTGTTCAGTATTCGCAACAAGTAGCGAGGATATCTCTGAGTGGCGAGGACGAGCAGGTAGCGAAGCGTCGGGGGAAGGAGGGATGCGAGTTGTTGTTCGGAGAGGAGTTCTGCGGAGAGCGGTCAGACTTGGGGGGAGACAAAAGCGCAATGCCGGGGGCTCACCGAAGAGTGACGGCTTGCCCTCGTCGAGCTCGTTCTGAAGCAATTGCATATACTCCATGGCTGGACTCGGGGGCGAAATCGAGCCAGGGCAGATGTGATGAGGAGTCGAAGTGTTGAAGTGAGACAGGATGCATGTCGATATCCGGAGCGGGAGCACAAGCCTCGGCTTTTGCGTGGACGGAAGGTGGCTGAAGCTTGAATCGGACCCTGTTCGGCACTCACTGACGATTGCCCTGAGCTGAGCTGAGCTTAGCTGAGTTGTCACTGAGCGGATAGCTGCGGCCTTGAGTAAACAACGAGACAACTTCCACGTCCTCTTGCCACCACTCTTCCACTCACACCTTTCTCCGCTCTGGATTCCTCGACTTCGACACAACCTTGCCATACATTAGGAACATCACCATGGCGGCACCAGAGAACGCAAATGTCCCGCTCGAGCGCAAGCGCTTCATCCCACTAGGTGCGTGGGGTCCCATTTTCCAGAAACCACCTTACTGAAAAGCACTGCCCAAGATCATTCACTGATATGCATCGATATACACAGAAAACAACCCCGAAGTAATGACCTCCCTCGTCCGCGAACTGGGCATGTCCCCTACAGTCGCCTTCCACGACGTCTACAGCCTCGACGAAGAAGAGCTCCTCGCCTTCGTGCCCCGACCCGCCTACGCCCTCCTCCTCGTCTTCCCCATCAACGCCGCCTACGAGTCCTTCCGCAGAGCCGAAGACGGCTCCCGACCCATCTACGACGGCTCCGGCCCCGACGAAGAGGTCATCTGGTACAGGCAGACCATCGCCAACGCGTGCGGGCTGATCGGGCTCCTGCACGCGGCCAGCAACGGACCGGTGACGGATCATCTGACCAGAGACAGTCCCCTGGAGAAGCTGATCAGGCAGGCCGTGCCGTTGAAGCCGGCGGAACGGGCGGACTTGTTGTACGAGTCCGATGCGTTGGAGGCGGCGCATGCGGGCGCGGCGCAGCTGGGGGATACGACGGCGCCGCCGGTGGAGGATTCGATTGAGACGCATTACGTTTGTTTCGTCAAGTCAAGGGAGGGGAATTTGTGGGAGCTGGATGGGCGCCGGACGGGTCCGATTAACAGAGGTATGGTCTCGCGTGGCTTGAACCATGGATGCATGCTGACAGCATTCTAGGAAAGCTAGAACCCGACGAGGACGTCTTGAGTGAAAAAGCTCGCGATCTCGGGCCTCGAGCCTTCTTGAAGAGAGAGCAGGGCAGTGGCGGTGGCGATCTGAGATTTAGTATCGTTGCTCTCAGCATGGCTCTCGATTAGGTGGATAACACAAGCTACGATTCTTATTCTGAGGCATGACAGTTTGGGATGTACTAGAATATGCAGAAACGTGTTTGTTTCATTCGTCTATTGGAACAGCTATTATACTGCATTGCTTGCTTCTTCCGACTTTTCGTGTTCTTTATCCGGTTTGCATAGCATGCCTTCGACTCCATCGTAGTGTACAGTGCTTTTTGTGTGTATCCTTCCCAATTCGATCCCGGGTCCGTAGACCACTTCGCTGACGGTTGTACAGCTCCTCCCACGGGTCATCTCCAAGTTTCTGCGTTCCTCCACTATTCATTGACAAAAGGGTATCCGTTTCAAAAGACTGGCGGGAAAGCAAACTCAAACAACACCAGTGCCATCAGATCCCAAAACGCCTGTTCGTATAGAGCTTGTCATGTACTTCTTCCATCTCCTCACAAGTTTTCGCTGACATTTCGTCGGCGGTATGTGTATATATGTTTTGGAGCCCTCGAGGAGCTGTCACTTCCGACGTCGCATGGCGTCGGGGGCCATTTGCCCTTGAAAGAGCTGCATCGCTTTTGAGGTTGATCGCCTCGTATGCTTGAATCATCGTATGCACGTGACTGCTGGTGTTGGCTTCGCTTGTGATCTTCTCTTCTTCCTCCTAGAAGCAATTGAGCGTGCCCTTCTTCTTTTTCTGTTTGCTGATCAATGCCATCTTCTCCTCGAGCCTTGCGTGTGCTCGCTCGGCTTCAAGGCGGCGGTTTCTCTCGTCTTCCATTTGCTGAACGCTGTGCCTGGTTGCACTTCGCTCCTGCTTCAATGACGAAAGCTCTTGCTCGATATCCGAGGCCTTCTTGCGGAAGTCCTCTGCCTCCTTCTTCCACTTGTCACTCGTGCTCTCGACGTCAACCAGGGCTTCCTCGAGAGTGGCTGTGAGCTGCTTCTCTGCGAAGAGATGCTTCTCAATCGTCTTTATCCTGGCTTCTTGCTCCTCGAGGCGAGCTTGAGTGGCGCTGTCCCGTTTCGAGACTGGCGGCGAGGTGGGCCTTCCTTCCGAGTCGGCAAAGGTAGCTGCGAATGGACTCTGGGGCATGTTCGCAGGCAGCGGAGGCAGAGGAATTGCTGGAGGTGGCGAGGGCAAACCGGCAAGACCAATGCTCTTGCGGCTGGCGATTGAGTTGGTCCGATCGGCGCGTTCAGGGAACTCTCCCTGGCTAGGCGTTCCCGAGCGTTCGATCTGCTGAAGGCGCAAAGTGAGCTCGCCAAGCTGTTGCTCAGCTTTGGCTGCGGCTGCACGAGCATCGGCAAGCTCCTTCTCGCTCGTCTGCTGGTATGTTGACCGTCTTGACTCGGCCTGCTTGTTCTCTTCGTATGTATTCGTAAGCTGTCCCTCCAGCTCACCAACCAACCGACTGGCACGTTGCTCGCGATCTCGCAACTGGTTGTTCTCTTCTCTCAATTGCTCTTCGAGCTTAGCCAGGGCCTGTACCTTCGCCTGCACGGCAGCCAAAGCTCCCTCTGCAGTTGCTCGAGCATCTTCCGCAGCACGGAGACGCTGGTGCACATCACTCGCACCGTCAGCATTGACGTCCTTGTTCTCGCCGTCGTGGTGGGCAAGCATGCCCTGTAAGTGGTCAAGTTCCTTTGCGTGGTTTTCGGCCATCTCTTTGACAGTGTCCTTGTACTGCTCAATGGCGTCGTATTGGTTGGAGAGATGCTGTTCGAGCATGGTGATCTGGCTTGCCTGGTTTTCAAGCTGAGCGACGGTCGCGGTGTTGAGGCCGCTGTGCTGCTCAAGCTCATGGCCGAGTTCTTCATAAGCTCTCTGGAGGTCGGCGTATCGACTAGCATGCGTCTGAACAGTGGCTCGTGTTTGTTCGAGTTCCTCTGTCAGCTTCACACGCTCAACCTCGAGGGCGTGTGTGGCTGCATCGGCGGCTCGCTTGCGGTCATCAGACTCGGCAACAGTCTGTTGCTGAGCAGCGTGGACACTGGTCAAGGTGGACTCCAATTCGGTGATGGTGGCCATCATGGCTGATGAGGCAGCCTTCATTTCGGCAACTTCTTGCTTGTGCTCGGACTCGGTTTCGAGCAACTTCTCCCGGAGTTGTGATAGCTCATTTGCTTCATCCGGGTGGATTTCACGGTCGCCATTCTCGCTTACGGATTTCTCACTGTCTCGCAGAGCTGCTTTCAAAGCACGGATCTCCTTGCCGAGTTCACTCTCACGAGATCCGAGCTGATCCTGCAGTGCCTTGACATGCTGTTCATTTCGGGCAAGCTGCTCACGCATGCTTGAAACAACAGAAATGTCAACCGGGGTAGCCGTCTTCATGCTCGATCGCTCGCGAGCGAGGCCAGAGATGATCTGCATCTTTGCTTCCATCTCCTTCTTGGCATTGGTGAGCTCTGCCTCGAGCGACTCGATACGTTCGCTGCGGCTTGTCATCTCGGAAGAAAGAGCGTTTAGCTGGATGTTGAAGTTCTCTCGAACATCGGGAAAGTCTTCAAAGTGGTCAGAAGCGATGTTACCGAGCGAGACGAATGCTCTGTTGGTGCGATCGCTACTGAGGACTTGACCGGACTTGCGCCTGACGAAGTGATGACCAGTTGTCGGTGAGTTGGGGGTACCAGCCTTGGCTCGCTGTACTTCAGCTCTGAGGTTTGCCACCATCTCCAGATGCTTGTCGTGCTCGGTTCTGACGTCTTCCAGTTCTTTCGTGAGTTCTTCGAGACGTTCCTCCTTGTACGCATTGGCAGCTTTCAATTCCTCGACTTCCTTGACGATGGCATGCTGATTACTGGCGACAGGCTGAGACGACCGACTGTCGATGCTGGGTGCAGAAAGATCCGACAAGGGACGAGCGGTGGATGAGCTTACACTTGTGCCTGGAGTGCTGCGTGGCTGTGCGTCACTATCAGGACCGTGGAAATGCTCCTCGTTGGCTGTAATAGGTGATGCACCAGCAGAAGACAATTCCGACGAGAGCGATCGCGAGGATGACTCTTGTCCTCCGCTGTTCTTCACCTCTCTCAACCTCGCGTCTGCTAAAAAAGCTGCCGGAGATGTCTTTCCGTTCGGCTGTTGCAGCTCAGCGCCCTCGTGCACTGCAAGGCGGCGAAGAGCTTCCTCGTATTTGGCCGAGAGCAGGTCATACTCGTTAATTGTGGAATCATGCTCGACGCACAGGGAGACGAGCTCCTGGTTGACCGCATCAAGCTTTTCTTCGACATATTGCATTTGGGTAAGGACTGCATTGCCAAGGCCGCTGCTCTCCTTTTCGGCTTTCTCGGCGCCTGACGCGGAATCATTCTCTTCCGCAGGTCCGTCAACTGGAACATTCTGGTCTGGGATCGTGGCTGTCGTGCCGTTGGAAGCGGCTGCCTTTTTGCTTTGGATCTTGTCGTAGTCGTGCAGCAAGTTGTCGAGCTTACCGACACTGCGTTGGCGATCCACGACGTGTTCAAGACGGTTGATCTCCCGATTCATAAGCTCCATGTCTCCCTCAGCCTCAGCGAGACGCTCCTCCAGGGTCGAGATATAATCCTCTGAAGTCGCTTCAGCCTCACGAAGTCTGTTGAGTTCGCCTCTGAGGTCAGCAACGATCGATGTGTTGCGGTCGTCGGCATCGGCACGACCGTCTAGTCTCGCTTCCAAGTCGCGAGCATAACTCTCGAGGCTCGACTCGCGGTTCATGATCTTGTCAAGACGTTGTGTAAGTTGCGCATTGACAGTCTCGATGTAAGATATCTTTGATTCGTGCTCAAGCAACTTGCTCTCGGAACCAGACAGCTGAGAGCGGGTTGATGAGAGGGAAGTCTCGAGACTTTGGATTGTAGTTTCGTACTCGGTGACCATTTGCTCAATTGCTTGGTCGAAAGACTCGGACCGCTTGATGCGCTCGACGGGGTCTTCGCCAGAGGCTAGAGCCTTGGCTTCAGCGTCATGACCAGCTCTGCTGATCTCTGAGACGAGGCGGGCGTGGCGCTTGCTAAGCGCAGAGTAGCTTTCCTGAACATCGAGCAGGTGCTCCTGGAGCTCGGCTTCACGCTCGCCCTGACGCTCGATACGCTCACCATTCGAGGATGGTGCGTTTGCCTGATGTGATAGCTGGATCTGGCCCCGCAGAAATAGAATCTCGGCTTGCAGTCTGTCGATTACAGCTTGCTTGTCGCCTTCATCTGCGACTTGCTGGATCTGGGGCTTGCTCTGTATGTTGCGAGCTCTTTGTGCGTACTGAACGGTGTTGACAGTTTCGCTGAGATGGAACTCGGCCGGTGTGACACACGCAACAAGGTAAGTGATTGCATTGCCTCCGAGAGAATCTTGTAAGAGGCGAGTAAGCTTGGAGTCACGATACGAAACATGCGAGCCGGCTTGGCGAGAAGACAGCTGCGAAATGACCTTTCCAAGACTTGCGAGGCCGGCGTTGATGGAGATGCCCTCCTTGGCGCGTTCACCAATTGCTTGCGTGTTCTTGAGGCGCTCGCTACCCGCCAAATCCACAAAGTGAAGCTTGCTGTCAGTAGTGACAAAGTTCTCGGCACCCAGCGCTTCAACAGGAGCACTGTTCCTCTTGTTGATCTCCGAGTCAAAGTTCTTGCACTGGACGAGATTCAGACTGAAAACAGCGTGCGAACGAGAAGATCTTGCGTTGATTGCGGTCGAGTCAGTTTGGCGCACAGATGAACCGTAGCTGAGGGCGTCGAGCAAATCCTGTACGGAGTTGATGTCGACCTGGGTGAGATTGGTGAGTAGGATACGACCCTTGTCCTCTCTGATAGCGGGTATGGGGCGCTGCTCGAAGGGTGTGCCTTCGGGTATCAAGAGGTCCCGGAGTTGCTCGTTGTAAATCTCAACATAAGTCGCCTTGAGCTGCCAGCCCCGTTCGACCGAAGACTTGCCCGAGAGGCCGTTTGCGAAAGTCATAGAGTATCGGTTGGGGGTCTTGAGCTGCGACATGTTACGTGAATGACGTGAGGTACCATTGAGCTTTGCGAAGAGACTCATGGCAGCGCGGGGAATAATTCCAACGGATTCCGAGCCTTGTTGCTCGTCAGGATCAGCTGTACCCATCGTGAACGATTTCCCTGCTCCTGATTGACCGTATGCCATGATTGACACATTGTAGCCCTGCACAAATGCGTCGACGCTCGAGCTAATGTACTCGTAAACACCTTCCTGCTGCACATCCTCGCCAAAGACGCGGTCAAAGACGAAGACCTTGCGTGCCGAGTTCTTCTGAGGTGAATCGATCGTAATGGTGGTAGGAGAGGTGTTATGGACCATGGAACGCTGAAATCTTTGAGGGATGAGATGATAGCCAGGGTCTGTAGGCTTAAAGGGAGGTCTGATTCTGATGGCTGCAGTACATGTTAGCTCACTCACAAATGGCCTGCAGTAGCTCAATCAACGCCGGATTACTCACCAACTTTGACCGAGGTCTTGCTGGCCTCGTCGGAGGCCCGGCTGCTGCCGGCGACCTTGGAGCCAGTCTCATTGCTCAAACTCATGCTGCTGCTTCTGTCGCGCGCATCCATGCTGCGTGGGAGAGGTGAGGCGGGCGGAGTGGCCGCCATTTTGTGCGTATGATGGCACAGGCGCTCAATGCGCTGATGAGGGGGATCCTGCAGCCCGACGGCGTCAAGACGTCGCTTGTCCTTGCGAAGGACAGCAAGGCTGGAGGTGCGCCGATCCTAGCGGCTGGCAGCGAGAGGCATGGTTGCGTCTGCGTGCGTATAGTGGTTGAGTTGTGGTTGAGAAGTCGCAAAAAGCCAAAAGAAGCTCGTCAGCAATCGTGAATCGTGAAAGTCGTGAGGCTTGCGTGGGTGTGGAGAGTGTCTGGTGGAGAGAGAGAAGGCTGGCTACGGTCTGGCAGCTGAAATGCGTCTTTCGCTGGTGGTTGGTTTGCGCGCGCCGGGCTGGGAACACGCGCGGATCACTGCCTCGCGCTCGGCTGGCGACGACTCGACTACAGCCGATACGCCGCAGCGATACGACGTCGAAAAGGAAGTATGTAGAACTGATGGTGTACAGGCTGATGGCGAGCGGCGGCGCAAAAGAACGTCTTTTCTATATGATGGGGTAGTGCAGTCGAAAGTGAGACAGGCGCCGAAGACAAAATAACAGCCGTCCAAGACACTCGACGCAGGGAACGAACGAGTGGGCCAGCCTCAGGTACTAGTACAGTACCACTACGCCGCCGTCGGTCCAGGGGCAAAAGAAAGCGTCTATCGCACGGAAACACTGCTGGATGACGGTGGGCCGGCAGGGATGTGGACCACGACCACACCTCCAGCACAGCAGAGCAGAGCAGAGCAGAGCAAAAGAGCATGGACCAGCAAGGAGTCGCACGGGGCAAAGACAGCAAACCGACCCTCACCACAACCGCCTGTAACGAAGCGTCCGTGGGCTGGAGCCTGGTCGCCGGGTCTGCCAGGCAAAACAGCATCTTCAAACAAGTCTTCTTTTCTGCCGGCGCTGATGCTGACCGTGGTCCGCAGCCTCGCATTATGATACTCGGCGACCAATTCCACTATCACAAGCTGCAGCCAATCTTTCACCTAAGATGACCTTTCCGACGACGACTCCCTGCCTGCCTGGGACAAGTGTGGCCCATTGGACCTCTCGCCGCCCAATAATCGTCCTTCGGTAGAGGGCCGGCAGCCGCGCTCGACCGCTCCCAGCGTCCCGGCCCTCACGCAGTAGAAAGTGACTTGTCGAACGGCCTCTAGCGAAGGATGGAGCCGCTCGGCAGCGTTCAGGGGGGTCCTCCTTTCCAAGTCACACAACATATGCTGTGCCGGGTGAAAGACTAGGCTGTTAATGCTCTGGACGCTTGCCTAGATCCACCACTGTGCTGGCGCAAACAACTTCGGATTTCTCTTTTCGTCCTCGAGTTGGAGAGGTTTGCTAGTTTCAAGAACAAGAGGTGCTTTATCCCCCACGTGCTTTGATGATATCAGCAAAGGCTTCACAAGTTTGTCTCGGTACCGAAGGAACGACAGCCGGCCAGGCTGTGTTCAATCCAGCGGATCAACTTGCGCCAGAAACACTGTCTGCTTGCTTCAGGATTCAGGAGTGCGCTTCCAGCGGCTGGCTACATACCCATCCTGCCTGAATTTTTTTTTGCCCACGGTCAGTCGCACGCGTGTGCCTCCTCGTCTAGCGACTCTTCGTTCGGAGGAGAAACGTGGCCCCCTGGGAAGTTGCCGATCGACGTCTGATCCTCTCCACGCCAACGTGGCCGGCTCGTAGTCGATTGCCTATCGCTGCGATCGACCCCCCTTTTTCTGCCACAGAGGCGGCCGGACAGAGACGCACATGACCATGATGACGCTCCAAATCGCTGCGTCGACCAAAGACTCTGCAACGTTCGTGCTGCTGGCCCTACGCTGTAGACCTAAAGTAAAGGCCTAGGGAGATCGCGCTGTCGATGTCGTGGCGTGGTCGCGATAATTGAACGACATGCAAGCTGCCAAATTGGTAGAAAGAGAGCAATGTCACTTCATGCCGCGGTCCCGCGGAAACTGCTCCCAGCATATGCAAAAGAACGCTTGGGGCCATGCAACACGGTCACACCAATGGAGAGATCATTACAGTAAACCATTTGCGAGCAAAGAACGTCATTAGTCCGACAGGACGACAGTACGTGAGTACCTTACCTAGTAAACTACCTCTAGTCCAGAGCTTCGAATTTTCGTCAACGAAGCGAACATTGGGAATCATGTCAGATCAAGCGCAAGCACCCGGTGGATGGCCATCGCGACGCCTCGAAGCGAGCATGTCGCATTCGTCTCCTTGCTCACGGTCTGCACTTTGAATGTTAGCGACGGTCCTGGCGCTTGCGTCTGAGAGCCATCAAGTCGCCTGTCGCCATGTTGGCGCACGCCCTAATTGGGCATCGCTACGCTGACATGTCGACTCTGAACGTCAGACCGCGAGTCAGAAGACATTTTCGTCCTATCTTTAACCAAGACCGATCGATACGGTCAAATCTCGGCAAGATCGCAAACACAATCTCAGTGGCGCAATTACCCTGCAACCGTGCGACGGACGACAGAGTGAGATCCCCGACTTTGTCGCTCAGGCTGACAAAAAAACCAAAGCCCAACGATCATCCTCATTTCTTCCTCTACCGTGGTGGCCGCAGAGGGAAAAAGGGATCCAAGCCGCGGCTGTTCAGTGTTCACCCGCTGTTGGGCCGCAATTTTGGCAGGGCCAAGCTGAAATTGAAACAACCACATGTTGTTCGCCTGCATCAGGCAGGTAGGTGCGTGGCCGCTGGAGCCATCTTGTCGTAGATAGCGGGAGGATTTCTGACCACGAACCATCAACCCGATCACCTAATTTTGCCAGGTTCACAACCACCACCGATCCACCATAGGAGAGGCTCCCACCTGTCAGGTCCGTCAGGGTGACGCCGACGAAGCTGCGGAGACTCCAGACGGCCAGCAGAAAGAGACCCCATGGTGAGCATTGCGCTCCTGAATCTCCATCACACCCTCTGGACGAGCTTACATCTCAGCATGAGTGCGGCAAAGCGCCTTTCGAGGTGTGGTGCAGCTCCAATTACATTGCTGGCTTTACTTCCGTGCTGACCACCAGGTCAATCGCAATCAGAGAAGGCCGCGTACCTGCACGATTCTCAGATTGGCTTGGAGGCGCCGCTTCAAGACGCAGCCTTTGGCTGGGCTGGGCTGTCAGTGTCAGCCAAACTTGACGTGCGCGGCCACTTTTGTTGCACCATTATAGTGTTGCTTCCTTTGCACTGGGTCGTTGAGCAAATATGCCAAGCCTGATCTCTTTTTTTGTTAACATGCAGGTGAGCTCACGGATGAAAGCGATGAATGGCCCCTACTTGGAAATGAGCCTGAAGACATGTCCCGTGGCGAGGTTTAGAAGATCATGCAAGATTGAGCTTTTAACATTGGTCTCAATCTTACCTCAGAAGCCGACTTTGACTTGTTCTACGCTACTGGATTCCAACGCTCTTGAGATCCAGACGACTCTCTTCGGACCAAAAATCCGTGACCTGGAACCCACATTCGTCTTCGACATCGTCATCTGCATGCAGCCCGGCTGTGATTATCAACTTCCAGTGTCATGAAAGTCACGCTGCATCCCTCACATTCGCGGGCCTCATTTACTATCAAGCCTATTTAATATTGCGATCCCGGACACTCTTTTCTTCTCGAATTGCAAGTCTTGAACAACTCGTGTTGTTTTTCAGAGCCAGAGCGGCTTTTTTGACTATATTCAACTTAATTCAAATTTCTGCACTTCGTTCGATTCCTCAAAGGCCAGGTGTGTCATAAATGTCAAGCGTTCTTCGTAGGATGCAATGGCACGTTTAAGGCTCTAGTATGCGGGGCCTGGAATATGGTCGGATAAAAGGATAACCGGCAAGCCAGCGGCGATTCTTGAGACTATCCTTGAGACTCGTCCTGGTAGCCTAGAACGTCGATCTGAACTATGACTGTGGAGCGGACAATGGTCATGAAAGTTGTGTGTCAGTTGCTAAAGAGAGTTTAACCCATAACCTGTACACGAGGCTCAAGTTGAAAGACACTGAACTCGAGGTGAAGAAGAGCAATTGTGGGTGCAGGGAGGTCAAGGAAGCAAAGCGACTGATTTGGAAGCCAGGTCGCTCAGCGGGCCACTGACTCAGGCGACCAGCGCACCCGCCTGAATCAAGCTCAGCGCTATCTTTGAACCACCATCTCTTGCTCTACACCTCCCATACATCGAAAGTGCCCTCATATGCAAAGATGCTTGCAATCCTGGGCTATGTGTTGCTTGCACCCGCCATCTTTACTGTCGGCATCATGACACATTGTGGGATGTGGCTTCGGGTATCTTTGGCTCGCCAGTACTCCAGGTTCAATGAGGCTATTGGCCTATTCGTGAACACTCTCGAGAAGGAAATCATGTCTGGCGATGATGCTAGAGCTTCAACCCAGAGGCAGGTTTACGTCGCCCCCATCGACTTGAGCGAAACCCATGCGGAACCTATCCAGAAAGCAACTTCGCTCGCCTTGTGGGTGCTATCGTTTTCTCTTTCCTGAATCCGGCGACTAACAATTTTCGCCAGCATTCCCAGCCAAAGGAGTACTTCGAACGTGGTCGGATCCATCCTCATGTCCATTGCGGCCGACCCGGAGATATACCGGAAACTCAAGATCGAAGTCGATCGCACCGAGAACCAGTGGCGGATTCCACACCGATTCGACGAAATCGAAATCGAAATCGAGCGACGGCTATACCTCTTCGCCTGCGTGTTGGAAGGGCTTCGCAAGTACTGCATGTCGATCGAGGCAACGGCACAAGCGCCGACGTCCGATGCTGCGCTCTTTGAGATTGATGAGGGCGTTTTCCGACCAGAGCGTTGGCTGACAGATGAGCGTGGGCTGGTCGAGGCCGTAAAGATGGCCTTCACGGTGTTTATCGAAGGTAGAGCTCACGAAGTGGCGTTGATGTCCATAGCTGAGGCCATCTACGAAGTGAGTGGAGGCACGATGTTTCGGTTGGTCATCTTGCTAACGCGGTCAGATTATTCGGAATTTCGATTGTGCCATGATTGAGAAGCCCGTTCCCCTAGCCAGGGATATCGTGTCCGGGGACGTCTTACCAGCGGAGAGACCGCCTTCGTATGAAGCGTCAGACCCAATGCGGACTACGGTGAATACGTCGATGGATATGTTAAGGGATTCTTTTCTTTGATGCAGAATCATGCATGGGTAGCTTGAGGTATTGCTCGGTTATCAAATGACGAACGACGACGCATGTTTCTGAACTTATACATATAACGCTCGCTGTGTTCTGCTGATGGATATGCGGCTGCTCTTTGCAAGCGCAAGTGTAGAGTGGCATTGAAAATGTTCATTTGTTCGCAACAAGCCCGTCTATATTGGCTTCATGTGACCCGAATACAGTCGCTCGTCGATAAGATACAAGTATATGTCAGGCGCATAAACCTCTGTCGTAAATCATCGCAGTCGTTCATTTCTTTCCTTGATATTCCGTAATGTATCCCTCTAGCTTTCCTCTCGCTGCCTTCAAACCCTCTACGAAGCCGTTGTTTGCCCAATTCGGAACCTTTCGAATCTCGTAGATGTTGCCTTCTTCGTACCTCACATCATCTGCACCTTGAGCCTTTGCCTGCTTGACAGTCTCCTCTATCAAGCCTTTGCCGACTCCGTGACCACGCTGCCTTTGCTTGGTAGTCCACGCTCGTATCTTGGCAATCTTCTTGCCCTTGCGACCGTTGCCGCTGCCATTCGCCTTCTCGAGCTTGTACACGACGCTGCCAATGACCTTGCGATCGGCCCCTTCGCCCCACCGCGCCACCACCATCTCGTCACCGTCCAACCAAGCGTAATTGATCGACTCGGCAAGCTCGAGGAACCCACCGACGGCACCGCGAATGGCGACAAACCCCGCCATCAGGATGCCCACCGACGTGGTCATGATCAGAGCCCAGTCGTCCGGCCGCTTGTACATGTACTGGTACACGCCCGAGAAGGCCAGGCCCATGAGCCCGATGAAGTAGGGGTGCGTCATCATGGCGAACGACGCAAGCTGTCTTTTCTGGGCGATGCTGTCGGCGACCAGCTTCAGGCCTTCGATGCGGTCGCTCTCGTCGGTCGCGGCGACAAAGTCGAGGGGCGGCACGGCGGCCGGCGGCCCGGTGGTTTCGCTGGCCATCGGGGCGGACAGGCGGCGGCCCACGGAGGTTGCGGTCGGTAACGAGGGGAGGAATTGGGGGAAGAGGCAGGGTGATGGCGGTGCGGAGGCGGGATTCGAGGGTGGGTGGAGGGAGGCGGAGAGGGCGA
This sequence comes from Cyanodermella asteris, assembly GCA_900618795.1. Classification (NCBI taxonomy): domain Eukaryota; kingdom Fungi; phylum Ascomycota; class Lecanoromycetes; order Ostropales; family Stictidaceae; genus Cyanodermella; species Cyanodermella asteris. The sequence continues at coordinate 728,813 of UYJD01000008.1, read as the reverse complement.
CGCTGGCGTGGAGCGTGCAGAGAAACGCTGCGATACGTCACCGGGTCAGTCGTTGGAAATCATCGACTTAGAGATTGTAGATAGGTACTCACTTGCTCCCGCACGCACGACCGGCAGACTCGAGCCGACGTTGGCACCGAATTCGCCCAGATTCGAGGCGATGGAGCCGGTCGGAGACGAGGACAGATGCGTCGAGGTTTCGGGCTGCACCCCTGCGGTTTCAAGCTGCGGGATGTGTTTGAGAATCTGGCGGCGACGCGACAGGGCTGCCTTGCTGTTTCCACCACTGCCGTTGCTGCTGCTGCTGCTGTTGTTTTCGTAGTGGAATTGTACGAGAGATGCGGGTAGCAGGCTGATGGACGGCGTCGTCAGGGCTGTACGGATGCTATTAGTGCTTCGAGGCATCGGGGCGTCGAGAGTCCAGCTCTCGCATTTTATTATCGTTTGTCCCTTTGCTTTTCGAGACCCACGAACCGCCCAGTCCAGCCGGATGGCTTTGCGTCGTGGGAAATTTGTTTGACGTCCACGTTTATGCGGAGCTGTTGCAATTGGTCGATGCTGCCGCTGTCTGTCTCGTGCTCGGTACAGCTAGACTGACAGCTTCCTAACGTGGCAACGGGTCGCCAGACTGAATATGGAGATGAATGTGTTTGTGTATATACGATCAGGGAGAAGTATCGAAGGTAGATAACACGGACAGAAAATCTACAAACGCACGGCTGGGGTGAGCGACGACTATCAGTGCCGTGCGTGATGCCAAACGCAATGGTTCATGGGCATGACGATAAAACGCAAAGCTGGGCCCATCAGTTGGCCAGCCGCGTGTTGTCTATCGATCGAATTCGCTGGGACCCTCGAAAAGCCTCTCTCCCAGTCTCCCCTCCACTCGACCAGCCATGCGACCTGATCGGCGACGACAGTGTTGCAAGAAAGGGTCACGATAAGACCGGATAAGAGCCAACATGTTTTGTGCTGACATGCGATAAGGATTAGCACGCCTACAAGCCTCCTCCAATCGTGATGGCCGCATATCTGACGTCTCACGGCTGTCTCAGCATCCCAGGCCGGCGTCAGTCCCGACCACCTCGCCCATCCCTGCCTCTGTCACAAACCCATTCCGGAATTCAGCGACACCACCGCCGGACTCTGTCGAGCTAGGCCCGAGGTAGTTATGGTCTGTGATGACCAGACGTGGACATCGACCACAGCGTCCACATGACCTGGCCTAGGGATTCTTCACAAGCTGTACTGAAGTTTATGTCGAACTGAATTTCGATACCCCTCATTGCATTGTTCTGAGTCGTCTTGACTTTCCCGGAGGTAGGCGGCAAGCTGCAGGACCGACCGTGCTCCCGTGAACTCTGTGGACTGACAGTCTATAGATAGTGTGTGGTTGACCGTTGTCGGCGTTGAGGCGGGGTTGTTGCTGATCAAACAGATGATGCAACACTGAAATTCGATCGCCCCGATGTGCTTGTGAATATCACATCACGGTGTTACTCCATGCACAGATGTGATCTGCTGTGTTTTCGTGTCGTCTCCTTGGCATTTGATGATCTCTTCAAGAGATTCACAAAATACAGCAAACAACTCTTGTCTTTCAGCCAGACTGCCGCACCATCGCGGCGTGCTTTGGGTTGGAGTGGCAATGTAAGAACTTGACTAGATGTGCTTGACGGCGCCGTGTGCATGGTGCCAGGCTTCTTGCAGTCTCGAACGATCGTATGTGCGTCTTGTACCCCTCACACTTGCTTACCTCTCTTTTCAAAGTACAGTCGCAGTCTGCCATTGCAAATTCAACTTCTCGTGAAGCATGCATACCAGACCAAGCCCGCTAGAACGACGGGTGCGAGGTACATGCCCGCTCCCCGAATGGCGGCATGAAATCCCTTCCTTACCATTGTAGCCGCCATCTCCTTCCTCGCATCAGCATCGTTCACACGCGGAAAAGAGACTTCAGGCCCCGACTTCCCCAGAAACGCACACAGCGGTCCCCAGCCATCGACAATGTCAAACTCTAAAAGCCTGTCCTTGGGTACGACTCGTCGCATGGTATCATAATGGACACGGTACACATGCTTCGCATTAGCTCGTTGCTATTCTGCATTAGAGGCGCCCATCCACAGGCGTGCCCATGCTTGATGGACTCCCCCAATTTTCCCTCAAAACCCGGGATTTATCCTTGCCACAAAGTTGTACCAGGGATACTACATGTCGGTGATGACCCCTTCGTCGAAGCTCTTGAACCACTTGTCGATGTCACGCTCGTATAGGACCACTTTTGCGTCCGGATAGGCGGCGACCAGCTCTTCGGCGAAGCATACGGCTGGCACGTCTGCGGAGCCCGCGTTGCAGTGTGGCATGAGCCGGTCAAAGTCCTGTTGAGTCAGGTCAGCTGAGATGACTGTGACTGGATTATCATCTTCAGGGCTGCTTTGACGACTACATACCTCTCTTCCCAAAACTTCTTTCTTCACGAACTTGCGTTCCAGGGCATCGATCCACAAGTCGCACTCTTCCGTTATTGGAGTGAATGCCGTCACCGAGTGGAAGCAGTCGTATCCCAAATTGTTGAGAGCGGCTTGGACAGCTAGAGTTTTCGATCAACTTTCAGAGACAGCTTCTGGGCTGGCGGATTATACGCACAAATGCTACCTGTACGGGGGAACGACAGGTTCAAGACTTCCATTGGTACTTTTCGTTTGCGAGTCGCCGGATCCTCATAGGCGATCGGCTTGTAGATGTCCGCCTGCGTCATATTTTCTGTTTCTGAAGGAGAGTTGCAGTGTCAAGAGAGAAGAATGTTCATCAATGCCGGTCAATTTGGTCTCCAGATCTTAAGATCCTTGTAACCACCGAATGAGCTTACACTGATGTCCATGCAGGGGGCTCATAAAGTCGCAGAAAATGTTGACAGTCAGGAAATAAGACCGTGTTGATCAAGTTCAGATAGTGCGTTCATCGCAAGCATTTCGCAAAGAGTCCAGCGAATGTTGAGGCAAGTCTTGAAGGATCTCCTCGATATGAGGTCTTGCGCATCGCTGACGAAGACTTGGCCGTACTTCAGCTCGGTCTCTCCAGTCTAGGATATGGGACTGCCACGCCTCCGACGTTCTACTTCGACTTCAAGTCTTCATCTTGCATCTGCCTCAATTCCCGCAGCGGAGGTATCGCCTCGACCAGCCCATCCGGCAATCTCTCCCAAACAATCCCACCCACCGGCTGATCATCACAGTTCTCCGGCCCCGAAGCCCCCGCCTTCGGATCGAAATCCTTCATACCCATCGGCGTCGCCACGGCCGCGCACCTCGTATCGCAAAATTCCCTCGGAAACTCCCCATCCACGAGCTGACACTCATGCGCCACGCCAAACACCCGCGTCAAACACTTGCCAGCACCACCATCGTCGTCGTGCTTCGACCCCTCGACCGAGTCGCCGATCTGGCCGACGCCGAAAACTCCAATCGCGTACAGCATCCCCCATTCGAGGTCAAAGTACCCGTGCCCCTTGCCGAACCTGACTCCATACCGATCGAGCCCGGCCGTCCCCGTGACGGCCAACGAGATCCTCCACCTTTCATCCCTCATCTCCCTCAAGGTGATCGAGCGCCCGTATTTCTCCATCCCGTCCAACGTCGCCGCGATCCGGTAATCCTCTGCATCGATCCGGGTCGGATCCAGCACGTAGAAACCTCGTCGGATGCCGTAGGTTGTCGTGAGCACTTTCAGGCCGTCCTGAAGGGCGCGGTAGCGTAGTTCTTCGGTGCAGTTGTCGGGCGTGATGAAGATGGTGGACGTGCTGCGGTAGAGGGAGGTATTGCGGAGGTGGGAGGTGGCGAGGGAGGAGTTGTGGAAATCGGGGATGAAGGAGCTGTAGTCGTGGTGGAAACGGGGGTCGGGGAGGGCGACGGTGGAGAGGAGGTTGTGGACGTGGGAGCGGAAGGCGGCGCGCCGGGATACGGTATCGGACGAATCGATGGTCAGGACTGTCGAAGGTCCTGGCGGCAGGGTCATGATGCAGCGTCGAGGTTGTGTCACTAGTAGTCGAGCAAGATCGAGCAAAGCCAAAGTCAAAGTGAAACAATGTATCAAATTGTTCGGGATGTGTGGTTCTCCACGACGGAAGGGAGCCGGAGCCCCGCAAAAATTTACGTTTGATAGGCTCCCAAGAAGCTAACTCACTCCTGATACCTTATGGGCCGGTCGATGACTATCGTGTGCTCACGCCGTCAAGGGTAACAACCACTTCGTCCACTTCTTAAACCTCCTCGTCGTCCTCAACCCGCCCATAGCATTCCCATAGCTCTCCGAACTAACATGACTCTGTGTAACCCACTCCCACGCAATAAAGGCAAAGCAGACGCACATGATACAACAACCCAAAGCCGTTCCAGCGATCCAAAATGGCAGCGCCGAATTCGCATTCGGATCCTCTGCGACCGCAAAATCAATGAATCCGCCCCCGAGGCCGAAATTCGAGCACTTGCACTTGCACGTATTGTACGACCCGAGAACCTGCGCGAACATGCTGTAGAGCAACCATCCGGCATTGATCACCTCGGCGACGCGCAGAAACCACAAACCCCAGAATCGCCAGCGCTTGTACGCGACGGTGCCGTACTTGTCTTGGGGTGTCATCCACCAGATGATCATCTCGAGCAGCATCTGGCCCGTGCAGTTGATGGCGAAGACGAGGTAGCCGAGGGCGCAGCAGCCCAGGCCGACGGTGGGGGTGAAGTAGCTGATGATCAGGGCGCTGATGCACGAGCCCCAGACGGCGAAGATAGACATTGCTAGTTGCCAGACTTCGCGCATGTCCCAGCTGTGGAGGCGGTCTTTGCGGTCCCAGTTTGCGGTTCGGATCAGCTTGACTCGGGCGTCGGGGTCGTAGAGCCAGCCGCGGGCCGGGTCCATGATGCCGTCTTTTCTGAGGCCGCTGATGATCGGGTGTGCGGCGCCGTAGTGCCACATTTTGCGGCCTTGGCCGGCGAAGGCAACGAAGAAGTCGGCTTCGCCAAGAGTAGATGAGGAGATGGAGTCTATCCAGCGAAGATCTTGACTGTCATTTTCGGTGGTGGCAAACCAATTGACAAACGCTTGCTCTTCGATACTGGAGCTCAGAGAGTCGGATGGGCGATGACTTGTCGTCGGAACTTTGACGAAAGAGCCGGTGACTTTGGCATCGAAGCTGTCGACGCGGGCCGGCGTCTGAGGTAGATCGTCGCGGTATCGGCCAGCATCACGAAGGAGTGCTTCGCGGACCATGCCCAGGAAGATATTGAGCTGCCGTTGCGTCGCTTCCGGGACCGCCGGATTCCTGTCCACCACCGTGCACAGAATCAGGACGGGGAACCAGATCACATTCAATCCCAGAGCGAGGTTGTGAGCGGCAGCATCTTCACCGAGTAGGCCGAATGCCTGCTGGATGGAAATAACCATGCCGAAAATGAACCATGCCATGGACAGGAAGCATTGGACTGTTCCTCGCTTTCGAGCTTCTCTTGTGTCGCGAGCCAACGCTTTCCTGACCTCCCCAATGTCGCTATCGGCCGATGGTAGACGCAGCTCTCTGCTGAAGAGTGCGATCTTGAGGAGCTTTTCAGCCGCTGCGCCATTGAAGGCCACATTGAGCGTGAATTGATTCATGACCGCAAGAAGGAAGAAGGCATCACGAAAACTGGAAAAGTCAGATTGCCTCTTTCGACCCTTCTCGTCTTCCTCGAACTCCTTTGGAAAATCTTGTCGATCTGTAGCTTTATCGACAAAGGCAGCGCATCGAGCTGTTGCTCTCATGTTCCATAAGACCTATAAATGCGTTGTCAGCTCGGATTTTAAAATCACGCCCCAGAGGCTTGGGCGGTCCATTTCAGCTCGTTACAGCTTGAAAAGCCAATTTCGATCCGGTGAATGGTGCACGGCGAGCCAGTGTAGAGAATCTTGCTCACATAACTCAAAGACGCCATACAACCTCCCGTCCACCTCATAATTGCCCAAAAGGTTCCTCCAAAGTCATTACTGTCAAATGGTGCTTGCAGAAGAAAGCCTGTGAAAGGCAAGACCCATGTGTTGATCGTTCCACTCGCGTCGTTCCAGTTGTAGTAATCACTTCCGGTTCCTAGCCAAGCTTCACACCCACTCTGACTGATAATGTGAGTGTAAGAATTGGGATCGCCTTGGAAGTTCTGCCAACCATAAGTTTCTTGTAAGGTTGTGTTGGAGAGAAACTCCAGCCCAGCAGCTGCAAAGTCAGGCATACTTGATCAACGCCGAAATATGAAGGAAAGCAAAAGGGCAGACAAGGAGAAAATGCACCACACCTTGGGCACGCGACTGGTTGGGCGACCTCTTATATGCATGTGAAAGGCCTCAACGAAGATTATACCGCACCTGTCGATACAGAGCAGATCGTTTCTTGACGAACCAGCGCCCAGGCCACACGATTGGCTTCATGATAGACTCAGAAAGTGCCGACGAGGCCTCGTCAGCACTATAAACTAGTGCTGTCAAAGATCCGCGAAAGTGGAGCCGATCCTGAGATGAGACTCGAGAGAGCCCTCAATCGTACGCTCGTCGGTCAGCTGAATGGCTGCCCCTCCCTTGCTCGTCAGAGGAATGACCTGCCCTCTGAGTCAATTGCCACAACCTCGAGTCCCGCGCATATTCTCCGGATAAGTCGTCCACGAGGCCATGGCCGCATGGATCCTGTCGCGTCGTCGGCATCATGGCCATAAACTCAATTCGGTCTGTAAATTGAGCACTGTTCATGACTGCGAAGCGTGCTTTCATAGGAACGACCACTGCAGCACCACGATCTTCTGCGGCGCGGTGGTACAATCTGCAATCTCTATCTGTAAGAGCATCGTTCTGCACATGCCGAAAACGCCAACGCCCTCACACGTCGAGAAGATGGCGTGGTGGTCTTCGACGTAGCCAAGAAAGTTAGTTACATGTCGTGAGTTGAATGGTCAGAAAAAGATCGAGATTCGAAGTCTTCCTGCAGCTTGGCCCCACAAAGGGCACGGATCGCCGCCTCCACATGGCTCAATCTGCCGTTTGCATTCTGCAAGCGTTGCTGGTATCGATATCGCTATCTTTCTTAGCTTTGAAACATGCGTCCGCTCGAAGAACACTAGCTTGTCATTCGTTCGCTCGTCGGCAAATTTGTGCCCAGCTTGCAAGCGTCGGTTGTCTGCTTGTACCCACCGCAAGAGGGGCAGTTCTTCTCATACTAACGTTCGCACGAACAGCATAACTGCAAAGTAATCCCAAACCAAGACAAATGGGCTTTCGTCAGCATGGATGTAGCTCTTTCAAAGATTTGCGCCAAGGAGTATGTTTATCCAAGCCGGTTCATTCATACACCGTGCTGTCACCGAAAATGCACTTTTCGGCCTTGATATACTATTTTTTCTCACAGCTCTTGCATTACAACTGCCCAAGGCTCCAATTCGGGCAGTGCATCAAATACCGTCAAGACAAGCAACTCACTCGACTGCCTTTATGTTAGTCTTTTATGACAACGAGCCGAGCGAGACGAGAAGATCTCGTCCTCAGGTGCATCGAGGCGTGTTTCGACACAACATCGTGGCTCACACAGCCTCTAATTACGAAGGAATGGCTGCCGTCTAGGCATTTTCGTGATGATGCATCCGAATCGGCAAAACAGACGTGGATTTTAGCAATGTCACTCTAATTGTACACAGCCCACCCACGCGAGGTTCAGCAGTAAGCAGAGCCGCTGTTGGTCGCGGCTCGGCAACCAGCTCGCTGGAGAAACCCAAGTTGAGTAAGCCAAGCTCGATGATTTGGGCAGATGCTACGGTCATTCCCAAGGGCTCCTCTTTTGGCCCCTTCGTGGGTCCGTCACCAACCACGGAAGCAGGCCGGTGCGAACGGTTTGTTGTTCTCTGCATCGCTGGCGACCCGGGCAAACACGCTACAGAGATCAAGATGAACACCACATCCGTCAGGCAAACTGTAAATAGCTTCGATTTCTATTAATGGTTGGAGAACAGGCATGAGCAAGCCGGGATGTCAAGGTGGGGAGACAGGTTTTTCGATCCAGGGAGATGGTAGCTCGCTGTGGGTGGCCATAAATAGAACCACGTTTCTAGCGCTGACATCTGCCATCCCGCATCCCTGTAATCAACACCACGCTCGCGACAACACAAGCGACAGCCGCCCTTCAGAAGACTGCCTCGACGACCTTCTGGCCCATTCAGAACCGGCCTGATGTGCTCTTCTGGACCGCCATCCGCGCGGCACCTGCCAGAGAGGGAATCTCCCAGCCGCTTCACCACCCAATGACCTGCATTCACGAGCGCCCTATCATCCTTGTTCTTTCTCTCGTCAGCACCAAGATCGGCCTTTTGATTGTCTGTAACGGTCGAGCAACTTGATCCACGGCTGCCACATCGGCATCGAAATAGCATGTTTTCCCAGCTCCCGGGCGGAACGACCAACCCCAGTTTGTACACGCGGGTAAACTAACAAGCTCGGCCATGGTCGTACAGCTCTGCCCTGCCGAGGGGGCGAACAGAGGTTAGGCAAGTCTTGACATCTGACCGTGGCCTGCCTCATGCAGCTTGGCCTGGACTACGGAGTACGGGGCCTGCATTCAGGCCTCACGGGTGAGATTAGGGCGATCATCCTGCCGAAATCCCATTCACCATTCATAAGAACCGTCTTCGTTCCCATTTATGCTCCTCCACCTTTTTTTTTTCTCTCTCTCTCTCTGAATGTAGGCTGCACCAGCTGACTCAAGCATTGTTTCCCCTCTGAGCTGTCTCAGCTGTCACCACCATCTCACTCGCGTGTGTCGTCAGCTCTCTTTTCTGTTCTCGTTCTCTTTTCATCCTTACCCACCCATCTTTCATTCTTCATCTCTATCAACAGATTCTTTTCGTCATGGGCAACGACTCAGGAACCAGTGTGGTCACCTTCCCATTTGTCAACACGGCCGAAGTCATCACATTGGGCACACTATTGCCCATAGTCTGTATCAATGCCGTGGCTCTACGCTTTTACACCCGAGCACAACGGAAAGTCGGGGTAGGATTGGACGACTGGCTGATGCTGCCCGGACTACTCTTATACATTGGGATGTGTATCTGCATGGTCGTCGGTAAGTCAATCCCCAAGCAGCAGCCAACCAGATGAGACGAAACTAACCACATCCACAGGATCAGCCAACAACGTGATGGGCTACGACTCCCCAGACAACAAATCTGCCGCAAGACCAATCGACGCCTACCTGATCCCCGACAATCCCCTCTTCGCCAAACTCCTCTTCGCTTTCCAACTGATGCTGACCATCGCCTACGGCTTCGTCAAATGCTCCATCGTAGCCCTCTACCGCCGCATCTTCGTCACGGCCCGCAACTCCCCCTTCGACATGGCCTGCAAGATCACAATGGGCCTCATAATCGCCTGGTCAGCCACCTTCTTCATCATGACCATCGTCGGCTGCGGGCCCTCCCCCTCAACCTTCTGGTCCTCCAACCCCTCCGACAAGACCCTCCAATGCCAGCGCTCGTTCGCAGCCGGCCAGGGCCTGGCATCCAGCGATCTAGTCCTGGACGTCGCGCTGATGATCCTCCCCCAACCCCTGGTCTGGAAACTGCACCTCAGCGCGTGGAAGAAGGTCGTCGTCAGCGGCATCATCGCCATGGGCTGCTCGTGCGTCGGCGCGTCGATTGCGCGAATCGTGCTCTTCGCCCAACTCGACCGCGCGGCCGCCCTGGGCCTCGAGCTGGATCGCAACCAGATCGTGACGCTGTCAATGTACTACTCCGCCCTCGACGGCGGGCTCGCGGTCGTCGCGGCGTGCATCCCGACGCTGCGGCCGCTGTTCAGGGGCCTGACGCTGTCGGGCGTGGTCGAGGGCGTCAAGGGCAGTTTCAGGTCCGGCTCGTCGGGTTCCGGGTCGAGGGGGAGTAGGATGTGGAGGTTCAGCAAGCAGAACGTGCAGATGGATGTGGAGCGTGGGAGTGGGGGGTATAAGAGTGCGGATGCCGAGACGGAGAATAAGGGGTCGAGGGGCAGTTGTCAGGTTGGCGTGAGGGAGGTTAGGGTGCCGTTGATGGATCAGGCTGGGATGCCTGCTTCGCCGCCGCCGACGCGGTCGCCGGGGTACGGTGGTGGATATTACTGAATTTTTGTATTTGGGTTTGCGAATGTATGATACCAGAGTTTGCACGATTCACGGCCGTGGCGGAGGTGCTTGCAGCGAGTCACGTGGTGTGGAATTTCCAGATACATGTTTTCGTCACAAAATGACGAGCAAGTCCGTATTGATCTTACTCAGACACATTCATTCACGAAGCAGTGTCTATGAAGCCCACTAAGTCTGTGAATTAAATTGAGCCCTGCTCAAATGTCTGGGTATCTCATACGTTATTCCAATTCTTTCATGGCTTCGTGATGGTCGACCACGTCGCTTTCTCCTTCTTCAACATTCGGGAGACATGTAAGATGGTGATGCCTCCCCACAAGTAGCCCCACACGAACGGTAGACCGAAACCCACACCATAACCGACGTACCACTTCAAGGTCCCGACACACGCAGCACTGGCTGCAACTGTCATGAAGGCTCCGAAAATCCAGAACCAGCTGACCTGATCCAGCATCCGCCGAAACACTGGACTCGCCTCATATCTTGCCTTCAACCGCTCTCTGAACTCTCTGTTTCCATGCCCTTCGACGGCGCAGATGTCCTCAATCAAAGGGTATACTGCCGCAGGAACTCTCGAGCCCTTGGCGACTGATGAAATGCGAAATGGAGCAGACCTGCCCGTGTGGTGTAACAGTTGCAGATAAAGCATTACGCAGCCCATCCAGAAGACGAACCCGGGCGCTGCCATGGAGATGAGCGGCGTGATCTGCTCATGGGGAGCAGTGCCGATGATGAGAATGATAATGAAGATCCAATATCCAGCCGTCACCACAATATGCGTAAAGTCAAACCCCAGCCTGTTCTCCTGCCCAAGCGGCCGACACTCATCCGTCGTCTTCTTCCTCCACAGCTTAAACATGCCGAGAAAGAATTTAATCGGCGAGAACGTTCCACATAACGCCGTGATGATTGCAAAAGTGTCCTGCAACTTGAAACCCGGCACGCCGAAGGTCAGACCGTAGAACAGTGCTTCGGGAAGCAGGCACGACTCGACGAAGAGGAGAGTGAAGTAGAAGGCGATTTTCGTTCGTCGCTTGCGGTGCGTGATGCCGTAGTTGAGGGTTGGAAAGTCGTTCAGTTCCTCGCCGTGGAGGCCGTGAGGATGACGGCCGTCTGGCTTCTCTGTTGTGTCAATGTCTCGTCGTCGCTCCGCGTCTGTGTTTTCGGCGTTCGTGTCGACGAGCGTTGGGTCTGTTCGATCTGACAGCTTGCCAGAAACTCGATCGTTGTCGGCTGCCTCGGCCGGCGGGTTCAAGTGAGGCTCATCATTTGCGTTTGAGTGTGTGTCCTTCTCTTGCTGAGCATTCTGGTCAAGTTCGACTGCAGGCGTAGGGTCAGGCTTGCGCCTCAGGGTGAACTTCATGTTTCGGGGCACATGGGAGTAAAGAGGCGTAATGCAAGATGTGTAGTAGATGACGAGGCAGAGCACTGGAACACAGTATTGCAGTAGCAGCAAATGGATGGTAGGGGTCTGATAGTTCTGTGGTACGAGAAAACAGCAGGAAAAGCACCATGCAATTCAGAATCCCGGCCACGTCCTCTGACGTCAAGCGGGAAAGTGCCAAGGGCCGTATCACCGGCGTGCCAGAAGCCTCGCTTGCATTACAGGTTATCATGCAAATTCCACCATAGAAGCATCGTCTGCTTGACGATGATCATCGAAAGTGGCAATTGTTAAACGTTTTGACACGTTGCGACCGTGGCCTTGGGGGGCAGCATCTTGGAAACCTTGTCAATGAATGTCAGGCTCTTTGGCCCATTGGGGCTGTCGTACCAGTTATGCAAACCTTCGACCAAGTTTCCCCTTTAAGCACTAGAAAATGCATGGCGGTTTAATTGGCATTGGAACTGCTTCCAGACAAAAGCTGACGTGGACGAGATTCCGTCGTAATCAGATTCTGGAAGTGTCATGCCCTCACGCTACCTGAGCAAGCGAAAACCCGGACTGCTAAGCACAACTTCCACCAAAGTCTGGAACGTACATATTGGACTATGGTTTGCTCTCCTCAAAAAATAAAGATAAAGGCTTTGGATGGTGCGATATGAGCGCAAAAAGACTTGGAGAGGTACGACCGCTGCCAAGTCCACTCGCGTAGAGATGCCGCCCCACCCAGTACCCGTGAAAACTTTCCGCAAGGCCCAAACTCCGATCGAAATATATTTTTCCCAGGTCGCAGTCAAGCACCGTCCCATCCCATTCGGCGCTTGACAAATTCCTCGTCTAATTGCCAATTATCACCATGGGAGGACGCCGTGGTCCCAAAGCGCAAGGTCTGCCCGACAGTTTCGAATCTTTTCACGGCAAAAAGAGCAAAGCCGCAGCTCCTGCTAATGGATCCGTCCGCGGGAAGAAAAGAACAGCGGCAGGCGAAGTCAAGACTGCAGCAAAGACAGATACGCCGAAGAAGAAGAAAGATAACCCCAACAAGACGGCACTAGGAGTCAGATCAAAATCTGCCTCCAAGCCCGCAGCGGTGCCAAAAGCGGCACTTGTTAAGAAGTCATTGATTGTCCAAGAAGAGGGAGACGACGACAGCCTAGACGACGACGATGTGGATGATCTGCACGACGATGATGGAGACGAGTTCGATCTGGAAGCTCTGAAAGACGCCGACATCGATGTCGGTGATGAGGGGGTGGATGCATTTATGGAGTCTGGCTCGGAACAAGATGTCTACGACTCGGATGAGGACAAACCGAAAGGTGGCGCGATGTGGTCTGAAGACGAAGACGACTCAGAAGAGGATGCGGAAGAGAAGCTGACAGCTGCCAACATTGAAGGTCTTTCGCGAAAGCTGGACATGCAAAGAGCACAGGAAGAGGCGGAAGCAGCTGCTGAACTTGTGGAACAAATGGAAACGAACATTGCGGAAGAACGACCGCGAGTGTTACAAGACGGCGAAGACGACGACGAAGAAGAAGAAGTCGACGCTGTTGCTCGCTTACGACTCGCTCCGGATCTAAAACTCTTGTCACAGCGGATTGTGGAAACAGTCCGAGTACTCGACGATTTTGGGAAATTGGCAGAACCAGGGCGGTCAAGGGCGGAGTACACACAACAGTTGGAAAAGGATGTCTGCTCATACTACGGCTACTCTTCTTTCCTCGCAAACAAGCTCCTCAATCTCTTCTCTCCCCGGGAAGCTTACGAATTCTTCGAAGCTAACGAACGCCCGCGACCAATGGTCATCCGTACCAATACACTGAAAACTTCTCGACGAGATCTTGCACAGGCATTGATCGGACGAGGTGTCACACTCGAACCGGTTGGCAAATGGAGCAAGGTCGGCCTTCAGATCTTTGAATCACAAGTTCCTCTAGGTGCCACACCAGAATACCTTTCCGGCCAGTACATGCTTCAGGCAGCATCATCTTTCCTTCCGGTCATGGCGCTCGCTCCCCAAGAAAACGAGAGAGTCCTTGATATGGCATCCGCTCCCGGGGGAAAGACCACACACTTGGCCGCGTTGATGAAGAACACTGGAACAATTTTCGCCAACGATTCAAACAAAGCCCGTGCAAAAGCATTGATTGGTAACATTCACCGTCTCGGTGCGCGAAACACCATTGTCTGCAACCATGACGCCAGAGAGTTCCCAAAGGTCATCGGCGGCTTCGACCGCGTCCTACTCGATGCGCCGTGCAGTGGCACTGGTGTCATTGCCAAGGATCCCAGTGTCAAGACCAACAAGACACCGCGAGACTTTCTCGCACTTCCTCATCTTCAGAAACAACTTCTTCTTTGCGCCATCGATTCGGTCGACCATGCAAGCAAAACAGGCGGCTACATCGTGTACTCGACATGTTCTGTTACCGTCGAGGAGAATGAAGCTGTCGTGCAGTATGCACTTCGCAAGCGACCAAATGTGAAGATAGTCGACAGCGGCTTGACATTCGGTAAAGAGGCTTTCACCAACTACATGGGCAAGACATTCGACGAACGCATGTCAAAGGCACGAAGGTACTACCCCCACACATACAACGTTGATGGATTCTTTGTCTGCAAGCTTAAGAAGACCGGCCCAACGCCCAAGGGCGCCATAATAGCAGGACCGAAAGAGACACATATCAATGGCCAATCCTCGAACGTAGAAGACGATCTTGAGGCCGACAAGAGACCGATCACAGAGGATGCGGAGCCTGAGGATGATTTCGGCGGCTTTGATGACGAGGAAGATGACAAGCTCATTGAGAGATCAGCAAAGCGTCAAATGAAGAAGAGGGGCGTGAATCCCAAGGCGAAAAAGCCGTCGTCTTAGTGGGAAACAGCATAGCAAGTTGACGAGTCCAATTTATGGCGTGAGGTGCTGGATGGCGCATTCACTGATATATACATGAGTCTACTTGCGTCATCTATTTGAGCGACCATTCCCCTGAGTGCAGTGTGTGCGGAGGTGGTCAGCAATGCGGAGGACGGGAGCACAGCAGGGTACAACCAGGAGGCCGTTGTGAAGTTACAGGATGATGAAGACGACTCGAGTACCATTGGCGACGATCGGGAGGTCGGGAATAAAATGGGGCATAGCCATGAAGCCGACATGAATTCACAGGATGATGAATACTACTCGAGCACAGTAGACATCCCCTTCAGCAGCGCCACACGTCCAACGCTGCAGCAGAGCCAAAGAGTGCCGCCGGAAGTACAAGTGTCCATGACGTTTACAATGCAAGAGATATACCGCTCAAAGATGAATTTCATTCCTATAGATGATATTATGTCCATGCCTCCTTTGCGAAGGCCACGCTGCCAGCTCTGCGACCGTTATGTGTTTGCCGTTAGTTTTCTGTTATATTACAATGACACGACTGCCCCGCTCAATGAAAGATAAATTATAATGAACGTCAGTGACTTCAAAGGAAAGCCACAAATCCGATGACGGCGCTCAGAAGCAGGTCATTAACCGGAGGAGACCCAGCGGCAGCGCCCGTTGCGATGCTGGGCTTGGGCCCACCAGCGCTCAGAGACGTGCTGCTGCCGCCATTGTTGCCACCAGAAACTCCCGAGCCGCCATTGGAGCCCGTGCCGGAGCTGCCGTTGCTCCCAGAGCCGCCCGAGCCAGCTGAACCACTCGAGGCGCCGTTACCAGAGCTTCCCGATGAGCTGCTACTGGACCCACTCCCGGAGCTTCCGCTGGAGGACCCGCTGGAGCCAGTCGAACCGCCGCTGGATGTTCCACCGGAGCTTCCAGTCGAGCCGCTGGTGCTGCCAGAGCCTCCCGAACCCGGGCTACCACCAGCTGCTCCGCCAGATGGGCTCGCAGCAGGCGCTTGAGTGGAAGCCGAAGCTCCGTTCCCGCCTCCAATGTTGGGAGGATTGCCTCCCGAGGTTCCAGAGGTTGTTGACGGCGAGTTGCCGCCCGCCGGAGTCGAGGAAGGCCCGTAGACAGGGCCTTGACCACCGGGCTGGCTTGTGCTGCTTGTCAAGCTCTGAGACGAGCCTGGCCCGCTCGGTACGCCTGCATTCGACGAGGTGGATAACTCTACTGGACTGGACGATGTCGAAGCCGAAATGGTTGTGGTCAAGGTTGTCTGCGGCCCGTTCGGGTTTGTGTCGGTATTGCTTGGTCCAGCGGGCGTACTGCTCGGGCCAGTAGAGCTGATCGAATCCGTAGAAATAAGAGTAGTGGATTCGGATTCAGGAGCACTGCTGCTGCTGCTGCTGCTGCTAACCGAAGATGCAGACGACAAGGTCTGGGTTGCCGTAGTGTCTGTGGCCGAGCTTCCAGTGACAACACTTGTCTGGGACGTGGCGGAAACGCTCTCGCTCGTACTCTCGGTAGTCGTAGTCTCTATAGATGTCATGGCTGTTGATTCTGTGGCCGTCGTTTCAGCTACCGTGGACTCTGTGGCTATGGTCCCTGTAGCAGAGGTCTCGGTTGCCGTGGTGTCTGTGGCTGTGGTCCCTGTTGCCGTAATCTCTGTGGTCGTGGTCTCTGTTGCCGTGGTTTCGGTCGCTGTAGTGTCTGTTGCCGTGATTTCTGTGGTCGTGGTTTCGATCCCCCTAGTCTCTGTTGCAGAGGTCTCCGTAGCCGTAGACTCTGTCACAGTCGGTCCGCTGCTCGTCGACTCAGTGGAAGATGTGGAAGATATGCTAGCAGTGCTAGTCGTGGGAGGACCAACACACTGGCAGTATTGACCTAGTAGGACCTCCACGTCAAGCGAACCGCAGAGGCTCAGAGGCTCCAAAGCTGCAAGCACAAGATCAAGATTAAGGCAGATGCAGAGAGGATTGAAACCAAGAACGCCTGAAGAGACGCAAATATCGGCTGTGACATCGGCAAGAACATCGCCGATGCAAGACGGTAGCACGCATTGAGCAGCTGAAGTGGTGCTGGAGAAGCTGCTCGTCACCGTCGAACTCACCGATAGGCTTGATGTAGGAGTTATGGTGGAACTTTGACTAGAAGAACCTTCGCTGGTTGCGCTCGAGGCACTTTGAGTTTCCGAACTGGTCTGCGAAGCAGATGTGCCGCTACTTGCGGTGGTCTCGGAGACTGAGCTCGTCAGTGAACTCTCGCTGCTGGTTGCGCTGGAGGAGCTCTGAGAAGACGAGCTGGTGACGCTTGAACCGCTCTCCGAGGCTGAGCTTGTCAGCAAAGTCTCGCTGTTGGTTGCACTTGTGTGACTAGTATCCGTACTCGAACTTGAGCTTGTAGGCGACGCGCTGCTGGTAATGGTTATCTGGCCAGTTTCCGAGCTCGAACTTGAGCTTGAGGTCTCGCTGGTAAGCGAGGTTGCGCTGCTGGTGTCGGTGGATTGAGTAGCTTCCGAAGACGAAGCTGAAACAGCCGATGTTGAGGTACCAACACTTGACTGCGTAGTTGTGGTGGCTGGGTTGGAGCAGTCGCAGTATTGTTCCAGGAGCACCTCAATGTTCACAGAGCCACAGATATCAAGGGGAATCAAAGAGAGTATAAGATCAACATTGACGCAGATGCAGAGAGGGTCCAAGCCCAATACGCCAGCAACGCAAATGTCGGCCGTGATGGCAGCAAGGGCATCGCCTAAACACGATGGCAAAATGCACTGAGGCGGTACAGAGGTAGTACTCGAGACTGCATCAGTGGTGATTGTGCTGGAAGAGAGTGTCGCCGCTGAAGTAATAGTAGAGCTGACCACAGACGAAGACTCGCTGCTCGTGCTGATACTGCTTTGTGTGCTTGTCTCGGAGGCGCTTGTTGGGCTTGACGTAGTTCCTGAAGTCTCCGGAGCACTAGCGGAGCTCGACGTGCTTTCTGAAGATGAGGTATCAGAGGTTCTGGGTGAGCTTACCGACGTCTGTGATTCACTAGTCGTTGTTGTCGGGCCCTCAGTAGACGTAGAGGAAATCGTCGATGTGCCTGGGCTCGAAATCGTAGATGTAATCGGGCCGATACAGTCACAATATTGACCGAGCAGAACCTCAACATCAGCGGATCCGCACACTTCGAGAGGAATCAGGCTCAGTACTGCGTCGAGATTGATGCAAATACAAAGAGGATCAAATCCGAGCGCGGACTCCGAGACACAGATGCTCGCTGAGATAACTGCCAGGATATCACCGAGGCACGATGGAACTGGGCATTGAGTAGGCACAGATGTCATGGTTGCTACCCCGATAGAGCTGCTGCTGCTTTGAGACGAGGTGACAGATGTCGAAGTAACTGATGGACTGGTGGTCGCTGACGACGCGGTACCACTACTTGTGCTCGAGGTATCTGACAATTGAGATGTGGTTTCGGTGATAGAGGAGCTCTCGGTACTAGAAGATACCGAGCATTCGATGCTGCCTGAGAGAGACGAGCTTTGGGTGCTTGTCGGGCCTTTAGTACTCGTGACGGTGGGCTGCGTCGTTTCTTTGGACAAGGACGACGAAGCGGTGGTCACAGTACTAAGACTGGACAGAGTAGTAGTAGTAGTCGGACTGACGCATTCGCAATACTGATTGAGAAGTACCTCGAGGTCGACTGACCCGCAGACTTCAAGGGGCAGTAGGCCGACGATGGCGTCCACATTAAGACATACACAGAGGGTGTCTCCGAAACCTTCGATACAAACGCTTGCGACGGCGTTTGCAATGATGTCTCCTCCAAGACATGAAGGCAATGCGCATTGAGTCGGCGTGGCAACGACTGAACTGCTGCTGCTTGTTCTCGTCGTAAGAGTAGTGACAGTGGTTGGCGTGATAGTCCGTGAGCTTGACTCGCTTGAGGAAGAGGCCGTGGACGATGCAGAAGATGTTGTTAGCATGCTTGCTGAAGACGACGAGCTTGCTGAGGACGTGCTTGCCACAACAGTAGATGTTGTGCTCTCCTCACAGTCAGAGGTATCATCCGTAGTCAGATCGGTACTGGAGGTCAAGGACGCCGAAGACGTT
Source organism: Cyanodermella asteris (assembly GCA_900618795.1). NCBI lineage: Eukaryota > Fungi > Ascomycota > Lecanoromycetes > Ostropales > Stictidaceae > Cyanodermella > Cyanodermella asteris. The sequence goes on along the minus strand of UYJD01000008.1, from coordinate 710,283 downwards.
GCTGTGCTGAGAGACGTGATCGTCGATGAAGAGCTCACACATTGACAGTATTGGTTGAGAAGCACTTCAACATCGGCAGAACCACACACGTTGACAGGTAGCAAACTGACCACAGCCTCAATATTCGCGCACACGCAAAGAGTGATGCCCAGGCCTGAAAGGCACACTTCGGCAGCGACTTCAGCAAGGAGACCCTCAGCACAGGCCGGAAGGGAACAACTGTTGGCGGCCACAGTGCCTGCGAAGGAAGCCACAATGGCAGCGAGGATAGGACGGCCGGCCCTCATAGTGAACGATTGACTTCGTCTCAGGAACGAGAGAGTGATTCCTAATAGACCAGCAGCTTCAGAACGCTGCCACTGCAACCACTTTCAAAGCAATGAGGGAATGCAAAGTCGAGGGTGACACGGACGCTCCCAGAGACAGAGATACATGGCATATTATATAGATAGTGGACAATGTCAACATTCCCGTGCAAGCCGAGCCCATGCCCAGACTTACGCTCTGCGAGCTCCATTGCCATATGCTGCGAAGCTGCAGGGCACGTAAAGTCGGACAGCTCCCTTTGCACGTCGATGCCGTCTTGCACGGATTCAGTCCCGCAGACAGTGTTCGAACTGCTCGGGATATGCAAGGTCAAGGCTTTGGGCAACGGCCGGAGCAGACTCACATGAGCCGCAAGCATAAAGATTGGTGTAAGTTGGAATAAAATTTCCACACTTTCAGCCCGTCACCAGAATAGGTTCGGGCGCCAGGGATCAAGACCGGACAGCACTGCAAGCGAGATGCTGATGCTTGGTTGTCAGTAGCGCCGTTGAGCTGCCGCTCGTTGTCAGGGTTTGTCTCATTCGGGCAAAGGCTCCTGCAGGATTACCTTCTAGGTCTTCACGTGAAACCGATGGCTGTCCGAGAGTTCCAGCTGTTAGACACCAAAAGGTTTATCCAAGCTGCTGGAAAAGATTAACCATCTGAGCACTTGGTCCAAATGCATCGGATTTGGGCCTAGCTTTGGGCGCGCGGCCACGGGGTTGGTGATTACAATTCGGCTTGCGCGCACGGTGTCGCGATACGCAGAAGACCACCACGACTTCATGGACTCGCTCCAGACGCCAACATCTGCATGTATCATGCGGTGGAGCGGCACGGAAAAAGCCATCAGGCGGGTCCACGCGCTCCAAGGTCGATTCGCTGCGAGTTCGCCGCATCATAACGATGGCAAGCCGGCTGCGCTGTCTTTGTCGTCAGGCGAAAATGCATTAGCGTCGCCATGCTGACCGATGAGTCGTCCCGTGTTGCGGGAAGGAAGGGAACGGGACGCTAACATCCCGTCTTCTGCAAAGCTCTGGGTGTGTACATATGAGTTTGTGCAGGGGTGGTGGTGTGGCAGATACTGTATGTGACGAGCGAAGCTGGGCGGCTCTTTTGCAGGTTCAGCGGCAAGTTTCTAGGTCAACAAATGCGCTGGCGGTCATCATTTTCACTCTCGACAAGACTCAGCCAAGCGTGATATGCTTCAGTCCCACATGCGCATTGCTCTGTACAATAGAAAAACAAGATAAGGCCAATCTAGAGGGCACAGTAGGTTCTCAGACGACAATCTCACGGTGATGGCGCGACGGTGATGGCGCACCACGGAACGAAGTTGAAAAGTAAACGGGCTGCTCACCTTCTTTTCCAGATAAGTTCTCGAAATCTGGAAGCGTTTGCAAATTGTGAGCCCATGAACGTGTTATGTCTCAGGTCACATGCATTTAAGACATGCAGATGCAAACATGTAGGGCGCAGGCTCGCAGCAACGTGTCGATGAAAACTGTCCCAAGGCGCCGCCAAACTGAGGGTTAGCGTCGTCACTTATTGGGTCCAAGGGCAACGATGACAGGAAAGCTTTGTCCTCAGGTCGTCACAGGCCGGCACAGCTCATCAAGTTGGTGAGGCTGCAGGAAGGTGATGAGCTTCATGTTCGAGGAGATTAAGCCAGACAAGACGGTCAGCGGCCGAGGCGGAAAGAGGTCGCTGCCGGTAGGGTAGCCTTCCCACCCAGATTCCCAGCCACTATCCCACCAACTGCCTTACCAACTACCCAGCTAGATACACAGCTTAGTGCCCAGTTGATTGTTCTGATCCGAGATAAATGGCTAAGAGTGTGTGCTTGAAATCGTGTCAGTACGCAAGCCGGCAGAGATGGAAGAAGCGTCTTGCGGATTGCAAAGAGCGATGACCACTAGAGCACCCCTGTTTGACCTCGCTTTAGGGGGCTTGCACAGCGCAACCCTCAAGTTGCACCTGGACGTCCAAATGTAATTCCAGCTACGGAGAACTCGTGCAAGTAGCGCCAACAAGACCGTCTTCTTGGCCCTGATTATTGGCGATTCGACATCGAATGTCGTTGAGCTTTGACATGGCTATTTGATGACGGATCTCACAAAACGGAACGAGGCTTGCCTTACGTGGGGTCTCCACAAACATGGCACAGAAGGATTGATAGCCAAAAGCCTAGAAGTTTGTTGTGAGAGCTGTGCCTGGCCACCCTGGTGACGCCAGAGTAGCCGGACAGCCACCGGAAGTTGAATCTGTTCCTGACAGACCGGACCGCTCCAGGCCGTCCTCCGGTTGCTTCATGGCATGTCGTTTGCAGAGTCGCTAATCCTCAGCCGCCCTTAGCTCGAACGGCAAGTTCAGTCTGCGGCTGCTTGCCGAAATGGCTTGTGGTTCTGTACCTAGTGAGCGTGTGACGAGAGTGATGTATCGCAGCTCACAGCAGGGGGAGAATTTCGACTGGACCTTGCCGGCGCCACAGCAGAGGCCGGCTCTCTCATTTCATGAAGATGGCAAGCAAGGCACTTTGAGAAGAAACGATACCTCATTGGCCAGAAGGACCTCGGGTTGGACAGGTGGTGACTCTTTTTTATGGACGACGTAATTTCCAAGCTGGAGCCAAGCGTGACGAGGAAGGACCAAGCTTGGTGGTGCGCCTCAATTGCAACCGGATCGTGAACGCAGGTTGATGAGGGCGGAGATCGTGGCCAGTGGGAGGAAAGGAGGAAAAGCTTGCTCAGCACTCTAAATTGTGTTTGGTAGGAGGTTGTGGCTGAGGCAGCAAACGGAAGCAAGGATTTGCTTTGGGCCAGCAGGGCTCGAGCGGGCAATGACGTCGCATTCCATCAGTCGCTCCTTCCTGCTCGCGCGCGCTTTTTCTCTCCGCATATTACATACAGTACGCGCCGGGGACCTAATTTCCCAGTCCAACACACTACCTGTCCAGCTTCGGATCTGCTTGCCCCGTCCGCCGCATCTTTCGCAAGCTCATCACGACAATCTACTCATCGCCGTCTCAATCCCCAGCTGATCGCTCATCTTCACCTTCAACCTCACCATGGCGCTCGGAGGTGTCGTGCTCCGCTTTGGAGGGTGAGTGCCATCCACACAGACTCGGCTGCACGCGCAAGCTAACCGATGACAGCACTGCTCTTCGTCTCATCCAGTTCGCCGTCGCTATTGTCATTCTCGGGATCTTTAGCTATTTCCTCGCTATCCAATCCAAAAATGGTACGTTGCCTCGTCAGACTCTCTACAAAGATGGCCAGTCTGGTAAGGGCGCTTCCAACGAAACCGTTGGAGCGTTCCTCTTCGCGACCGGCAAATTCATCGACATGTGCCGGAACGGCATGCTAACTGCTTGCCAGACATCACGATCCCCACTTGGATGAGGGCTGTTGAAGGTCTCTCTGGAGCAGCTGCTCTGTACACGCTCTTCGGTATCCTGCTCACGTGCTTCTTGGGCGGTGCCAGAGTCTTCGGTTTCCTCGCTGTGTTTCTCGATGTCCTCTTCATCGGTGCCATGATCGCTATCGCTGTCTTGACTCGCCACGGTGACCGCGACTGCGACAACATCCCCAACGAAGATGCCCTCGGGTTTGGTCCCGACGGCTTGGGTGACCCTGCGAACAGCGCTGCGCCCTCCAGCTACCACGCCTGCACTCTGCTGAAGGCTACCTGGATTCTCTCCATCATCGGCGCTATCCTCTTCGTCCTCAGCATTCCATACCAGCTGCTCATTGTCCAGCACCACCGCAAGGAGAAGCAGACCAACCCCCACGTCAAGTACGGCATGTTCGGACGCCGTGGCCAGTCTCAGCCTCCCAACACTCCTGTTGTCGCTAGCCAGAAGAGGGGTTTCTGGCGCCGCAAGCAAAATGTCCCGGCCGCCACTGATGTTGAGAACGGTCACACAAACGGCGCTTACACCAACAACACCGAGCCCAAGTACGCTCTCAACAACAACGCCGTCAACTACTAGAAGCGCCCGTCTTCGGTATGCCATACCTCTGATTGGCAATGGCCGCGTATCCGCGTGCCGGCGCGTTCTCTATGGGTTCGTTCGAACCTGACGCGTTGCGCTACGGTTTATGACCCAGAACGGAAATGCAACACGGCTCGGGCTTCACCAATGTTGCGACTGATGTGAACGACCTGATAATGAGCGAAATTGTTACGATCATTCACGGCGGGGAAGGGAAAGGAGCAGATTCTGGTACATTTGCTTTATGATACCACTGTCGTTCACGACCAAGAAAACGTGATTCGACTTGCGTTGCCGGTAGTGCTTTGTCTACTGTATACAGATCTTAATTTACGCTAATTCAATTTCAATCCTATATCAGAAAATAATGCGTTGTCCAAATTTCTAATTTACGCTATGTCAATCTCATGTTCAGATAGACCGTGCGCAAATCATGAAATTAATGTCGAGTCACCGCACGGCGGCCACTGGTGTAAATTATTGGATAAAAGACTTCAAACCCCTGCGAAGTTGAATGAAAGACTACAAGCCCCTGCCAGGACTTGAGCCCACCACCCACCTGATTACCCACTAAGTAGCCTAACTAAAGAGGTCAACTAATCCCACCTAGCACCCCTAATATCCTAACCGTCGCTACGCTCTAGGCGCTTCGCGCCAAGCACACTCCAAATAACCCGAACCCTGTCCCCTAATTCCAACTACTATCCCCCTAACCACTCGCTACGCTCGGGTGACTAACCGGAGAGGTGGGTCGAAGTCCTGACAGGGGTCTGTAGTCTTTTTTATTAAACTTCGCAGGGGTTTGAAGTCTTTTACCGGTAAAAAAAAAAAAAAAAAAATTTATTGGACCTGCAGTCGTGCGTTTTTGACGGCAGGAGTGCCGTGGCGAGATGACCCATTCGTGGGGCATTATTTGTGGCTGCAGCATGCAGCTCATTTAAGCATCAGGGCGACGGTCGTTCGTGCGCAGGGGGTGAAAGAACTAAAGATCCCGGTCGGCCGCGGAATCCTTGCAAATCTGACCGGGTGGTTCGCAGAATTCATGCTCAGACCGCAAACCTTGGAACTTTTCACGGTTCCGAGACAGGTCTCACTTGAAAGACCTCGGGTGCAACGTACAGATGGGCTGGATCATTTTCAAGGGACGAATCTGAGAACTCAAAGACTCGCAACGATTTGGACACGAGGACATGTAGACTTGCTACTGCGAGTGGATATTTTGCGCTCTGAAAAATGCAACTTTCATCACATCGTGATATATACACAAAAACAATCAAAAATTCGCATCAAATATGCCTGTTCTTTCCCTACTCAGATCTCAAACCCGATGTTCTCCCTCTCATCATCGACCAACCTCCCGTACTCCAACAACAACCTAAAAAACCAAACCTCCAAATCCTCATTCCGTAATGCTTTGCCCGCCCACTCCCTCCCTCCCTCCGCCAACTTCCTCGCCAACGCCCGCCCTTCCTCTTCCTTATCCAAATACCTCACAACCTCGACGTACTCGTGGCCCGCCAAACTCAACGGCACATAGTGCACCCACGGCCGGATCCAACCGTCGCCATCGTGCCATTCGCGGAAAACAGCCATCTTGAACACGGCGCTCGTAGACTGTAAGAACGCGTAGAAGCGCCCGCTGAAGGCATTGCCGTCCATGTCGAGGAGGTACTTGTATTTCCAGGCTGCTTCTTGAGGCGCGGAGTCGACGCGGTTGAAGAATGACTCCTGGGCTGCGCAGTCGCCCGGGTCGCATTGGCCAATGTGGCTGAAGTGGACGTCGAAAAGGTGATCGAACTCTTTGCGGGACGCTGCGGTCAGGTTCCATTTGTTGTGCGAATCGCTGTCGTCTGAGGTTTGAGAGAAGATCCGTACCATATCGTTGGTGTTGACGTTTCGGACGACTTGTTGGCGGTGTTGGCGTCGCCAGCCGCCGTCTCGGCTGAAACCGCCAGTAGTAGAGCCGCGCCAGTAGAGTTTGTTCTGTTTATTGTCCCATCGCATGTCTTGAGAGGGTTTGTAGGGGACTTTGCCTGCCCAATACCAGGGGCTGGGGTAGAGGATGTCTTGGAAAGAGGAGATTTTGCTTTGGCTGAAGATTGGGAAGAGGTCGTGGACAATATCGAATGAGTTTGGACGGTCAAAGAAGCCGAAGGTGTGTCGTAGGGATGGTAAGTTGCAAATGTCGGTAAACGAAGTCTTGTTCTGCACCAGCGATAATTCGCTGCGTGTGTATGATTTCGTGTCGTCTGACATGTCTTCATCCAAGCTTCTTGCTGGTGACAAGGGCGGACACGACACCCTAGAGTTCGTCCAGGTCGCTTGATGGGCAAAGCGATTGAATCTTGTGGTTCTAATTTCGGGCGCCATTCGTGTGTAGCTCAGCTCTTCCGGCCTCTTCGACCACTCGTTTTTCAGACCAGTCTCCTTTCCCGACAGCTTCGATATCTTGTCTTGTGAAATCTTGACCAACCTCTCCAGATCGTCATGTGGAACCACAACTCTCGGCTCGTCATGCATGTTGAATGGTAGATCCATGTCCGGCAGCCACTTGACAAACTCTTGCATCATGCCCACAGTGCTCTCCGCCTGCCAGTCACCATCCTCATCCTTACTCTTTCCCATGGTCTCCTCCTTCACAGCATGACTCGTAACCTTTCCGTTCCGGATCAAAACACCAAGCAAGAAATTGTCGAATCCCAACGCTTCCCTCGCCCTTCCCCTTATCGTCGCCGGCGACAATGCCCAGAACGGCCGTAACGTATCGAAGATAGAATCGTACTCATCAATCATAACAACCCCCCTCTCTTGTGCAAAGGCAAACCACTTATCGAAGTTGGGTGGTGGTGATATGCCATGCCGCCTCTTATACTCTGCTACCGCCTCGGCAAGCGTCTTTGATTGCGAGGCCAGCGTCTCCTCAAACTCGGCAGTAGCAGCATCGACGAGCTCACGGATAGGATGCGATGATACCATCAGTGGAGGCAGATGAGGGAGCTTATTCGAAGGAAAGACCGTGTCGGATCCTTTCGGTCGAGGAGGTTCTGGTTCTGATGGAGCTTTGGTCGTGGGAGGAAGTGTGCTGATGGACGGGACTATCGTGCCATGATAATAGAAGACGTAGACGAGACCGGCGGCTAGGAGGAATGTGAGCGGGTATAAGGTACTGCGCCGTCTCATAGCACGGCTGATGCCCGCGGTGTGAGTGTCGATTGTGAGGAGTCGAGAGGGTTTTTGGGCTGGTGAGAGGAGGCCATGGGATTGGGAGTTGCGCATCGTACGACGCGAGGTGAGACACTGGAGCGGACACCCGATTTGCGAGACAGTCTCCGAGCTTGCGGACGAGCAAGCTAACGCATTGGATGCACAAGATAATCAGATTTCATTGATTCAAAAGTAAGACTCTCAAGATATCAGGTTGGTTGATCATGAGGGTCGTACGGGCAAAGCTCTCGTTGCTGTGCGATGACCGCATTTGTTTGTTTCGCGGCAACACCCGAAACCTTATCTAGCGCACTCCCTTACACTCCAGCGCACACTCAGTCTCCGAACCTCCTCGCGATAGCATCACATATCGTTTGGCCGGCAAGATTCCAATCTCGTCCGAGAGTAAATGTTGGCCATCCACCATTCCTCTCCCAAACGATGCCATGTCGCAGTTTTATCTCGTCACTCGCTTTGCCAAGCATGAAAGTACAGAGCTCCAACATCTTGACCAGCTCTTGCTCCGGTATGGCTGTCAAACAATCGACGAGGGTAGACCGATCTTGGTTACTGGGCCGTTTCTTGCTTGTGAGGACTAGCTGCCGAAGAGAATAGTAAGTAGGCAGAAGCATTGTCCCCGTTTCTGCGTTTGTCCGTGGTGGTTGGTATTCAAAGCGCTCGATAGAGTCAAAATCTGTACGAGCCCAACCGGATTGAAGCACTCTCGTGGCAAGGGAAGCGTTCCGCATAATCAGGGGTACCATCCTCCGTATATCTGGCAGGAGTTTACTTTCCAGTGTGATGGGTGATTCGAACGAGGATTCGTCGCGGATTGTAGCCAGCGCGAGCTCGACCGCGAGATCATACTCTTCAACGCTGTGCTGCAGTACTCGCGTTGTGATGAGCCTTTCGTGGTCGACCCAGACGCGATGTGTTTGCCGGTTAATGGATGAAAATTGTATTGCGTCTTTGAGTTTTGAGCTGTTAGCGAGGATCAAGATGAGGACGTCGACCGGAAGGCTCTTGAGGTCTGTCATCGTGTTGATGTGCTGTGGTTGATCTGAGCAGTGAAAACGATGAGATGGCAGGGAGAGAAACGGCTGACATCGAATATATATATATATATATTTATGATGGTCGAATTGCGAACTCGACTGGGCGTTGAATCGTGCCTTGGGCGGTAGGTCCAGCTCTACCTCTGGATGGGCGATCGACGAAGCCGTTGAACCATCAAATGAACATGTCCAAAAAAGCACCAGGCACAACCATTTCAATTTTTAGTCTCGAATGGCTCCAACTTCATACTTCGAGGACTCACCCTGGACTGATACCTTCTCTTCTCAACGTTCTACAACTCTGAAGTTGCAACAAACGAGGACCTGATTTTGCCGTCGGATGGGCAAAACACCAAGTCGCTTCGAACGTGCTGGAACTCTGACTGCAAAATCAAGATAATGGCAACACTGATGGCTCTCCCGGAAGAGCTACTGCTGCAAGTCTATGCTGCATGTCCGGACATCTCGACCGCTATCAGTCTATCAGCCACCAACGGACGCCTCCACAGCATCTTCAGCGTCAATGAGCATGAATTCGCTATGCAGATCCTACCTCGCATGATACTCGACTTCGACATCGCTCTCCCGCTGACTTTCGCGGAGATTGGCTGGCTGTTCGTGGACCCATCATCACTAGCGCAACCCGCAGCCTGGCCCACGCCCCCGTTATCGAAGCTCGTGTCTCGGCTCCTTAAGAATGCCTCTTACGCCACAAGCGTAATGGAAGGATTCGTCAACTTCACCGCTCAACTCCCAGAAAGTTGCTCGTTCTCTTTGAAATCGAACGACACCCCGCCGTCTGCCAAAGCATTCTACCTGCATCGAGCACTGGCCCGGGCCCGCACCGACCACGGCACCGTTGAAGGCCAAATCGAGACCGCCATACGCCACTGGCCAGCACCAACGATGCGCGATATTGAAGATGCGATCGCTCTGAACGAGTTCCTTTTCAGGTGGGTGAGCTGGGGGAAGTGGCCACGTCATTCACCCTGCCTGAAGATATCAAACCGGATGCATAGTCTGGTCTCGCATCGACTTGCGAGGTTAATGTGGTCCAATCGCGAGTTTCAGGAGACTTTGGAGAACAACACGGGTATCTTTCGAGAGCACGAGTGGGATTGCTACACGTGGGTGGCCGCTGAACTGGAATATTTTACGTCCCCGGTTCAAAGGAGTCTGGGCTACCTCGAAGGTGCTATGAGCATCCTCGGGCGCGCTGTGAGGACACTTGGAGCTTTCATTCGGATAGGGATAGAAGTGCGGCCGGGGGTGTTTCGGAGATTTTGAAGACGCTATGAGGATCCTTGAAGATCACGTTTGGACCATGATAGGCGCGCGTATACAGTTGGTCTCTCACAAGCTGGATAGCTGCCCCATCGGACGGCCTCGATGAATCGTGCGGAGCTCCGTGGTGAAAACAGGAGATTAAATTGGAATGGTATTTCTCCCTATATTATGAATAGGTGCTGGAATTGTATGACAGCGATATGTGGGTCCAATCCAGATTCACGACGCAGAAAAATTCTAGTAAGAATATGGAAATCGGGTCGCGGTGAATCTCGTGTTTATATAAACAGAGTATCCATCCATGCTAGTAATACACTTTTAATTTATTTCTGTACACGCACTCGACCACGCCCTCCATTCTCAAATCCAAGATCCCTCACACCTCCCTCAACCAATTCCGGATAACCTCATCCGTATACCCTTCCTCCACCCATCCCTCGCCCCTCATCCTCCTCACCCCCTCCACCGTCCAATCCTGACAATTCCACCCGGAGTGCTCACTCCCATCAATCGCGTTCTCCTCCAAAAGCTCGCGTACCCTACCCGGCTTATCCGCCGGAACCCGCCCAATCTCGAGTTCCATCTTGCGCGGTGGAGCCTCGTTCAGATCTTCCTCCTCCGGCCCGTCGTAGTGGAAGCCCCCCGGCATGCCTTTGAGTTGGTGGGTGATGCCGATGTTTGTAGTTTTGGTGTGCGAGGGCGAGTGGGAGTGGGAGTGGGAGTGCGTTTGGATGAAGAGGGACCAGTGGTGCGGTCGCGGTTCGTTTGTGAGGGGGTGGAGGCCGCGGTCGTAGGTTGTGATGGAGAGGGGGTAGGACATTGCTGAGAAGATTCCGGTCCGGGCAGGGTTTATAGTTTTGGTATTGGAAAAGGGGTGTATAATGTTTGGCCTCGCGTCGCGGTTTGTTGGTTGTGTTGGAGAGAGGGATTTGAATTTGTTCTCCGGAAAAGTAATACGCCCTGCGGCTCATTTTCAACCATTGAGTGTGACTCTTGCCAAAGACTGTACGTGACCTGAACGCGGTTGGTGAGGTTTGGGCAGCGGATGGGATAACCTGCGTGGCTGTGCGATTCCATAGTCGGGTACGGAATTCAGGAAGCACTTGAGTGGTGATTCCGCTGGATGTGTTCGGATCTACCTTGGTTGACGTCCAACCAGGTACTTGGATCGGTGCCTAAATAGGTTCCTTACCTTGGTACTTCCCCGAATGCCTCACGGCTTAGAACGACCACTACCCTAAAATCCATGTCACATTTGCTCTTGCCTGCGAGAACCACTGCACGCATTCCATAAGCATGTACCGAGTAAAATCAATTTCGCGTCGCTCAGAGGGAATATTAAAACAGTTCCATGCTCCGGTCTCTAGCTGAACCCATTCAACGCCATGCTCGTATAATATACGTTCCATGCGACCCATTTTTCAGCATGCTTCGTCGCCCAAAACCTGAACCTGGATCGCCGGCATTCGCTCCGAGAACCTCTAGTTCTTGACCTCCTTGACATCTGCCACCCACCAGTATGCCGCGCCAACACCAGCATTCGCCACGCCCCACACCGCCGCCCAGGACACGGCGCCCCACCATTCAGCACCTTCTATCGTCAGATAACATTGAAGGAGGGTGTTGATGGTTGCGTATGCGATCAAGAATCCTGTCCGGCCCAGTAGGACGCGCACCCGCTTGCTGTAACCCCACACGTTGTGCTCGACTGTGGCCACCAGACTCGCGGTCGCGGGATTGAACGACTTTCGTCGAATGTCGCCCAAATCGCTCTTCGCGCTGGTGCTGGGTGTGAACAGAAAGATCTTTGCAGCCACGCCCAACGGGATGAACGCGAGGAAGAGCTTGGGAATCATGATTGGGTCGTGGGCGAGAGCGAGGCTGGAGAGAGCATCGAAGTGCGTCACAAGATAGACAGGTAGGAAAGTGTTGAATGTGAGGGCCAGAATGAAGGTGTAAACGCCAGCTCCAAACAGCGAGGTGTAAACCTGGACGCCCGAATCCGAAATAATGTTTCTGTTGACAATTGATCGAACGGGGGCAGAGGCCGAGTGTGCTGCGGTTAATGGTCGCAGAAGGTTGAAAGGCAAGAGAACCGAGACGGCATCGATGGCGAGTGAGACGGCGAACGTGTCAAGGCGGATGCCATAGAATGAGTTGAGTAGGAAGAGGGTCGGGTATTTCGCAAGGAAAGTCAATGTCGCAAGATCGTAGCCTGGTACATGTCAGCCATCGCGTCCAAAGATCATGCCTGGTTCCTGCTCAGTGTACTCACCATCGAGATGTCCCCACCAGCCTGCCGCGAGGGGAATGATCTTGAAAGACGCAAGCGACAATATCTCCCACCATTCATTGATACTCCTGCTCACAACCGCCAAATCGCCCGCCGTAAACTCGCTGACCACCGTATACAACAACGCCGACAAGCTCCAGTTCAACACCAGCAGCAGTGGAAATTGCAGAACCGACGGCAGCTCACTGCTCGCCGCCGTGGTGCCGCTGGCGCCCGTGGCCCTGACCGACGTCTCTCCGCCAGCGAGCTCCTTGCGCGTGCGTGCCATTTTCGACGGTGGATGCGAATGCGCCGGAGCGGATAGCGTGTGGAAGGTGAGGTCTTTCGAGAGGCGTACTTCGTGGGAGGCGAGGTGGAGCTCCCAGCGACCGTCGGGTGTGCGTTTGGGGACTGAGACAAAGACGTCTCGGTCGAGCAGCAAACCGGGCTGAAAGCTGCTTCTTTGCTGGTGGCTGGGATTGGTGCGCAAGGGAGGTTGGGAAGGCGCGATTATGACGTCCAGCTTCATCGCGATCGAGCGCACTTTGCGTGGCCGTTTAGCGACAAAACACCTGATCCAACTGCGAATCGACTTGATCTCTTCTTTTCATAACCCACAACAGTCTTGATCTCTGTCTGTTTCTCTTTGCACCAAAGGCTGGTCTGCTAGATGCTCGAAGGTTGACTTTGGTCTCTGGAGGCAAAAGTGCCGCTCGAAAGACGGTACCTCAGCCAGTACTCGCCTGACTGGTCATGAGGCGATGACAAGCACGTGTGTCTGGCAACAGACTGCAATCAGCGAAGCTGATCTTATGCCAGCGACCGATGATTGCAGTCTCTTGGGAAACATGGCTCTTACAGGTGGTTGTCTTTGAAAAATGGCGACTGCGCGACAAAGGACCGAACAGCCGAGATCTCGCCTTTGATGTGACATGAAACCCACGGGTCTGCGAAGGTGGATTTGCTGAAGTCGTTGCTTCGATACATCACTACCTACTTTTGTGAACAGGTCACTGATCACCTTGAGAGGAACATTGAATTCCACTTGTGACGGTAGCCGCATCAACAGCTCATGGGCTGAACGATGGGTCGGTGAGCCCTACAGAATCGACGACATTGAATTAACGACAGCGACAGCTATACGGCGTCAAAATGTTGGTAGTCAATCCAGATTTAGGACTGAAGCGAACACATTCTAAGGCAGACGCGGTTCTCGACCAGAACGTGGACAGACAGTGACATCTCGTGGCAGCATGGGGCTGGAAGGCGTGGAGAAATCTATGAGTCGATGCTTCGACAATGGCGACTTTCACGAGAGTTGGCTTCGACGGTACTTCTATCATAACGCGTTATTGTCTGGGGAGATTCTGAGTCAAGCAGAAATGTATGGTCAGACTCCAATGTGTATCGGGTTGGCTGCCTCCCCTGGTGGCTAGCAGGGACTCTTTTCCAATGGTGGATTTTGAGCAGTTATGGCCCCCATGCTCCCTCATCTACTACGACGCATGACCTTTGGCTTGGATACTTCTACCTCAGGGCAATATATTGGCCGGTAGACTGCGAAACGCGGAACACAAGACTATGAGAGACCATTCTGAGCGATGAGGGCATTTCAAGAGGTCCGAAGCAACACTCACTGACATCGCGCGATTTTAAACCCGACTTGATTACGAACTACACCTCGCCGGTTTTAAGCCGGAATATCGAGATGTTGTGTCTGAGGTAAAGACAGCGAAAGCGGCAAGAAATCACAAACATTTCCGATATACTACAGCCACACCCTCTAAGCTCCGACTCTCACTTTCGCGCCGGACTCTCCCTAACAGATTCGCAAGAACGCCCCTGCGATCTGTCTTGCCAACAGGGCCCTCGTCTAGTCGTTCGCCCTTGAAGCCGAAGGATGAGGGGACTGCTCAAATAGGCACTGTATAGGTCAGCAGTTGATGTTATTGTCTACGTGGCAACAATACTCAGGCGTGCCATAACTCGGCTCTAGCTTCCAGGAGTGGGGCCTCCCCCCGATCCGACATCCTGTGCCTTCCTCGCAACAACGATACTGGCATGCTGGCGTCCTTGTGCTCGAACTTTGGCAGGTGATCCCAGCTCCGGGTCACTTGGCACTATGCTCAAAGCGCCATCTGGGATCATGCGTACAAGAACCGGAAGCGCGGCAACCGTTGCTGCGGCAAGCAGAAAAAGGGAAAAGTGAAGATACATGGTACTGAAGATGTTGTGCAGCCACGCCTAAGAAGGTCCAAAGGAGAACTAGTAGGTGCCTCGCGAAGTTGTCCTAGGAAACTGACATGCAAGCATTATAGTTCGGAAGAACCGGGGACTTTATCGATCCCATCCGATGGTCAGCTGCACTACTTGATACCTTTCAGACCCTCGGGCTATGAGGGATATATGGCCGCCTGTGAACAGTCTCAGCTCGATCCAGTATGGCATCGTGGTTAGAGCACATCACAGCCCGATTGACGTTCCCTTGAGGTCCGCAGATGACAAACCTATGCGCATCCTGCTCTCAGATCGGTCCTCAATATCTCGCCTGCTTACGTCAGTGCATGCACTACGCGTTACTGTCCTCGCCATATCTGTCGTTTCTGGGAATTCCACTCTTGATTAACCGCGAGACATGCTGCGAGGAAAGAGGACGAGAGCCAGGATTCTGTCGATCGCTGCGTTTCACCCAGAGCTGAATGGCGCAGCTGAAAGGGCCTTTACAGACACGGCCTCAGCGTTACATGGCCGCACAACAGGACACAAGGGCGAGCGCCTTACGCCAGGATCGCTTGCTCAAAGGATGTTGCTGCTTGTGGCGGGATAATACCTCCGCATTTTCCCACCTTTTTGCAGGTAGTCGTGCAGATAAGGAAGCTCACTATTAGCCTCCCATGTCAAGGTAATATGAACGTGGGAAGTAAGACATGGCGATGACGTCTTCGGGCCGTGTAGAAGGTCATCTCATTTCACCTTCGTCCATCGTGTTTACGCAGGGCGCCGGCCTCCTCCCTTGAACTGCTGTCTCCTTATGTAAGCCTCGTATTCGTCCAGCCTTTTCTGCAGCCTCCTTGATCACTTGCGTACTTGTTGATCCGGGCTGTTCGAGGCCGGCCGCTTGGTGACTCACATGCACTCACACTATCACTTGAGTGGTCTACAGCTTTGACAGGTCGTCATGGGTCGGTCCTGGCCCTCGATCCTACGATCACCTGAGGCCACCTTTCGTGAATCTGTGCAGATGGCACCCGAGCAGCTGAGTGGCACTACATTAGCGTACTGCGCGCACCGACTTCAGCGGTTGTCGATGATCAGACCGCTATGTCTGGGAAAAGAGGAGGCTATCCGGGAACTGATTCAGTATAAAGACGGTTCTTATTTCCCTTTGAAAGTCAATGCTTATTCTTATCCTGGATACCGTACTAGCTCAACGTATCGGTTCACGAGTCAAGATAAAGGCTTCCGAAATATCCTCCGCACTACGGTCTGTATCCTGCAAGTCAATCGAAAACCTTCGCAATGTCTGTCTCTGAACCATGGCCGACTTTTAGTGGTGCCTCAGCTATTGCATGGACACCAACCCTTGTGGCTGTCCTGGTCGTGGGAACACGAATCTACATAAGATACAAAACCCGCGCCCTCGGCCTTGACGACTATCTCATGTTGATCGCTGCAGCGTGGGCAGTCTCCTTTGCAGCACTCGTTCAGGCCAACTACTCTAGGAGACCGACAAACTCATGGGAACGTGCGCAATATTGGACCAAGTCCTCAATGAGCTCTATCTGCGGGTACATGGCTTTTCTCTTGTCCAAGTGCAGCATTAGCTGCTTCCTTCTTCGGCTGCTGAGCCCTTCAATGAAAAGGCTTCGCTGGTTCATCGGAATTACTCTAGCCGGCTGGTTGATCGTCACCTGGTTTCGGCTAATCTCGGCCTTCTACTCAGTTTGTTCGCCCCAAGTACTGGCCGCCCCAGTCATCACCGGCTGCTTCGAATACAGATGGAGCTTCGGCTTTGCACAGCTGTGGAACTTTTACAGCATGTTCATCGACTTTGCATACAGCACGATTCCGATTGTGGTAATCTCGAAGCTGAAGGTGAGCGCGGCCCGGAAAGTTGTCCTCGGCCTCCTGGTGGGACTTGGCTGGGTTGCGGTCGTTTTCACCCTGATTCGTGCGATCGCGCCCTACAAGCCGTACCTCGCCGACGCCAATGGTCTCGCCAGCTTTCTGGAACTGAGCCTTGTCATGATATGTGGTAGTCTGGCGACCTTGACTCCGCTGTACATGTACTGGGTCGAAGGCGTGCCTCTGCAGCCTCGCAAGCAGGCGAGAGTACCGGATCTTTTTGCGGACACGGACAGACCGATGCTGACGGGAGGAAACAGCCACCCTGAGAAAACTGGAGAGGTTCCCGCGCGTCAAGGGAATCGGGAAAGGCCAGCGCTGGGCTTTCGAGCCGACAAAACGTCTGAATCGAGCTCTTCTCAACCAGATCACTCAATGGTCTAAGCTCTATTGATCAGACCCCAGGGCACCGATAACTATGCCATGTCGAAACGACTTTATCAGGCCTTTTGGAGGCAGGATCTTGAGCTGTGAGGTTGAATGCTTGCGCTGAACAACGCAAAGGCACGACGAGAGGGGGAAAGGTTCTAAGATACGATGGAGGCCTACTGTGTGTGGTACTGAGCTGCAGTAAAGTTGGGTATACAGGGCGGCACTGGAGAATATAGGATCTTCTAGTTCATAATTCAAAGCGATACAGCATCCATTTTATAATCTACCTGTGCTTCTAGATCTCCCTGAACCAATATATATCGCCTGTACCTCGGTGAGACTTTGTCATGGCCTCATGACTCGACGTAGACGACAGAAAAATGCCTGAGAAAAGCCAAGCCCGGCCGTTGTAGGCAAATTTCAACAGCGTATCCCTCAAAGCTTCCCAATGCCAGTAATTGCTTTTCAGGGCAATACCTCGGCCTACATATCTGGAGTGGTGTTGGTATACACGCACGTGCCATCTTTGCTTGCAATTCCAGCTCACAATCCAAGTATATGACTGTTGATTCGGTCAATGCATTCATCGACGGGTTCAAGTTCAGAAACCATCTCACAACTAAGCAAGATGGATCTCCCCCAAACCGTTGCGGCGACTCGTTCATGCCAATTACTCCCATCCTCCCCACTCCAATAAATAATCTTACACGTCCCAAGGGAGAAAAAAATTAGTCGTCATTCCCGGCTCCTCTCCCCGGTTCGTAATTCTCATAAACGCAATGCCATACCATACAACATCCCTCATAACCGTATCGCGACATCCACGCACGGTATCCGTATCTCCTTACTACTCAGCGCCCTCAACCAATTGAACCCGGCCGATATCCACCCGGCGCGCTGCTGTAGGCCCGTCGTATTCGACACCGCCGTCTTGACTTGCCGCATCGCCGCATTGCCAAACGCCGACGCCGTAGCTCCCACGACCTCCATCACGAACGCGAGCGGTTCATTATTGCTTTGGTATTGTTGTTGTGATGTTGCGAGTGGTTATTGCTATACGTTTGGTTTTGCTGCTGCTGCTTCGCGAGCAGAGGTGCGACGAACCAGTCCCCCGTTAAATCGAGAAAGGGCGCGGGCGCCCAGTAGGTGGAGGTTGCGAAGAGGGTTACGAGGAGGAGGGAGCAGTATAGGCAGGGTCTGGAAAGTGAAATTAGCAAAGGGGGGGTGGTATGGGGGGTTTGTCGAGGGATTGGGATTGTGAAATTGTACCGGTTCGCGAGGAAGTTGAGGAAGAAGAAGGTTAGTGTGAAGGCGGGTGGCGCGTTGCAGGGGATTAGGAGGAGGGGTAACCAGCTTCGGAGGCAGAACATGGTGGAGTGTGGTGCGTCCTGGTTGGGACGGCGAGAGGATGGTGGAAATGTGAAATGTGCTGAGAAGGTGATGGGATATTGAGAGCGGTGGTCAGGTGTCATCATGCCAAGACCCCGCCGATTCGCTGTGGCGGTCGAGAGTTTAACGATGCTTTCGGCGCGAGTGGATAGAAATACTTACACTTGTTCGATGCTATGTGTTTGAGATGTTGCGTCTGTGATTACATTTCTATACCGGGGACAGAGCGATGATAAGGCTGCACTCAAATTCACCAACGGACGTCGTTGCCAAACACTTCATTCAATATCCTACTCCCAATAATAACTCCAAACTTTCAAACCCATAAAATCATCAGCATACATCTTCACCTTCCCATCCCCACCGGCCGCCGCACAAACCAACAACGGCATGAAGTGTTCTGCATGATCCCTGGGGTGCATCTCATACGTCCCCGTAAACTTCCTCCACCCGGCAATCTTCCGCTGCCTCTCCTCCAGCTTCTCCTCCGCCAGTGCATCTTCGATCTCCTTGCTATACTGCCTGTTCTTGCCCAAGAACGCCGGCGCACTCATGGTGCCGTCGAACATGACTCGCAAGTTATGGATGCTCGCGAACCCGCTGCCGACGATGGCGATATTCTGATCCCGCAACTTCGAGAGCGCACGACCCATTGCAAAGTGCTGTTCCGGAGATTCATTCTCGAGAACAGAAACTTGCACCACGTGAACATTCGCTTCGGGGTTGATAAGTAACATCGGCACAAAGACACCGTGGTCCCAACCTCGGAACGCATCCTTCTCGGGTTTTAGTCCCTCTGCTTTGAAGACGCTATCGATCTCGGCTGCGATCTCAGGTGAACCCGGCGCGTCGTAGGTCAGGTTGTAGGTCTCTTTGGGAAACCCGTAGTAGTCGTAGAGGAGTTTGTGTTTTGAACCGGAGGAGATTGTCGGGTTGGCTTCGGACCAGTGCGCGGTCACGAGGACGATTGCGCGCGGGGCGTCCGGGGTGTTTAGTTTTAGGATCTTGGGGACGCGGTTGCGCATTGAGGAGATCATGTCTTTGTGGCTTGGGTCGTCCAGAAGAGGCATCGGCCCGCCGCCGTGGGATAGGGCGATGACGGGGCCGCGAGGCATGGTGTGAGATGTGGTCGAGAAGAATGAAGTCAGAGATGGGATGGAGCGAGGGAGGGCAGATTGGGCAAAGATGAAGGCTTGCGAAGATGCAATTCGCAGACTTGCGTTAAAGTAGAGGGATACAAAAGCCAGGATGGGGATGAGTACGAGAGCAATGAGAGAGCTGGAGAGGGGCCGTCGGGCGGCCACAGGCATGATATTGCCCTTCAGCTCCGGGAACACGATGTGTGGTCCATGACAAAGCTGAGCATGACAGAGACTTATGAAGTCGCTTTGAGGGAAAACTTGTCAGGAATTACTCAGAGGGCCAGAAAAGGACTTGGGCGTGCTGTCAGCTGCGGAGCCTCGAGGATTCGCTCTTTTCGGCCAATCATCAAAGCGTTTGAGGAGAGAGATTCGACGGGCCAATCATGTGCTTGTTACTCAGACTTACGAGATCTGAACCTCCGCCGCCACGTCCCGGTCTTTCAGCTTTGTGCAACTGTCCGCTTTTTAATGCGGCTTCTCGCTTTTACACGCAGTCCGGCAAATATGCAAGCACCGTTGCGTTGCTGTGTTGAGTCCGCGATTATCAAAATCGGCGTTCAAGCCGACTCGCTATCAAGACTCGCTGCCTTGTTCAGGATCCGTACATTAATTGACAGCGCGATCTGTGCCCCAAAACGCCAGCGTAGCTGGTGATTGCATATACCTGCGTAGTGTGCACTTCTTTAGGCACGATCGTACCCATCGTCCTCTTTCTTGACATGTCGATTGCTGTGGACATCCCTATGGCCTTCGAAAGTCGGTCGCTGGATAAAGAATGCCTGGCGTGGCCCAAAGGCATATAGCTTTGCGTCGTTGGCGCAATAGAGCAGAGCGACCATCGGATCATGGTTATATCCCATTTTACTATAACCTCGATGTACATGTTCTGTCTAGTCAGACAACTAACAAAGAATACATATCATTAGCCATGATTCCACATTCATTGCAACCTGACGCAGTCAGCGCAGGTTTCCATCCCGGCATTGGCGACCAGCGCCGTCGACATTTCAGGCCTCGTCCAGATTCGTCTCATCGATGAGATGCACCATCTTTACGCTTCATGTTTGGGCTCACACTTCGCCATCTTTGCAGGATGGGGTTCATCACGGCTGCCCTGAAGCGCGCGGAATCTAGCCTTCAGTTCCTGCTGCTGCTGTCTTCCGGCGGCAGCCTCATCCTTCACGCGTTTCTTCAAGGCAATCAGAGCTGGAGGTGGCGGTTCCTTGGGTCTGATCAGATTGGTTTCGACGTTGACTTTGAGATCGTGGAAAAGTTTGGCGATGCGCTTCCCAACCGACTGTGACCAAATCGATGAACTCTTCTTGGTGAGCTCAATTATACGCGGCCCCATGCTTTGGAACAAGTCTCCATCTCTCACTGCTTCGTCCAGGAGCTGGCGACGAGCCTTGATGACGTTCTTGCAGCGCATACTTATTGCATCGTTGTAGACTTTGTTTAGCTCCTCCAGGACTGGCGATTCCGAATGATTTCTGCAAGTTATTTCCACCACATTTGCGATGATTGCATCCATATCCTTGGAAGTGGTCTTATTCTCGTGCTCCAGATCTTTCTTCAGCGTCTTCAACCCATTCTTGAGGTGAGTCAGCCCTTCGACCGAGTCCATGACGAGATCTGTGTCCTAGTTAGCACATTAAATATCTGAGATCCTGTTCACTTGCCGTTGATCTCCTGCTCCATTCCCAGAACCTCAGCAATCAGTTGCCCGAGAAAGTCCACGATTCTCGCCTGTATGACTTTCTGAAAAGCGATCAATCGGGGCTTCAGAATTGGGGGAACCACTTGAAGGATCAGCACATTCCAGTCATAGTCAATCTCTTTCCTGGTCTTCTTCACGCCACGATTGCGAATGACACTGTTGAATGTCTTGGAATGGGTGAGATTCTCGTCAAGGTATCGCTCCATGTTCTTGAGGCTGTTCTGCGTGCATTTTTTCCGGTCGTTGTCAATGTGCTGTAGAACAGTTTCGTACAGATCAGCTGAGACGCCGAGGCGCAGACTCCTCACGATCTCCTTCAGACGAGAATTTGGACTTTTGAGAATTTCCATTACCTTGTCGGCCATTTGCAAGGACGACATGCTCGCGAAATACTCCAGCTGCATCAGTTGCCGGTCAAGATTAAGGTCGAGCATAAACTCCATCTTTTCAATGTATCCTGCCGTGGGCCAGCCGGATAGCTCACCTCTCAGCCGACTGACACCAGTGTTGTCCAAAGACATGGGCATCTCCTTATCACTCTCCCAGCCTTTGAGATGCGCCTCATAATCCTTGTTTGAGACCGGTCGAAAGCGCGGCATTGTCATGTTCCTCCAATTAGCCCGCATGCTGGCCTCGGCATCCGCGATTCGATGCTCGACCTTGACATCCCGTGAGATGCCATCAATGACTTTCCCCCAATTGGTGGCGGCTCTCAAGTTTGTAAAGAGGAGGAGCTGTTCATCTGCCTTGACTCTGGGCTTCTCGAGCCTCGCTGACCATTTCCTGGCTTCATCCGAAATTGCTGTCTGAAGCTGTGTTAGCTGACGAACTGTCTGGACAACAGCTGCATCGGGGGCGACTGTGATCAAGTCCTCTTCGATTCCAGCGCCGATCTTGGTGACGACGAGAATGTTTTCATCCAGCTTATTGTCAGCATTAGCAGATGATTGCACATGCACTTTCGAAGCTGTGTTGGACACGAATCGGGTATATTCGGCGACAACAAGCACGCGCTTGCACTCTCCAAGATGTCTTTCCGTCGAACGTGTTCGAACCCTATTCATATCGGCAAGGCCTACATCCATGTGAGTATACATTAGCATGAGAACGTGTTCGACATACCAGGAAGATCAATGATGATAACTCCCCTGTTCAGCAAATCGTTGTTGAAGTGCACACTGTACTGCAGTCAGCACGATCTCCGAAGGGTGAGAGCTAGCACATACGTCACATGAGAGACGAGAGGCCATGGTGAAGCTTTCGCTGTGATTCCAGAACTGTGGGCGGACTGGAGTGGCGCTCTGGTGTATTTCACCAGTTGATCATTTAAATCCTCCGTGGTCTCGGCTTCAATGACTGCGCGACGTTCCTTGACCTTGAACAGCTCTTCCATCCTTTCCAACCAAGGCCACATGGCCCTGATAATATCCTCATCGTCGAGATGGCGAGAAAAGCATTGGTTCAGAAAAGCTCGTGCGTTTTCCATGTTGCTACACTCCGGTTCAAAGCCAAAAACAGTCGTCATGTTGTCAAGAACGGAGTCCTGAGCTTCCTTGACTTCTTTGTCTATCTCGACAGCTTGACCTTCTGCGGTATCGTCGCCAGGGCGGATTGCGGTTATCCATTCACATAGGGTGGCCTTCATGTCATCGCGTTCCAGAAAGCTGACCTCGGCATGAAATTTTGAAGACTGGTCTCTCTTGGCCTGCTTGAAGACAAATGGCACATACGTGCAAGCTTCTGCAAGTGACCCCTGTATATTGTCAGCGGGTACCAACTTGGAAAGGGTGAGGAGTACCTTGAGCGACAAGCCAGGCTCGGACAGGAGATTGTTCACGAAAAAGCTTTTACCTGTACACTGTCAGATTCGTGTTTAGACAGATCGACTGCGGACACTTGCCAGCGCCAGTGTTTCCCCTGATGCCAATTACCAGTGGCTCGGGACTCTCGAACTTTTGGGCACGGCGCAGCTTTTCGACCAAGCATCTGGTATCTTTGTCGGTGTACTTGGAATCGCTGAGGACCGTGATGGCGTCTTTGATGATCGTCTCGGCCTTGGAGGCCAGATCGGCGAACTCGGGTTCGTAGACGTAATGAACCGGCAGAGTGTCTACTCCTAAGCGCTTCCCTCGAACGGTGTCCTTCCATTTTTGATATACTTTATCCTTCCATGGTAAGATGAGTTCTAACAGGCTCGGACTGACGAGTTTGCCGTTGAAACCAAGCGGGCCAGTCTCTTCACCGTCATCCTCGTCGTCGTCTTGGTTAGCATTGCTTCCACTGTCATCGCCGACCACAGGGATTTGCTTGTGTGCATATGGCGTTGCGGGGAATTGCATAGGCGCTGGCGAGGCTTGTGTGTCCAGCTCTGCTGGTGGAGTGGTTTCAATGATGGGCGGAGAAGCACCAGGATCGGGCTTGATCAGAATTGTCGGCAGTGGTTGTGCTGCCATTGCAGCTTGGTCAGTAGCATCAGCCATCGGTACGTCCATATCGGTGTATTCGGAGGAGATGAGAGTCAATGTTTTGGATCCAAGGAGGACAGGAGTGTGCAGGTCTTAGGTGGCTCGAATGCACAAGGCAAAATGCAGAGTGCAGAATGCAAAGAAGTGACAAGAATGATTTGATGAGACCTCTATACAAGGTACTGGAGCTGTTGTGTAGATGTAAGAATGAGAGAGGTCAGAGGCGTGGCGAAGGGGTTTATATGTTTGATCGGAGGGCATGTGCAATTACTGGCATCTGAATACTTGAGCACAACATGCGGTGGTTCCGAGTAGAAGGGTGAACAGTGAGTAAAGGCATTTGAGAGGATGCAAGCGATGAGGGAGTGAGATCGAGATTCGGGTATAGCTTGGTCGCTCAGTGAGGCAGCCTTGATACAAGTCTCGGGGATCCCAGTGCTGACTTGTGAAGTGAAATGAAGACTCTAGTGAGTTGACGTAGATCAGGGTGTCGTTTCGAACTTTGATGCTCATCCACACAAATACCCGCCTTGACGAGCGCCAAAACACGTTCATCAAAAGCGACTTAAAGATTGGCATCTCTCGAATAATCTGCCAAAATGGCCGTCTTGGAATTTTCACAATATTTGACCAGTGTGCATCTTTGTCCATTCGAACATGTGTAAGTGGATATACCTGCTGTGTGCCTGTCCTCGCGAGTCTCCGCCATATGCAATCGCAACAAGGTGGATGTTGGTTTGGTGTATATGCATGTCACTATGCCATGCCAGCGCCTCGAGCATCGTCACGCGCAGCCATACGCGACGCTAAGTGTCATGCAGACCGTCGGCAAAGGGCTTCAATTTGGCCAAGCAGGAACAAGTTGACGGGCAGACCGGCATGGCAGGGTCCAGCGGTGTCAGCAAAGCAACGTGCTCAGGGCCGACGGTGGGTAGCATCAAAGTCAGCCAGGGCCGTGATTGGCGTGGAGCAAGGCTGGGCAGGACGGCGGAGGATGCCACCTGGCTGCTGGGTAAGACAATGCAAAGGCGTCTCCTGTCGGTCAGACCGGCTGAAGTGCTGTACGACGGGTCGGAAGAAGGAGGTGTCTGGCTGCGGTGGAAAAAAGGGTTTGCTGCGAGGGAGAAAGAAGAGACGAAAGCGAGGACAAGATTCAGGGGCCACGCGAGCTCGTTCCTTTCCCTGCTTCTGGGCCTTCTAGCGTTTTACCGCAAGCGGCGAGTCGTCCAGGGACACGATAAACTCTGTATTGCGGTATCGATAAGCCTCAGAGACCCCTCAAGCCGGCGGGCGACCAGGTCGAAAGGTCCCGCCAGCAGATGGCGCGACGAGGTACAACGGTCACGTTGGCCAGATGCAACCTCCAGATAGTGAATGGCGTGCCCAGTGTGTGATGGTTCCTCCTCTTCACATGGCTGATGCGGCGCTGCTGAAGCAGACATGGCAGACAATCATGGCCGGCGTATCCGTGGTTTAGACGAGGGGCGAATCAGCGCAGGCGTCGTCCTCCTCCTTGCCTCGCATCCTTCAGCCGGGGACATTCGAGATACCGGCCGGCGGGGTAAAGTCGTGGAGTAAAGCGCGTATCTCAGAAGTCGCTCGTGCCAAGCAGCTGAGTGTAGAAATAATAAATGCAGCTGCGTGTGCTGACTGCGAAGAGTTCAAGTTGTGCTGCGACTTTGTCGATCGGACCGCCGGCCAACTCACTCTCACTCTCCTCCTCACCACTCTCGACTACCGCCAGCCGACTCCCTCTGCTGCATTCTATTACTCTTCCTCTTTCCCTAGATCATCGCCATCGTTTCCTTCGCTTAACCTGTCGCAATTGTTGTCTTTGTCCAGCCGCGGTTCCGTCAATTCCCGCATGCCGGCGGTCAGCGGCTCTCACGCTGAGTTGCTCGCGGTCACTTGATCACATCACCGACCTCGTCCACGCGACTCTTCTTATCAACACCACACAACCCCATATCTATCATGGCTCTGACACGCGCGCCCACAATCGTTATCCAAGAGCCTTCCGACCTCTCCACGGTCGATGAGCGAGTGTCACCAGCTCAGCCCGTCAGAATGACCTCGCCATCTGCCTCGACGCCCCCGCCCATCATGGCCGTCGACCCTCCACCAAAGAAGTCAAGAGGACGCGAAAGATTGCTTAGGGGCTTGCATCGTATCGCCTCTTCGACATCTCTCTCGCGTACACGATCTGATAACGGCTCATACACCGGCCTGGGGCGTGGCTCAATGTCCTGCATATCTCTCTCCTCCCCGGTTCCTCCGCTCTCTCCTTCAAGCTATGGCCACTCCTACAACAATAGCTACTCTTCAAACTCCTCTGCGGGCTTCAGTACCGCCCCGACCTCGCAGCCACCTACGCCTGGTACCGACATGCGCTTCTTCGAAGCTAGGAACAGGAGGGCTATTGCTAAGCCATCGTCTAAGAGCCGGCCTGCAACACCATTGACTGCCCCGCTGCCTTCAGAGTTGCGATGGGCACGTTTCACACATACCTCCACGGTCACCACGCCGGTAATCAATGAGCTAGAGGCCGCAGGTGACTACTTCTCCCTGCCCACCCACAAGCAGAGACGCAAGCCGAGCTTCGACTTCTGGGCTGCAATGCCCGCTGAGCTCAAGATTCATATATTCCGCTTCCTCGAGCCGAAAGAGATTATCAAAGCCTCTGCAGTGTCCAAACAGTGGCACTCAATGTGCTACGATGGTCAGCTCTGGACGAACCTCGACTTTAGCAATATATACAAGGAGATTTCTCCCGAATCTCTGGTCAAGATCATGACCAACGCCGGTCCGTTTGCCAAAGATCTGAACTTGCGAGGATGCGTACAGATGCGAGATCGATGGGGAATGGATGGCAACAGAATCACCGATCTGTGCCGCAACCTCCAATACTTCTCTCTGGAAGGTTGTAAGACCGACCGAAGCACAATCCACCACTTTCTTGTGCGGAACCCCAGACTGGTTCATTTGAATTTGTCTGGCTTGAGCACCATCAGCAATGCGACCATGAAGATTCTCGCCCAGTCTTGCCCTCAATTGCAGCACCTTGACGTGTCGTGGTGCTCCAAGATCGACGCGCATGGCTTGAACATGGTAATCCAGAGTTGCAACAAGCTCACTGATCTCCGGGCAAGCAAAGTCCAGGGCTGGAACCTGGAGCCACTACTCCTCGAATTGTACAACAACAACACTCTCGAGCGTCTCACTCTCGCCCATTGCGCCGACTTTGACGACGACTCGCTGCTCCTCCTGACCCAGGGTCAAGAGCCCCCAATTGACCCGCTCACCGATCGTGCCATCGTTCCTCCCCGCCGCTTCCGCCACCTCGACTTCACCGGCTGCAAGCAGCTCACAAGCAGATCTTTCAAAGCCCTTCATCACAATGTTCCCGACCTACAGGGTCTTTGCCTTCATGGTTGTACTGCCCTGACAGATGATGCTCTTGAGGAGCTCTTCCCCAACATTCCGCATCTCACACATCTTGATCTCGAAGAACTCAACCACCTGACAAACTCGACTCTGACCGCCCTCGCCGCCGCGCCGTGCGCTCCACATCTCAAGCACCTCTCCATTTCGTACTGCGAGTCGCTGAGCGACACCGGCATCTTACCCGTCATCAAGTCATGTCCCCGCCTCGTCAATCTCGAACTCGACAATACCCGCATCTCCGACCTTGCGTTGCACGAAGCCGCCGCTCAGGTGCGTGCCCGTAATCTAGCAGCCTCCAAGCCAAACGCATCCGGCAAGCCAATGCTCGGCTTACGCCTGGTGGCGTATGACTGCGCAAACGTGACTTGGACAGGAATCAGAGCCGTGCTGGCGCACAATGCCGAGTTCTTCCGCCGGTCAGGTGAATCCACCGCTCCAGTCTACCCGACAAGGGTCATCAACTTGAAGTGTTTCTATGGCTTTCAGCCGACGGTTGACGAGCACACTAAGCGGGTGCTGAAAGGTGAGTTGGCTCGAGCCACCATGCTTGAGAGGAAGTGGGCAGAATGGATGATTAGCACTGAGGAGGCTGGCGCGCAAGGTGCCGGTGGTTGGAGAAGGCGGAGAAGGGCTCGCGAAGCGGAGCGGCAGGTCGAAGGTGAAGGCGATGGGATTGGACCTGGTGGGAGGAGAAGGGCAAGGAGTGGCGGGTGTCTCGTCATGTAGGAGCTTGTGGATACAGGTGTACAGCTGAAATGAGACGGAACGAACGAGACATGCCGCGCGATGAACCGTCATTTGTCGGTGTACATACGACATTGCAATGCACTCAATTGGCGTTCGGGGCAACTGGGTTGCTCCATGGATTGGAATCGGCTGGCGTACCGGAAGGATTGGATACATTCATACAAGCGGGATGGGCATGTCAACAGATGTTGACCTTGACGCGACCCGAGTTGGTCGAAGTCTCGCGTGACTTGAACATACAATGCTCTCTTTTTAGAGCATAAGAATGGGATTGGACACAGCTTGCTCGAGGCAGACGTTGAACTTACTTAGACTACATTTCCGAAATCCTGAAAGTTATCATATTTTCATCATCCTTGGCTCTTGTTCCTGTTTCTTGATTTCGCTGATAGGTAGTGAAGTGCGCAACTTGAAGAACGTCGAGGCATGCTCACGTTCGACTGTGAAAGAATGAGGAAACAGTCCGCTTCAGTTGCTTCTCGATCCACCAATCTCCCTCCAAGGGGTTCAAACTCCTTTCCAGCGTCGCAGTGCTCATGCTTAGACATCAGAGGAGTAGACGTTTCTCCGTTAGTGATTGTAGCAGTGAAGGTTCAGAACCTGTTTGTGGGTCGCTGACCAGAGACAGAAAAGCTTGGCGCAGCACACTTCACCGTCTAGTCGGCGGCGCATCCCGTCTGTTTCCCGCAGCGCGAAAGTAAACATTGGATCGACTCACATCCAACTCCACCACCACCAACAACCCACCTGCTACGAACACGACCTCACCTGTCCACCCGCGCGTCGAGCGCAATATCTCCAGCAATGGACTTCAGTCGCAATTCCCAGTACAGACCTCAAGCGCACACCACCTCCCGCGTCAGTCAAAAGCAGCGCAAAGAAGAACCTCAAGATGACTACATGCGCCTGGTAACACACCACCACCCCAGTTTTTCCCACCATCGCAGCAAAAGAGGAATCAGCTAACGATACCATTCTATAGTCCGACAGCGAAATCGCAGGCTGCATCAGCGACCTCGGCTTTCCAATCACAAAAGACGACATTCAACGGCCCCAACCGCAACAAATCCAACGCATCTTCGAGCTCATCGCCGACATAATCCACAACACCCGGCGCGAAACCGTCGAACCCGCAATGCGCGCCGCCGCTCGGGAGATCATCGGCGAAGAGCTGATGGACATCATCCCCCCGGAAACCCGTAACCTGATGGGTTTCTACGCATCGCTACGTAACCTGATCGCGTCGTGTGGGGTGACGGATTTTGCATTCACGGACCTGACGAAACCGACGCACCCGAGACTGGTCAAGATCTTCAGCCATGTGATCAATTTCTTGAGGTTCAGGGAACAGCAGGCGGATGCAATGTACAAGCACGCGGACGCGCTGGTGGACACCAAGGAGCGGATCGAGACGCTACATACTAGCAACGCGAACTTGGCCGCCCGACTCGATGAATTACGGTCCCAGAAGAGAAGCCACGCGGAAGCGCACGAGCACAAGACGGCACGCAACGAGAAACTGAAGAACAAACTCCGGAGACTCCAGAAAGAGCAGGAACAGCGCGGTCTCGACATGGAGAGCGCAAAAGCCGAGAAGGACGCACTGGTGAAGGCGCTCCAGGAACAGACATCCCGGAACGTGCTGTTAGGGCAGGAATGCGATAAATTGAGGCCGTACAGTGTGGCCTCCGGCGCAGCGCTACAATCGCAGCTTAACGAACTGCACGAAGCGTTGAAACGCGACAAATCCAGTCTGTCCGCCTCCGAAAAACGTCTCCGCGCCCTGCACACCTCCGCGGATGCCTTCAGCGGCGCGGCCGGCGACGTCGCGCCCTGCGTCTCTCTACTCAAAACCCTCCAGACCGAAGTGCGGGCCGAGGAGAAGGAAGTGGAAGAGGCGACACGACGCCAAGACGCGCTGACGGAGCGTGCGAGCAGCGTCAAGAACATTGAACGGGAAGAAGCGGCCTTGCAAGTCAGCCTGGAGCGATGGAACGAGCGCACGGAAAAGTTGCGCCGGGAAGCGGACGAGAGGGCCAAGGCGGCGGGCGAGAAGATGAAGAGTCTCGGTGCCGAGCACAGGCATTTGCTCGCGGAGACGGCGGAGAAGAATCGCGAGTTGGAGAAGAGGAAGGTGCGCGCCGAGCAGTCGAAGAAGAAGGTGAGTTTTTTTCTCTCTCTTTTCCGTTTTTCATCTACATGGGGCATGGTCGTTCGTTCCGGGGGGGGTTGGAGCTTGTGGCAAAGCTAATATTTCCTGCCAGATGGCTGATTTGAAGGATAACATCAATGCCGAGGTCAAGGCGGCCAGGACCGAATATATGAAGTTGAAGGCTCACATTGAGCTTTACATTACGGAAATGGACCAGTCAATACCGGTATGAGGCGAGCGCCGGCGGCGGCGGCGGCGACGACGACTATGACGACGACTTTGATTGATTGACTTTGAGGCGTTTCGGGGATGAGCATGACCTTTTTTTTTATGAGATACCTTGGCATTCGGCGTTGATGACTGGCTTATTGCTTGGAATGGATGGATGAATGATTTGAAGAGGATTTTTTTCACAAAAGGGGAAGACTGAGACGTGCTTGGAGATTGTGGTCTTGTGAATGCTTGAACGTTGTCCGGCAGTGATCTCTCGTGGGCCGACTAAGGTAAATGTAAATCGTGTCAAGGAATAACGTGATTGACGCTGAGGTGGTTTCAGATGAGTTGGCTTCGAATGAGTTGGCTCCAAGCGAGTTGGCTTCAAGTGGGATGGCTTCAATTGGGATGATTTCAACTTGCTCGTCGTACAGCCGAGTAAAGTTCGATTCACATAGACAACGACAAGCATATTCGCGTACATCTTCACTAAACATGGCATAGCAATAAGGTTGGCATTAATGCTGTACATATGCACGTCTAACAACTCTCACAAACAAAATCTCAAGTCTTTCAAATTCAAAAGTGAGAATCTCATTTGCACCCTTCCATACTCCTTCCTACCGAGACGTGTGACAGTCTTTATATTCGTTATTGAGAACAAGAAGCGCCATTTCCTCGAGTCCAGGCCGATCTCGGAGACACGACGAGTCTACAAAAGCGTGTTCCTTCGATCCGCTTCGGCCGGGATCCTCGAGCTGAACACAGGCCCGTGTTGCCGAAAGATGATGGGTCACAACGCGATGACAAACTTCTAGCAGCAACCACCGGCTGAGCCGGACTGCACGCCCTGACCCTGTCCGACCTGGACTGTGGGCTTGTTGTTGACCGTCGTGGTTCCCATGCGCTCCTTGATCTGTCTGGCCATGGTCAGGAAGGCCTGTTCAACGTTGCTGGCGTTCTTGGCCGATGTCTCCAAGAATGGGATGCCCAAGCTGTCGGCGAATTCCTAGTCTCGTCAGTCGTCATACTTCCCTCAATCAAGGTTCGCTCCGCTGTGTTCGTAGTCATACCTTTGCGACGGTGTACTCGACGACCTTCTTGTCCGTCATATCGCTCTTGTTGCCGACGAGCAGTTTGTTGACACCCTCCGTAGCGTAACGGTCAATCTCCTGTAGCCACTGCTTGACGTTGTTGAACGAGTCCATGTCGGTTACATCGTAGACGACGCAGATACCGTGGGCGCCACGGTAGTAAGAGGATGTGATGGTTCTGAAGCGCTCCTGTCCGGCGGTATCCCACTATATCGATCCATAAGTACTGCGTTCATCCCACCATCTCTTCGAAATCAAACTCACGATCTGAAGCTTCACTGTCTTGCCATCTAGTTCGATCGTCCTGATTTTCTGGGGCGCTTGTTAGTTCTGTTGGCTTAGATTTCGGACGGTGGATTGGTTCGGCTTACGAAGTCGACACCGATGGTGGAGATGTAGCTCTCGGTGTAGGTATCATCGGCAAATCGCAAAAGCAAGCATGACTTTCCGACACCAGAGTCACCGATGAGGAGCAGCTTGAAGAGGTAATCGTATCTGAATATCGCGTTAGGGGGCGGAGAATGTGTTGGGCAGAAAGGCGACTCTGCGACGGACGGTCAGCGGTCAGAAGCAATAGCAGGCTAGAGCGCCAGAAGCTGGCGGTTTGGTTCGGGGCATACCACTCGGGATTCATCGTGGCGGTCGTTTCAAAGTTTGGTGATGGGGTTCGGGGAAAGATGGAGGGGCGAGACGTTCAGCTGCTGAGGTGATTTATGAAGAAGGTTCAGGATGCTTGTGATGGGAGATCAAGCACAGCTGGCTGCGGTCATGCTCAGAGAGACAAGGCGGCTACGGCCAGGCACAGACGCAGTTGCGGCGCATGGTTCTCCCGCCCCCGTGACACTGACGCTGTCTTGGCGTGTTTATCGTCAGCCGCGTGGGTGAAGTCAAGTCATGACCCACCACACTTCACATCTTCGAACAAGTGCAGATAAGGTTGCGGGGAAGATGCATCGGCAGACGGTGCTCGAACTGAATGCATGCAGAATAGAGAACGCTGTTCTGTTTGCAACACACCATTTGTTGGTGCTGTGACTCGTGTTGGCGTGTCGCGCTCGACATGTCGGAAAGAAGCTTCCATTTCAAGATTTGTCGAGGCACTTGTGGAGGCCGTTTGTTATCTTCCATGGGGATCCGAATTACGGTTAGGACGAACCTTCAGTAAGGATAATCGCTTTTCCCTGGGAGCGACTGGACCGTTGATATGCCAAGTCTTTCATATGTTGTCTACACAGTTCATTTCTTGATAGCCCAACATGTGGCACACATTTTGTGGTATAATTCGTTTCGTCCCTCTCTACAATTTCCTCCATCTTTACTTCACTATATATGAGTAACAGACCGCCATCATGATATCCCCACTTCATCCTCTGTCGTCTTTCAGCAATGCGAATCAAGTTGCGAAGCTGGCTGAGTGGCAGGAGTTTGAAACAGACATTCAGAAAGCGGCAAACAGGGCCCTTCCACGAACAGACCAAGCTTACGCGAAGGTCTACGTTATCACCCTCGAATTCAAACTTTGCGACTTGAACACGTCGACGGCTCGCAACAGGCTCACGAAGATCTTCCAGCAGAAGTTCGGGTACACGGTGAAGAACTACCTGATCGAAACCACAACTCGACGCGGCCAGAAGTCGACGGCCGATGTGGACCTTGAGGTCTTGAGCGAAATCGTCAATTGGCTGCTCTAGTGCCAGAACGACGCAGGGAATGAATCGTTCGGCGTCATTGTGTACTACAGCGGGCACGGCAACCCGATGCAAAAAGCCAACACACGCTGAATTTGTGGTATGTCGACGTTTTTCTCTCTCTTTCGTCTTGCAATGGTCTACCAACGACCAGCCTTCGGTTCAGCTAGGCTAATGTCATGTTCAGGCCAACGAGCAAAGCACAAGGTCCATTCGTGAGATGGCAAACCATCGAGGACGCCCTGCGCTCTTCAGCGCACACAGCAAAGGTGATGTGCATCCTCGACTGCTGTTGCGCCACCCTGGCTGGAGTGTTATCGAACAGCGAGATTCTCGCTGCTTGCTCTTGGTCGGGCACTGCGCAAGGGGACGTTTTTCGTTTGTTCACAATGAAACCCGCCGCTTCCATTGATGCTCTGGCAACGGAGTCATACTTCACAGCTGTACAGCTGATAGAGCACATGAAACCCAGCGACTACATAGCAGCAGCGAAACTTCCGGAGCCCATATACATGGCGGACCGCTCTTCGGAAGCTTTGTCTAGTTTCGTGTTCCATCGCCTCCCAAGCAACCCTGCCAGCGGCTCGACCAGTCGCACAGAGCTTGGCAAGCGCAAGCGCAAGCGCAAGACCGATTTCGGTCGGGGTCGCATCATGATCGGCATTCAGGTCGCCGACGAGAACACTGTGCCCGACAAGAGTGCTTGGGCGAGGTGGATTGTGCAGATGCCTGAGGGGGTTGCGAATGTCGAGATCGAAATCCTCAACATGTGCGAGACTACCTGCGCCATTGTGACTGTCGTCATCCCGTACACGGTATGGCTGGCACTTGAGGAGTTCGGTCCATACAGTTTCATTGCGCTACTGAAGCCACTGCCCGATCTCGAGGCTGGCAGGACAGATGAGCAGGGGCCAGATGATCTCCCTCGCATTTATCGTACAGACAAAATTGATCACGAGGATGAGGACGACGACGATGCAGAGCCGAGCCTCTCCGAGCGCAGTCGCTCGACATTCAATGTGGAAGCTGGGATGGGTAGCAGCAGGGACAAGTACTGAGGAAGATGAAATCAGAGATCTCGGTCTGAAGGTGATGGCGCGGCTTCGACGTTTCATTGTATCGTGGGGCTGATTGCATTCTTGTGATCTGGTTTAGAATAGGAAGAAATCCCGACGAACTTAATGCTCCAATCGGAGCAGATTGAACCATGTCGGACATTCTCGTATTTTGTACTTCCGTATTCAGCAGATTGCCGAGATGTCGGAAAATTCATACAGCATCTGACCTCCAAATCCTCACACGTAACCGCTTCGATTGTTGTTCTCGGCCATCGTAGAGAATCGGATGAGCATGCGTTCCCTCGGTCGAACTGAATGGGAAAGAATACCTGCTTCTCGGCTGCTGATCGTGCCGTGGAAGCATCAGCCTGACGGGAAATCAACGCGCATCGCAGGAGGGCAGAGACCCAATCAGTCTGAATCAAATTGTCAAGGCGGACGAGAGAAGCTGTGGCCCACACGCGTGTCAGAACATCTCTGAAAGTTCTTGTCCAGCGACTCGGTCATCGGGTCCGAATAGTACCTTATGAAGAACCCTAGTCTCAAGCATCGTAGTTACCCACAATAGCGTGCCTGGAGGCAGATCCGTGCAAACTAGTGTACATAGAAGCTGAAGTATCTACGCAAAGACCTTTGTCCGTCCGCCTTCCGCGGCTCCCTGAGGTTGCGGATTCGTTCGTTTATCAGCACGGATTCATCCGCATTGCCGGCATGTGGTGAAGTTTATCCTTTTCCAACAGCGCAGATCAGTTTGCACACCGCGTGCCAACTTGTACATGGCCACCTCATCCGCTGGCTGGAACGGACGAGCCATACATATCTTGCATATCGGCCCACAGGGCCTCTCCGAGCAAACTGTCCGTACATGTCGTCCGCTTTGCCGCCGATTTCTCTGAAGTAAAGAACCGGCTGACCCTCATGTTCTCGTCGTCTTCCTCAGCTTCCGGCCATTCCACCTTAGCCCCTGCGCCCTTAGCTTCGATCATGTCCTTTGCAGTGCCCCAGCTGAACCTGCATTCCGCTCCCCAGCCAAAGAGTGGATGCATGCTGCCTTTCAGCCAGGTCGTGCATCTTGCATCCGAAGGGTAACCCGATCCCCACCCTTGGGCAGCATGTGCAGCACCCTCCTTACCGGCCTTTTGCTCCGAATGCAAAGCCTGCCAGCACACCTCCAAGGCGGCATCTCGCGTGACTTTGGCAGCGACACTGGCGGCGCTGACGCAGGGGTACAAGCTATCGGCTTTCTTCGCTACCGTAATCTTCGCTGTCGGAAAGACCTTTTCGAGTTTCTTCTGGTAGGTCAGCGGGTTGCCGATTGTGTCAATGTAGATCTCGGTAATGTTGACGCCTTTGTCGAGCACCTCTTGGATCAACCCCATTGTTGCATCCATAGCTTGTGCATTGAGGTTGTAGTTCGCCGAAGCTGCTGGTCGAAGCATGCCCGTGGAAATGTCTCGGGCTGACATGACTCTCGTGGCCCATCCGCAGTTCTGAAAGAGATCCGTTTCGTGGGTACACATTGATTTCAGCAGCGAAGACCGGACTTCCGGGGTAAGAACTTTCGAATCGTCAAAGTGGTGTGTCTCTGCGAGTAAAGACCGATGCTGCGGTAGTGGTAGATAGCAAATACCGTACACCATCGGACCCAGAACTGGACCACGGCCAGCTTCGTCAACGCCGAGTACGCATTCTTGGGTCAAGTCTTCCTTGATAATCGGTGGGATGGCAGTATGATAAGTGTACGAAGCTCCTTCCAGCAGGGGTGCTTGGTCGATTGAAGGAGGAATGAAGACATCTTCCGGAGGGGTTTCTTGAGCAGCTGTTTTTGAGACGGTGCCTTTCGAGATGGCGTTTGCTTTACGCTTTGGTGGCATTTTGTGCTCAGTAAGTACTGCAACTGCTCTGATCAGATGCTGATTGCCATGTACTATCTCGGCCAAATTGGTGTGTAACGCGGGCACGGGGTGGTTGACTGTGTAGG